>BROE01000016.1:8436891-9004721 GCA_036571765.1 Plecoglossus altivelis | reverse complement strand
GAGGGGGAGGAGGGAGGAGGAGGGGGGAGAGAGGGGAGTCAGTTTCAGGCTTCTTGTTTCTTTTATCTGAGGCTTCATTTTTTGTCAATTTGTGTCTGAGGACACTGCGGTTTAAATGTGGCGCTTAGTCAGCGGGCTGCATCAATGTTTCATAATGCCATGTATTGTCTGTGAAGAGTTACTTGGGGAAGGGTGAGGGAAAAAGCGGTGCGACAGGTCTTTAAATAGATATTGACTGGCATCTGACATGTTTTCATCTAAGATTAATATTCGATGATGGCAGCAGCAGCACAGGCCCCGGTGTGCAGTTTCAGACGCGTTTGAGCGCGTTTCGAAAAGTTTCAACCGTCAACTTGGTGCGAAGACGCCCTTAAAAGTAAACGTGTGCCCGTAAAAAGTAAACGCAAACCTATTCTTATTTGACTAAAGTACAGTAGAGGACAAGCTGTTTGACAGTTGGTCCAGGCCAGGGGGTGGAGGAGGAGGGGGCAGGGAGGCAGGGAGGGAGGAGGGGAGGGCGTAGTGAAGGACACCGCCCACCCTGTGTCGTGGAGAACCAACAGATGACGCTGCCTCAGCCACATAATCTTAATTAAAAGCACTAATTGACCACTGTGCCCCCCCTCCCCCCTTCCCTGTGCCCCTCCACAGTAAGTCAAGGAGCCCCCTATAACCCAGATGGCCAGCCGATGGGGGGGTTCGTCATGGACGGTCAGCAGCACATGGGAATCAGACCACCTGGTAAGACCCTCAGTGTCTCCTCTCAGACTCTGCCTGTCTGTCTGTCTCTATGTCTGTCTGTCTGTCTCTCTGTTTGTCTGTCTGTCTGTCTGTCTGTCTTCCATCGGCTCCGCTTCGGTTCTGGGTCTGGGTGACTTGTTAGACACACACACGTTCTGCCTCAATAAACGGAGCGCGGCACAGGTGTATTCCATCTTGTCACACCCCCCTCCCTCTCTCTCTCTCTCTCTCTCTCTCTCTCTCTCTCTCTCTCCCCTCTCTCTCTCTCCCCCCTCTCTCTCCTACCCTCATGCGTAATCCTAGAGTCCTGCCTCCATTAAGCCCCTCTCCTCCATCTCTCTATCCCGTTTCCAAGAATGTGGGTCTGCTCTGTAGCCCAACTCCTCTCTTCTCCCTGTCAGCAAGTTTGGACTAAAGCGAGCCTCTTTTTCCTGTAATTCCCATCATTATTCTGCTGTACTGTGTGGCTCTTTCCTTATAGCTCCAGTAGGTGTTGTGGTTCGGACTTACTTTAAAGAGACCGTTCTGCATCATAATCTATATTTTCCCACTCGCTGGTGCCCCACTGGTGAGACGTGTTTGTCCAGAACAGAAGCCAAGCCCTTTCTAATCTCACCAACAGGAATACAAGGCCATTAGAATACATGCAAAATGTTATGCCCGTTTTGTCTATGCATCAGGCATGTAAATAGCTTGACGTCACAAAGACTCCCTCAAAGTGACCCTCACCCTTTATGTTAGGACTTGAACAGAACAGAAGAGTGCCCCTGAGGGACTGGTTGGGAAACCCTGTTTTGTTTGTTTGCGTTAGGAGGTCGCCACCTGATTTGTCTCACGTGTTTGTTTTTGTTTCTTCTCCGTCTGTGTACGTCTCTGTAGGCCCTATGGGCGGGATGGGCATGAACATGGGCATGGAAGGACAGTGGCACTACATGTAGCCCTCCTCTAAGCCTGACAATCGCAAAGCAAACAGAGATGTAAGTACCGCTCGGATGCTCACGTCTTTCTTCACACATTTTTCAGCGCAGCACTTTTTTGGGTTCTTCAATGACTCTCCCTTTCCCTCCTAACTTTCTTTTGTCTTTTTCTGATGATGGGTGATAAAGTCTGTCTCTTTCTGTGTGTGTGCGTGTGTGTGTTTGTGTGTGTGTGCATCCATCAGCCACATAACTAGACAGACAAAGAGAGAGATCCAGCAATTAAGATAGAGGATGAGAGAGAGAGAGAGAGAGAGAGAGAGAGAGAGAGAGAGAGGAGGGTTAGCAGCGAATAGAAAGCAAAGGGAGAAGGAAGTACTGTAAAAGGGGAGGAGGGTCTTGTGGGGGGGATGGGAGGGGGTGGGTGGAGGAAAGTGAATCAGGGGGTGGGCAGGTGGATGTTACCATGGCAACAGACTGATTGGCAAAAAATGTAAGCAGTCGGCAGCGGTGCAAGGAGAGAGGAGGAAGTGTGTCCCTAAAGTGTCGTCAATCTGTCCAGCTGCGGTGGATGCACCAGAGACATTCATATACTAAACCACGAAGACATCCCAGGCTACAGGGAGCTCCTCTCTCTCTGCCGTTCTCTCCTTGTCTCTCCTCCTCTCTCTCCTCCTTCTTTTCCACTCTCCTCTTCCCTCTTCTCCTCTGTCCTCCTCCCTCTCCTCCTCCCTTCTCTTCCCTCTCCTCCTCTCTCCTCTCTCCTTTCCTCCCCCTCTTCCTGTCTTGCCCCAGTGCCAAATAGACACCCACCGATCTGGAGTTGCGCTGTATACAGATTTCACCGTATCAGAAGTATCACGTCGCGTGTTTAGAGCAGAACCTATAGGACATGCATCACGGTTTGTGTGTCTGTGTGTGTGTGGGGGGGGGACTCTGTGTGTGTATGGTAATAGGATTACTCTTGGCACAGGGAGGGGACGTAAACTAGTGCAAAATGGAGGTGGTACTCAGCAGGGTATAGAGCTTAGCCGGGCCTAATTGACTAGATCCAAATTAAATATGCCATCATCGGAGCTGTGACCAATGGATTTGACTTATTCAGTTTACAAAAATAGAGACCATTAACCCTCAGCAGAATGCCCACATGCGTGTGCTGCGCCAATGTGTGTGTTCCCCCTGTCTGTTTCCTCTTGTCACTGTTCAAAACCTAGACAAAGAAACTCTGGATCATGCTCAGGATTTAGGTTTGGCTCCATGTTGAAATGAGATTTGCGCATATGCACTGTGTCTGTGTATGTGATGTGGGGTATCGCACTACTGTATGTACATGATTCTGTGTTTGTGTGTGGGTTTGTTTGTGTGTGTGTGTAAATGAGGGGTGATTTGCTCTGTCCAAGCAGTCTCTTACCAGCAGCTGCTAGCTTTCCCAGCAGACCTTGCTTTAAACAGCCTCAATTTGCCTGCTGAATCCTGTAATTGGGCCACCAGAGGAATCTACCATGAGATGGGATGAGGAGAGAGGAATGGGGGGTAGACAGACAGAGACAGGGAAGGAGGAAGGGAGGGAGGGAAGGAAGGGGGAAGAAAAAAAGAGGGAAAGGGTGACAGAAATGTGTTGCCACCATCACACGGCGCCTGGTTACTACTTTATGGCTTCATCAGCTTCGCCCACAAATTTCTCCTAGCTTGTCTAATTTAAATATTGTTACTTTCCTTTCTAGGTCAATTAAATGTAAGTGATGTGTTATATTCTTTTATGACCAATTAAATTAATAGGTTATTACAGGGGGGGGGGGTAAGAGGAAAAAAAACGTTATCTTATTTGATTAAGGGAGCATGGGTTCATTATATTTTATAAGCAATTTTCATTAGTTGAGTTGGAGATTCTTTTACCTCAGGGCTAAATTGAGCGTTTTTTTTTCGCCCAGGAGAGTCCCAGGACCTAAAAGGGAAGGTGGGCCTAGCAGTCACACTCTAACATTACTTACAACTCAAGCCAATTAGTCCTGCTTAACAAGCTACGTTATGCTCTCTACCCAATGACGATTATGGAGCTTATAGCCTGGCCAAACAATACACCTGTCCATTGGAATAAAAGCCTGCAACTCAAGCAGAAGAGAGTCGAGGCTTTTAATGGAGAAAGAATTACTGTTTCATAACCCAGTCTCTTTCTCTCTCTCTCTCTCTCTCTCTCTCTCTCTGTCTCTGTCTCTCCGCCACCCTGCCTTTTTTGCTTCCGCAAAATATTACCCTAGGGTGGCCCAAAAAACAGTAATTTTCATGTTCCAGGACAATAGTTATCACAGGGAGAGCGAATTAATTATGGGTTGTACGGAATTCTTGGCCCTCCCTTTGCTTTCCCCAAAACGTTGGGATGTTGGAGGCAGAATGCTTGAGTGAACCTTGTCTGTAACCCCTAGGCAGCCGATGCTGGCTGGAAACCTTTTGTCTGTACCTCCGTTGCTCCAATCATTAAGCACAAGTTTGTTAACCTTTGATGGAGGGGTCACACCCCACCGCTACCCCCTTTCGCTTCTCCCCATCACCACCTTCTTCCTGGTGGTGGAACTTTTACTTCTAATGAAGGGGTAAAAACAAGGTTCCGTCAGGGGATTTTGGCCCCTTGTATTGTCTGTGTGAATGTCCCCCCATTGATTCAGCCCCACAGGAATCCCACATAGAAAAGACTGAAGACCAGAAACTCAATGTATTGATTGGCTTATTAAGGGGGGGGAGGAAAAAAAAAAGAACAAACTGTTAGCGATGTCTGCTCCCTCAAGCATGCGTTCAGCGTTTGTTCGTCCGCGATGAGGCCTTTCATCGAGCCTCGAAAACGTCTGCCGACGAACACAGCCCTGATACGAAGGCAGGATGGCGTAAGATCGTACTTCCAACAGAGTGGTCTACCTCCGCAATTAGATCTCTCGCACCTTTCCTGCCAAACAGGTGAACGTGGGGGTGATAACGCACCGTCAGCGCAGGGCCCACATCCACCTGTCCTTTGTCCTCCAGCCGACCACAGCTCGCCATCCTTTCTCCCAGCAGCCATTGTATCCTCCTTAGTGGCCCTCTTAACCCCATTGTGTGTGTGGCACACGCGTGGACAAGCTTGTGTGGTCTCAGGTGACGCCTAGCAATGAGGCTCACCTCGCCTCTTTCCTCTCAGCACAATGGCCTGCCTCTCTCTGTGGCATTTCTTCACCCAGAGATAGATTGGGGTTATTGTTCTCGCTGTGGTAGCGGTGGATGGCTAGAGAAGGGGAAAGATGGATTCTTTTACCTCATTTTTCATCAGCAAAGGCTTCTGGCCTCAGCGTGAGTTGAGAACGGTGTTCGTTTCGAGGGGGTTTTGATCGATGCGTTGCCCTCAAGATATTTGTACATGAGGTAGATTAATTGACTCAGCAATTTGACATGAGGTGCCTGCTCATTCCTTTTCTATGGCTCAGGTCAATAAATGATGAAGCTTGTCTGTTGATTACCCGTGAGCCTTTTGCAAATTCTGTGGGAGTAAATTGCTCATGGGGCCAGCTGTAGATAACTGAATGCATAACGGTGGATAGCGAGGTTAGCTAAATTAGGAACCCAAATTATGGGGGGGTTTAAATAATTGATTGTCCTTCATATAGAATTGCGCTGGATTAAATATATGTTTAATCCACTGGAGTAACTGTCCAAATCACGTGTCAAATCAATAGTGTGATGACTTTGTCTTCATGGTTGTTTGCATTTAGTTTGTTTCAAAGAGTTACAGTTACGAACTGTTAGCTTTTGGGTTACGTTGCTATAGGTTGTGAATTGTCACAGGTCCCATAATCTGAATTTCCACATTTAATGACTTTATCCTCAACCTTGACATCCTAACTGTATGCCCAATTTATCAATTCTTAACTTGATGAGCAAGTCAGATTCATTTCCCAGGTATCCAAATGCTATTTATTTATTTGGGGCTTTACTTTAGCGGTAATATGGCCAGTGGATCAAGATAGCTAACTAGACGTTAAGCGAGATAAACAGGATCACCACATACAAACAACATCCTGTGAGATCTACAGTTAAAGTAGATCATGTGTGTTTAGTCTACCATGTTGTTACTGGAGCATTAGACTGTGCTTGGGATTAACACACTAAAGCCCTGCGAGAGGACACACACAAACACACACAGTGACCCCTGTCATGACCCCGGTGAAGGGCAAGGCGAGATGCCCCCGGATTACTGCACATACCAATGCTCAGCATGACAGTTGGGTCCCTGAGCACTCTGGTTCCTGAGGGAGGTCCAGCGCTACCGTGTTTAGTGTTACCGCCTGTGTGTTCAGGGCAGCTAGCAAGGCACACAGCGATCACAGGGGGATACTATCCACTTTTGTCTGTGTTAGTGCCAGAGTTCATTCTTAGAAAGAGAGGTTAGCCGTTTTTTTGGTGGCGCCTTACTGCCCTCCAGGGTTACTAGCTTACTGCCCTCTTTAGTGCCCGCTTTGAGGATGCAGTATTGGTATGCGCTATTGTTAGCTAACTTTAGTCCTATTTTGCAGTTTTGGAGTTGCTGGTATGTGCTGTTTCTCACTATGGTTTTAATTTATCCTGTATTGTGTGTGACCTCATATTTTTTCCTGACAAACTTGGCCTCTGTCAAAAGCAAACGTGTGTTTGTGTGATTTGCAGCTGTTGCATCTTTTCTTGTGTTCGGATTTCCTGGAACATCTATTGTCCATTCCCCACTATTCCAAAAAAGATCTGTTTACCAACACTCTTTTGAAACATGTGAATTCGTTATTTCCAAGATTTCAGCTCATGAAGCAATTCTTGTCACATGATGACAGGTACATTCTTCAAGTTTTTACACACCAGGGTGAAACTCCTCACTCATATGCACTATTTTGTTTCTCCTGTCGTAGGACTGCAGGGCAAAGCAGGGGATGACCTCTCACAGTGGCCCACTTGGCGCGGGGATGGGACAGCCTGACTACATTACCCAGCATCCCCGCTCCACCTCTGAAACCCAGGAAGTCCAAACTCCAATTCTGCTTCTTCGCACCTTGGGCACACCCGCACCATTCAGGACCCGCTCTGATCCCAACCCAGCCATGTTAATGCACAGAGAACAGATAAACTTCCCCTCCAATCCACCCCTGACCTGCGATGCCCCGCCCAAGACACCTGTCGCTCATCTCCCGGAGACCTCCCGGGTGGTAGACACAAACAGATTCCTCCATGAAAAGCGATTGCGATTGAGAGAAACAAAACAGAAAGAGACATATTGGGGTTTTCAACCCTAAGGCAACCTTCTATAATGTACCAGACTCCTTGATTTAAAAGACTTTCTTCGGAGAACTCCACTCTTTGGGCAATGGATTCAAACCAAGGAGAAGCCAATGTCTGTATTTGCTGGGACACTAACAGAAACTACGGGTGCCCTTGATAATAGGATTGAAGTAAGAAAGGAGAGAGGACAGTGAAAGACAGAGATAGAAAGTAAAACTATATCAGCCCTGAAAGGGGGAGGGAGGAGGAGATACTGTATACTGTTGTACAATTACGCTGGACTCTCACGAGAACTGGGAATTTAAGTATTGTAAATGCTATTGTATTGTTCTGCATATTCTGTTGTTTCTAATAGATTTTTTTTTAAAGGATGTGAACTTTTTGTTTTGGTTTCTTTCCACACTATGTGTGTGCCGTCTCTCCCCTAGAATTTTGCCCCCCCCTCGCTCCCTCCCCACCCACTTTGGATCACCTTGCGTTTAAAAGAAACAAAAAAAAAAAAAAACATAATTACAACATTTTACAGGTGCAGTTATTTATTTTAAATTGTTTGTTTTTTGTTTGTTTTTTTTGGGGGGGAGGGGTGAATGGGTATTCTCTTGACAATGTTACACCTTGGATGTCACGTTGAATTATTGAATACCTCTAAACCTGTCCCAGAATTCCGCTGATGTAGTCCTGGTCACAAGGCTGAACATTGCATGTCCAATGCATTTTCTCCCCCTGTGTTAGAACTGGCTTCTGCTGAGGAAAAGTACACTATCTGAGGACGTTAAGGGAGGAAAGAAGCACATTCGTTTTGATTTACCAGCTGATGTATGAGCCACCATGAGACAGAAGAGGCAGTACAAACGGTGCGTGTGTGTGTGTGTGTGTGCGTGTGTGTGTGTGTGTGCATGTGTGTGTGTGTGAGCGCGTGCGTGTGTGCGTGCGTGTGTGTGTGTGTGTGATCAATGCATCCATTATCCAAATCCTTAAAAAAAACATGTATGGCAAGCATCTACTAGATTCCTTTGGGAAAAATTAATCCCTCCCACAGCTTTATTTGAAGGTTTTTCATGATGTAAATAAATCTTTTTGTGCAGATCCTTTTTATTATAACCAATGGTGGAATCATGAAGATGTTATCTGGTATTATGCATTGATGTTGGAGTGATTGCTAGGTACATTCACATAGAGTGTGTGTGTGTGTGTGTGTGTGTGTGTGTGTGTGTGTGTGTGTATTATTTATTTTTACAGTACAAAACAAATCAGTGATATTATACACAAGATGAAACACTAATATAGTGTATATGTGTTTCATCTCTGTTCAACTCCTTCCTCTTTTTGTCTCTATCTTCCTCACACACACATACAAACATATTCTCACATTCATCATTCATCATTCATAACAGAGAGGGAAACATGGTAAGCATAAGATAAATTCATGAGGAAACATGAATCTTTTGAGCTATATTATACAACTATTGCAATAATGTGGTCAACTGCGGCAATGGGTCTAGCTACAGGCTGTACTAAGAGAGCATTGGAATAAATTTGTAGATTTTTGTTTGGACAAAGAGTCAGGGATGCTAATGTGTAAGCAACACGAAACAAACAAAGTCAGCGGACAATTCATGAGAGAGTTTTCCTTGGTCTGGAAATGGGGGTAGTTAGAGGCTAAAGTTCCATAAAGACAGGATAGCCCCTACTTATGCATTATCGCCAAAACATTTCCAAAGAGAGATCGGTCTCCTCTCACACGTTATTGCATGCAGTCAAAGGCTCAGTGAAGAATGCTGAAAACAGTGCAGACCGGCCGCATGTTGTTTCCTAGATACACTAAAGTCAGTGTCATGAGCGGTGAGAAAAGTTGACTTGATAGAAGACCGAAAGTTTATTTTATTTTAATAGATACATGTCGAAGAGCTGCACTGAATCTTAAGTCTGGATTTCAAAAGAGCATGTAGCGTACAAGGGACTGACTGTTGTGTTACGGACAATATGTGCACATAAATCGTTTCGCTCTCCCTCGAACTTGCAGTTTTCCTTAACTATTGTATTTTTACTGCCTTTGCTTAACCGACTACTATTTACACTCAAGAAACCCGCCTTAAAAACCCAGACGACGTTTTAATTGCATCGCCTCTTCTTCATAGTTCGAGACTCAAGGGCTCTGAAATTTGAATTCCTGAACCGTTCGCCGTTGGGAGCTGTGGAGACACAAGCAGATAAATCCCATGTTTGACTGCCATCTTTAGGGGGCCTGGGTAACTGTCCACAAGGGGACATTTTTAGAGGAGACGTCATGCAACATTCAAGAAAGACATGGAGGATCGTCTCGTTTTTTTCTCACATAATCTGTCCTTAAAAGGCGGCACTCGTGATTTCCTTTGGAAAGCTAATATATTCCTGCAAAATATAAAGCAAGCAATCATTACAAACATTTAAAAGACAACGTTAAACAGTGTAATTTCATATTTGTGAAAAGGGTAATTGCCCATCAAATAGTTGTGGATGTTTGTTTCCCCCAAGCTTTTCTTATCGCTGACTGTGAAATAATTGTTGAATTGTATGCTGGATGACAATAAGGTAAATAGCACAGGGCTGGAGTGTATGATTCTAAAGAGTCGATTGAGCTTTGCGTAATGCTTTTAAAATGAGTGTGTCTTTTAAATAATTCGGAACTGTGTTAAATAGCGTGAAAACCTTCAACATTCTATCTTTCTTTATCAAACACAGACACACACAGACGCACACAAACACACACACACACACACACACACACACACACACACACACACACACACACACACACACACACACACACTGACCGCGAAGTGAACTGTCAATGTAATGGATGGAGGAGAAATGTGTTCCAGAAGTGTGGAGGTGCCCGAACAGGCCTGTCTTCCTACCATAACAACAGAGCCAGGCCGCAACGGGCCCACCGGTCTGTCATTCCTGCTCCAAAGATAAAATGCTTTTGGTTCTTTTAGCAAAGTTACACAAGCATCTGCATGTCTCAAATTGTATTGCTTGTGCCTGCGCTCAGACAAAACTCCATAGCAATACAGTGTAATCCATACAGCCATGTATGATTAGACAAATATTTCTCATCCATGTTCAAACTAGTCATATTTGCTTAATCCAGACAGTATAGACTATATAATACCCATTTAGATATATACGTATATATACATGAGTTTACAATAATATTATATAAAACAAGCAGTAGCCTATATATACGTACTATTAATGTCGCATAGTTCAAAAAAATAGCCAAATAAAAGTCCTATTTGGAACGTATTTAAGTGAATGAAAAAGCATTTTCTTTAAAAAAAATTAAACTATAAATATATCAACGTAAAAGACCAGAGCGCAGAACGTATAACTTAATTAAAATTAAATCCTCCACTGATAATTTGTGTTATTTCCGAAGTCTTTCCATGAACTGAAATACTTGGTTCATTATGTTTCTAGGCCAAATAACGGAGAGGACGATTAATACCTAAATAAAATTGCATTCGAGGCAAAGCAAGAGCTTCTTATTTGTTGATACTAATATGTTTAATAAAAAGGACTCAACGTAAGCAACGATGAATAGGCTACTCGTGGATATAGGCAAGGCGTTTGTGTCGTAAACACAAATATAAAAAACGGCCTTAGACCTGCACGTTAATGGGCTACTAATATAGGTCTAAGACCACTGTTGATGAGATTAATATACGCAGATGATAACCTATTAGGATGTGGTCTGGCAACAAGCTACACAACAACAGCTCCCAGTCTCAACCTCAAACTTCACCGTTAGACCTTCAAAGGTCGTGTGGCAGCTGGTTTAGAAACAAAAGAAGGAAAGGGGGGAGAGAAAAGTCTGTAGGGAGAAAGAAAAAGAAGAGAAGGACTGTTCAGCTCCGAGCTGGAGCCATTTTGGATGTCATCTGTTTCCTTGGCGACTGGGCCCGGCCCTCAAAAGCCCCTTGGGCGCGCGGATTGTTTGAGAGAAGCCCGCTATTTTCTGCGCTATCATTTATCACTGTCACCACATAATGATTCCCCTCGCAGCTCCTTATTGATGTTTGTAATTGCATTATCTCATAAGGGGGATGATCAATGGAGCCGAGCAGAGCATCGCAGGGTCAGGAGATGCCGGATTGCTGTTTGTCCATTTAATACAACAGGCGCTCATTATCCGTCTAAGGCTGCATCTTGTAACAGACTCAAGCTGGATTTTGCCTGTTCTCCACTGAGATTTCACAGAGAAGCTCGTTTCATTTGTTTAACCTCAAGACACCGTTGATAAAATTTACAAATACAAGAGAGACTGAGACAGGGAGTAAAGATAACACGATTGCGCACGTGGAGATGTTGGAAAATGGAGAAACCAAATAAATGTCTAAAGTTAAGAGTCTATTTGAAAATGGTCCGTGGGTTAGATAAGGTAGCTCAGCTGGTCGGGTATTAAACGTTTACACTAAAGAGACAAATGGCCGGGAAGACAGAGAAGACAAGTAAATGACTTGATAAGGAAATTGTGGCGTTAGCTCGATTTTAGATTAATCTGACAGGTCAATTGATATTCCTCAATGAGGCAGACTATGTTATTGCTTTAACGTTTCTAAAGCAATGTCCATAACAAGGCTAAGCTTGGTAGGACCATAATAGCCGTTGACATCCACGTAGAAAATGAAGTCATAATATCATATTTCAGGATCCAGAGAGACTCTGTGTTCAGCCCCTATACCCCTCTCTCCAAAGGACCATAAGGAATACCGACATGTTACTCCGTTGTGAATAACACGCACACGCTCACTCACACACACACTCTCTCTCTCTCTCCCTCTCCCTCTCTCTCACACACTCACAATCTCCCTCTCTCTCCTTCTGAAGGCTTCGTGCGATTCCTTTACAGTCGTATTGGTCTTACGCAAGATACCATTGTATATTAATGTTTTTTAAGATGGCATGTTATTTGAAGAGTCAGCCATGTATTTAATGAAGAACAATGATGCAGCAGTAAACCACTTGATTGGAATGTAATCCCTGTCAGGGCATATTCCGTTAAAATCAAATTCGTGCAGGAACGAAAAATCATCCTTTAAATGCATTTCTGTACCTTCGGTCCTTCATTCTTTTTTTTAATCAATAGCCTATAACGTATATTTTATTTGTGACTAACAAAGCAAATCAAAAGAAAAACCACGTGTGTTTGTTTTCATAATTTTACACTGTGTCAAATGCATAAATTAAGGGCATTTTGTAAATATTACCCTTACATGTCCTGAGCGTGCGGCTAGTCTCCGGCGCACAAGGAGCCGTGTCAACAGTTTTGCATGGATATGTGGGGGAGAGGTTGGAGACGTAAGTGCCTGTGTGTGCTAGTTGGCGCTAGCCACAAAAGCAGTGTGTCTGTGGAGACAATTATTCTGTAGCAAGTAAATCGTGGTCAAGCCTTTTATTCCATGCGCTGCCTTTGTTGTTAAAGCTTAAATCTTCAACATTGCATTTCGAAAACTTTTACGCAGACGTAGCCTAACATTGTCGGCCTTTTTCCTATCCACGTGAATTCAACAACAAAATGTGCTGCCGCAGTTTACTAACAGTAGCGTGCCAATACGAATTGACAATAACCAATAAGCATGGTACTATGGGGCCATCACAACAGGCAAATAGGCTATTGGCGAAACTGGAGCATCTGCATCGCTCTTTCATTGTTTTCTCTGGCGTGCTCTCTCTGGCTCCCTCTTCTCTCGCAGAAGTAAAGGAAGGTCACCTTGGCAGTGGATACCTAAAGACAAGGCCATGGGAGCAGCAGAGAGGAGCACCTCAGATATCAGACGCGAGAACTGCGCGCCAGGTCGACTTCTCTGCTCACCTGGTGAGACCGGATCCAATAATAGCGACGACCGTGTTAGCCTTTAATGAGAGCCCCCCTCGACCCCCACCTGCTCCCGGGGATAATACCGACAGTCCCAATGAATGCCAAAACCCACTCAGCATCATCTTCCCTCTCCTCTTTCTCCGGTTATAAGTATTATGTTTCGCATTGTACAATAAGTACTTATGTTCGCTCTTCACTTTGATCCTGGCGCGCCTGGAGAAAGCACCTGACAGTGAACTATGACGCAACTCTGGTGAGAGAGAAAACAAACCCCGCAGTCGAGGACAGTAGACAGAGCCTTCACACACAGGCTCTCTGAATCCCTTCCCAGGTGTGAGATTGCAATGAGATTAGAAGCAGCAATAGTCTCACGTTAAGACTCCAGAAAATGATAGAATCCCTTGCAGATGGCGTGTGCATAAAATGTCATCCAAAACATACATCTTTCTTTGTCACAAATGAAATAATGAAATCACAGAATATTAACTATGGTCAATAATTTGCTATATGCACACAAATTTATCATTGTATAGAATGGTTGCTATCAGCTACCCTTTTATATGTATACTTTCATTAGGCTATTTGTGTTATTTTCATGCAATCTATAAGTAAAAGTATAAGTTAAATATCCTAGTAAACACTGCTACTATATCTTGATAAAACTTGGTCATGGTGGAAAATATAGATTGGTCAGAAAATGTAGGTGGGTCAGCTTCTTTTCAAATGTGAATATTTCGCCTTTAGGCTTACTTATTAGTTAAAAAAGAGCCAATGCAGTTTGAATCTGTCTGTCCTAAAATGAACATGGACCTGGAGCTCAAATTTCATTCATTGTACTGAAGGTATAAAAAAACTACTGGAGTAGGAATGACCTCCAAAAGTAAACACTGGCAACGCAAGTTGAGACAGGACGCAGGAGTGCGGCATTCCAGCCATAACACAACATGATAAACTAAAGGCCTGGAGCTGCCTATTCTGTTCGTTTGTATTTACTCACACTCTCAACCTATGTTGACCCATTCTTTAGATTAGCTCTATGAAAACTAAAACAATAATTTAATTTAATTTTGTGAAAGGGGGGAAATGGTCGATGTTATATTTGACATTAAACAATTCATTTTTTGAGAATTTAGGTCGACTTCAACTTTTATAAAGCTGCCGGGATTTAGACATTTTGTTAGGCTCACTGAAGAAAACAGTAGTACGTTTGTTTTGTGGTGTGATGCAACTTTCTTTCACGTTTTAACATGCCACGTGAGTATACATTTTGTACGTGACCTCCAGTAGGCAATGGGACATCGTGCAGCCTAGACTTGTTTTCATTGAGCAACGTTGAGGCTTGAAAATGGAAACACAGTTTCTAACACAGGCCCTCCATTACTTGTATTTATGATATGGGACCATCCCACCATCTCCACGCATTAGTGATACAAAGAAGACTTGCAGCGAGAAAGGCCAATGTTCTCACCTTGTCAGTTTGCGACGCCGTACTTGAATAAGGCGCACGTGTTAATCACATCTGCAGATTTCCTCCACCATTGTTATTCTCTGTGGATCATTTCTACAGCAATTTAAATGCATATCAGTAAAAAACATTGTTTTTAACAAAACCTGATTCTGTATCAACTTTTCAGAGACTTGCTTTACTATGCATTATCGTTTTTAACTTCTACTTTGACATTAGTATTTTAGGTAACCTATATTCTCGTATTGTCCTAATTAAGTTTTGTTTGCATATTAAATCGTACATTGTTTTTTTTCTTTCATATTTGTGTAGAGTGTGATGAGAAAACACCCACTCACATTGCACATACATTCATTGCGTCCATTAACTATCCATTTGTATCTGCTGCTTGTCAACTCTTGTTTCGTTGCTATTGTAGTTATAGTTGTAAATAACTATGTTTCCCTACTGTGTTATTGACTCGCGTTCAAGAGCTGTGAATGACTGTACTGTAACCATATTCCAAAACACTGGGGTATCATGCCACAAGATATAAGCGTTTCAAATCAGTCACACTTGTAGGCTACAGCTACCCTGCCAGAGTAAAGTTTTTTTTTCCAGTAGGCCTACAACTTTCTTCTTTGTTTTCCTTGTCTCCATCAACCTCAGAGATCGCATCGCGCAATTTCCAAAGCAAATCTTAGCCAGGGGAGCGAAAGAGGGTGCCTTAAAGTCCAGCTCTACAAAACACTCAGTGCCGTGCTATGCTTGCCTTCTGCGCAATTTATGGACCATGGACAGTTTGTAAGAAGCAATGTAGTTTATCAGAGAGGCAGGCGGATTGAGCACAAGGGGGACGTTTCCACGCAGGAAGCAGTGTTTTGGAATAATACGCACCCTGATAAAGATGTTTCCCCCGTGACGTAAAACTGCGGGGAGCCCGAACGGCCACTTACTATTTCCAACCAGATATGAAGGAGGGTCTTTTAGCAGTCATGTTTATTTACTGTAGGCCTAATGGATGCAATAAAGTTGACATTTTGTGTGGTTCCAAGGAGTTTCTTCTTGAATTTTAGGAACCAATAAAAACAAATTAACGTGGAGCAACTATGATGTTTTAATACCATGCATCACTGTGGCTCGTTTGTGTTTCGTGAAGTTAATTAAAAACGACAAAATGTAGTTTTCAGATAACTCAGATGAAGTCATTTTAACCAAAAAGGAATACAAATACATTAAGGATTGCTATGCCCTAAAAGCCATGAAAACAGTTATTGTCAGTACTATAAACAGCAGATTCTCTTGGAACATGACCCACTTGTAATATGACACTACATCAATTGTTATGCCTGTCAAGTTGCAGACGTACGATAAATAACTCTTTCTTTTGAACTCCAAATGAGACTCAACTGCTAATGCAGCAACACTTAATGGAAGCCACAAGAATGATTGATAAAAGAACACACATCTAACATCGCTGACTTCACAGCTGTCAGGGGGTTGGAGTCAGAGGGACAGCTTGTTATGCAAATGTCTGACGTGGCCAAGTAACAGTGACAGGCAGGACAGAACCTGACATCAATGAAGACACTGCTTGTCTTCTTGGACACTTTCTCTTGTAGCATTTGCAGCGCATTTGTGCTTGTGCGTGCATGTGTCAGAGAGGGAAAGAGAGATGAAATACCAGGTTATTTTTCATCCATGTGTGACATAGTTGAGTTTAGTGTTTAATGTAACTTGGGGGATGTTAGAATCCAATTGTGGATACACTAAGAGCTTGAAACAGAATGCCTAAATAGTGAAAGAGCTCTAAGATATAAACCAACTAGCTTTGTTTTAGTGTTCGGTGGCTGTCCATGTCAAGGAAATATCCGCAGAGATAAGAGACACTAAGCCAGGACTGTACATTTCACAGAAAGCTTTTAGCAGCGAACAGGAGAAGGGATTGTTAAGCAGTGTGATAGATGAATTGTAGGAATGTTTGTGTTAGCCACTAAAGAACGGTTAAATGTATTAGGGTCAAGACAAGCAAGGTCCCAGTCAGTAAATGGAACGAATGCCAATGACCGAAACACCATTTAAAGGTAAATAATAAGCACTTATGTGATTGGGTAAACTGAGTGGCATCTTTCAGGTATGTGTGGTGATGTGAGAAGACTTGGTTCATGTGTGTGTGTGTGTGTGTGTTCACTGGGTGTACCAGTGGAAGATTGGAGCACATGGGTAGTTACTTTATATACTGTATGTAGGAACCTAATCTTTCCAAAACCCTACCAGCTACATCTGGATGTCTGATAAGCCAGCATGCAAATAGTTAGAATGTACTTCAAATCCCAAAACACATTGTAGTAAATGACTCATTTGAACCGTACCAGTATACTCAACATGTTGCTCTTAGACGCACATCACTGTGTTGGCATGAAGTTGCTGTTAGTATAACCTTGGAATAACCTCAGGATAGCAAGCTTTCTTTTTTAACGCATACTACATTGCTGTCAAAATGGAATGATGGAACCTCCTCAGTGCGCGCTGTCTAAATGCTTCTCTCTCATCACGACTAGTAGTGCAGACCAAGGCTCAGTTCTTCACCACAGCCGGCAACTTTACAGATGAATTGTGGCCGAGCGTTAAACCGTACCCGAGCCACTGTCAATGTTTATGTCTACCAATCAAGTGCAATGTGTTTATCTTATATGGTATTGTAGGGGTTATGTCTTTCTGAAACATGCCAAACAGAGACAGCTGATCTTGCGGGGCTACATCTGAAAAAGTCCAAAAAAAGAAAAGAAATACTAATAGCTTGATTGAATTGGAAATTCAATCAAAACGTGGTGCGAAAGGGGGGGACGTGTACTGATAAGCATGGAAAACATGGACATTGAAGGAAAGAAATGAAATGAAATGAGATCGTACTGTAGTGTAACACCTGGAGTATAGCTTCTGATATGAAATTTCCCGAGGACGTCTACTCTGTCCTATCTTCGACATCCCTTAAAATAGAATCCAACAGATTGACCAAAGTAAACAAGTTCTGAGCTTGGTCTACTTATTCTTTCTTTCTTTCTTTCCTGGCTTCCTTCCTTCCTTCTTTCTCCCCCTCTGTCTGTGTGCACACTCGATCGTGTGTGTGAGTGACCCCAGTCTGTGTGCTTATGTGTGTGTGCAGATTAAGGGGAGAGATTAGGCTTCTTCTCCCTGCCCTCGCCCCACTGGCAACTCGAGCCTCTTTGTGGGAAAGTTTGGGGACCCAAACGGTTTTGTCCTTGTAACCACATGTGAGTGCAAAGCAAACAGACATTTAATCCTGATGGACAGAAGGACTTGACATCAATTTGTCTCTGGGGTGGAGACCCAAGGCCCTGCATGGCCAGTTCCCCCTGGTTTCTCCCTCCTTCTCCTCCCGTTTGTCCCCTGCTCTCTCTTTTGTCTAGCTCATTTTGGATTAAAGCTGGAGTCGTCCAGGACTACCTCCTTCCTCCCTGGCCATTCCTCTCCAATTTTTCTCTATTCATGGTTAGACTGTGTGACTGTGTGGCTTCAAGGCTGCTTTGAAACTCACACCAGCAGATTAGCAGGGGATTCGAGGGCTTTAGAAAAACGTTTAAAATTAATTCATAGTTGAAAAAATATTCAACGTTGGGCAGTGTCTGTAGATCTTGTACATTTTTGGCACATTTGATTACCTGAGCCGAAAAATATACAGATTCAGCAAATTACTTCAATGAAATCTACGTGTATGCAGCATTATACAATAATGGTGAAAGGTAAATAAATCAACCATCCAATTAACCGCACACAAATGATGGAGATTGGATTTGTTTGTGATGAAGAGACAGAGAGAGTGACAGAAAGAAATGTAGGCCAGGGTCAAAGGGGCAATATTGCATGGGAAAACCTTGGTAAACTTGTTGCTTTCTTTAACATTTCTGTCTTGTTTTCCCCCTTTTCTTTCCTTTCCTTCGTACCCCCACCACTCCTTCAAGGTAAAAGACGACAGAGCAGGAAAAAAGCTTCTGGGGTGAAGCAGAGTACACAGTGTCTTGTAAAACATATGCACTTAATATTAGAGACATAAAACTTGCTAAATGACAAGCTATTTTGGAAAATAGAAAGAGAAATATTTATGCGTCTGGCCCCAGATAGAGTCCCTGGATAGCGAGGACCTGCTGGGGCACAGGTAACAACTGTCAACACACTAAGGTAGCACACTGTCGTGTGCTGGTGTGCACTCACTGTCAGGTCAGACACCCATGTGTGTCCCACGTTTTGTAATAGCTGGACAACGATGCGGCACGCTAATATGAACAATGGTGACAAGTCGAAGGTCTGGCCTTTATTACAAAAAGAAAAAGAAATCCTGAAGCGTTCTGCTTGGGTCTTACGTTTGAAATGCATCTGCACAGTGCTAGCTTGCTACACATTGAACACCCTCACTGATGACAAGGGGGTGGGAAATGAGAGGTGAAGAATCAAAACAGTGTCTACAAGGCGCTGTGATTGAAAAGCTGCGAAAAGCAATTATGATTGGGAGAATGTGCAGGCCTCTCGTTTGAGAGGCTGGCAAGGCTCGTAAATCGTGTGGCGGTTTGTGTTCGCTTTCAGTTAACCTTTCCGTGTCCCCCAGAGCTGGACAGGGATTTCCATACCCCTACCTCTGAAGATAAGCCACATACAACACCATCCAGTGACATTGCTAGAACAACGTCACTGTGTATTTGAACACAGTTCCAGTACTAAAAGCACTTTGATCATTTCAACCATACAACCACATAAGAAAAGCTATGAACAGCAGTGGTAAATGAACAACGTAGTACATTAGCAGTGCTATGCCACATGATCCTATGTTTGTACTCTGCACCGATGATGTAAGCCACCTTGTCCATGTCAGCCTTTAGAAATGTGGACGTTAAGAGAAGGAATCTTGTACAGTGATGGGCTGTGGTGAGCAGTTATAGGTTTGGCGGGACAGGGCTGTTCCCCTTGGGATGCTTTCTGCTTTCAGTCTCCTGCTGGTGTTCTATCAATAGGCAGATGGATGAGCGTTTTCAAGAAAAATGTCATTCAAGCAAACAAGCATCAAAATCTGAGTGAAAGGATGATTATACCCATCATATTTTGATTTGTGTTTTTGATTGACTCATCCCCACCTTATTAAACCATACCCGAGAGTTTCAGAGTTTCTGGGTTCAGAGTTAACTGCTTTTGGCGAAGCATTCAAGTTGGAGACGCATGTGAGCAATGGTCATAAAGCATCGGTCGTACGACCAACATTCAATATTTTTCCGTCTTTAACAGAGACATGAAAGAGAAATTCAAGACGTTTTGACAATAATACAAGAGGAGGATGTTTTAATGATGTTTTCAATGGGCTTAAACACAGGTGATGCTGAAACACACACTCTGGTTTGTTTCAGGGCAAAGTTGGAGACATTATAATTCTAGGTATACTTTTGAACCCACTAAGGATATTTTACAGAAGAGGATGTACCAGAGGAAAATCTACTAAAGACAATCCTTTCATTCGGTTGAGGCTATTTTATTCTAACCTGACCCCTAACCCATACTTGCACCACTTGAACTCCACCTCAATGAGTGCCTAACAATATACCATATATTCAGAACTAATTCAAGTCTTTGGTTGAATAGCTAGCGTTAAACATCAAAATGCAGCATAAAAGTGCAGTACTGCAGTTAATAATACTGCTTCATATACTTTTTATGCCATCAAGATGTGTCTAGTAGACGTAAGGTTGTTTGAACCATCAATGACCCTATCCCTAGCAGAAATATTTAATACATTTAATATGGTACAAAATAGAGAAATGAACATGTCAGGGTTCATGTTTTAGTCCAATGACTAGGTTCCAAAGTTGTGGTACTACAACATACTTCTGTTCAGTTAATGTGCAATTAAGGTGCAGTGAATTAATGTGATTATCTAGAGAAATGTCATTTAATCTCCTCCCAGATAGTTTCAGCATGTATTTCAGCCTTCGCCTAAAGACAATCTTTCAGATGTACCTCTTTAATGTAAACCAGCATGTACTTGGAGCGAGTTACATACAGTTTGGCGATTTATAGTCTATTTGATCTTGAGGGAGAAAGTGTGATGCAGTGTGTGCGTGGTGCAGTGTGTGTACATGTTTTCGTGTGTGCATTGCTTAGGAATAACTCTGAAAGCCTGTTATACTCTGAAATACAAGAAATACTTCTACACACCTACCTGCACTCTCTCTACACACATACACAGATTCACAAGTCTACCTTTCAAACACGGCCAAAACTGAAAATATAGGACCTTAACATTCCAACAGGGTCAGGCAATTTATCAAATCCTCCACATTCTGGTTTCAATTACAAAGCATATTGTGAGGAGCAGCTATTTTAGCAGGTTCATTTGGCCCAGTCAGGGAGGTCCAGTCGTCCTGCCTCAACATTTCTTGCCACAGAATGCTCGATATCATATACTTTTGGACTAGTCTTACCTCGCTAAGCTATCTTAGCTGGACCACTGGACTTTTGAGAGGTTTATATGCAGCACCATCAACCAACGAATACAATGGTTGAATTTTCAGTCCATGACTGAAAAGCATCATTACACATCTGTCTCTCTGTTTCTCTCTATTTCTATGTTTTGGTTATCCCTTTGTGTTTTCTTGTGTGTTTCCTGTATTTTTAGCGTGCGATGTGCAGGTACTGCTTGGTGTTTATATTTGTGCCTCTTGTTCCCTCTTTCTCTTTCTCTCTGTCCTTCTCTCTCAAACACACTCCTACCTTCTGTCTCTTTCCTAGCAGATAGCAGATAGCATATACCTTCGTAACTGTCCGAGCCAACGCTGACTCTTCTCCTTCTCTCACCTTTCTTCTCACTGTCTTTCTCTCTTTTTTTCCTCTCTCTTTCTCCTTCTCTCCTATTCTCCTCTCCGTGGTAGAGTGGTGATAAATCCCTTTTTTATGGCTGGAGAATTCCTCTCTCTCTGCAGGGCTGACAGCTCCCCGCGTTCTCAGGCCCTGTGTGGACCAGGCACAGTCCTCCACCCTCCCTCCCTCCCCCCCACCTCCAGCTCCATCTCCATCTGGCCCTGATTACTGAGAGAGAGGGGGGGGGCAGAGAGGTAGAGAGAGACCATTACACCAGCACGACCAGGAAGAAAGACACAGAGGCAGACTCAGAGACAGAGAGAGACACAGACTTGAATCGTGAAAATTCAGAGACACGTAGAGAGATGTAGCGAGAGATCCAAGGTGAGGACTACATAGGACAATCTGTGGGAGGAGGTAAGAGAAGGCTGGGAAGGGTGGGAGGGAGTGTGGGATATGAAGGAAGATGAGTTCGACAGGGGACAAAAAAGATGGTTTGAAGAATAATGCATAAGCAAGGGAAGGGAAATGGGTGGCGGTTGTGCGAAGCTAGCATGAGTTTACGTTCTGGCTGAGTCGTCCTCCAGAGCTCGAGCATGGTGGATCTGGAGTGTCATTGGTGTACACAGTAGAGGTGGACACAGCCAAAAGAGATTATTTGGAGAGAGAGAAGCCAGCTTGCGCAGAGCAGTTGTGTTCATGAACCTCTCCTCTGGCACCTGCTGCAGAGGATGGAAGCACTGCCAGAACACACTTACACAACATACTCTTCTCCCCATTCGTCCAGGCTCAAGCCAAATAATGACCATTATCGTTTTTCCATAATGTTTGCAATGCCTACGAAGCGAAGGCTGTCAAGCTCCATTGTCTCTGGGTGAAAAGTCTGAAAGAATAACAAAGTGTGTGTGTGTGCGTGTGAGTGTGTGTGTGTGTTGTCCGTACGTATGACACCTTAATGTGAAGGCTGTCCACATTTTGATGAGACAGAAATGATGTGTTTGGTCAGTTTTCGACCATATTTTTCAGTCATTGTGACACAGTATGGTGAAGGTTAGTATTATATCCTTCATCGATTTGAGTTTGCCCAAAGCCCTCGTACCTTTCTTCCAAATTCTTATTACGAAATTCTCATTAAGGAAACGAATACAAAGAACAATTACAACTTGTACTTCTACATTTGAAATAGAGGATTATGACCTTAGTAACAAAATAATCAGGATGATTTCTTGAAATGATTACGCCACAGTATGATCCAATAATGCGTTTGTGTGAGTTTATACGTGAGATGAGACACAGGAGGATGAGGCGGAGCTCTAAGGAATAACAATACCATTAAAGACCCACTGTGGGTAATATCAATCATTGTTGCCGTTAATGTCTGCCTGGTCTATTCAGATGCCCCCCTCTCGCTCCCTAATGTCCACCCATCTGTGTGTGGACGTGTTACATTCAAAGCACTTTAATCAACAATCGCTGCATCTGGACAGGATAATGAACAACATTGTTTATACCCTCATCCCTGTATGTTGGTGATAAATGCATATGCAGCATGCTAATGACATCATTTGAAAAGGAGAAAAAAGAGATGTGTGAATCCGAAGGATCGACTGTGGGTTTATGTGTGTTTTCGGGTCATGATCACATTTGACAGCCAGCCAAGTGCTTATATGTATTTGGGGATAACTGTGATAAAATTACGCAACTACTGGTTCCATCCATAATCCATGAGCATTGCATATCAAGTAGTGCAGGGTAGTATGAAACAGAAGCGTGTTACACATAAACTAATTTAATTTATTGAGTCTTAAATTCATAAAATGCATACAGTATAATAGAAGCTGTGCATTAGTCACAATGAGAAATGTGTTCCCAACAACATCTTCCAAAATACACAGAGTCAGCTGAGTATAATGTTGCACTTATCCTCCACTCTTGTACCGTAAATATAATTGGTGTGACTTAATAATATGGAAGATCATCATATCCACAACATTACAAACAAATTCATAAAGTCTAATGAACAATATATCCACATCTGGCTATATTCACTTTTAATGATATCAGACTATATTCAACACTTTTAACGATACAGTTCTGTTAATAATAGAAAAATCACTATGGAACACTTGAATGCATTTAGCATGAAAGAATTAATTATTCAGCATCATGCACGTAAATAATCCCAAATAAGCAACAATGACAGTGACCACATGCAGCAACAGTTTGCATACCTGATCAGACGATATTGGCAGTGCAACTATACTGATGCTCATGCCGAACGCCTACATCAGCCACAACAGCCACTGTTTATCACTATTTCATGAACGTTGAATAAGGTTTGAAGTTGATTCAGTCATAACATTCCCCCTCAATGAGGCTTGATGCCCATTTCCTGTCACTGATGCCATTATCTACTTGACATTGTCCCATTGGAATAGCACTGGGAGGGTGTTACAACTCTACATGTCGCCTCAGTGGAATACAGACTTGCATTCGTAGAGAGTCTAGCATGTCCAGTGCTTTGACAGCCTGTGGCAGATTTCCTTCTCTAAACTGTGAAAGACCTACCTAGACAGAGCAGGAATCCTCCCCTGCATCAGCCAGACTCATTGATAAAGACAGCCGGTCTTGGTTGACACTGATAGCAATTTCAAAGCGCTTGGAAAGCTATTCGCCTGCCATTTGAGGTGGCCCTCCCTTCTTTATGACGCTCACGTGTCCTGAAAGGAATTGAGATTGAGGCAATTTAAGATAAGTTCGGGGAACTTTGTTCGAAGGACCATTGCGATTGAAATGAGAACGCTTAAGTAACAGACAAGATGAAACAAGAGAGTATGTTTATGTGATTTATCCTGACTTCTCAAGGTATTGCTATAGCTGGATGGTATAGTCTGTGCATGTTTATGAAATAACAGTCTTGGAGGCACCAGTGGATTCCTCGTTCCACAGCGTCACGCAGAGTTGGAAGGTGCAGGTGAACCCCAGAAGAACAGAGAAACCGAATGGAACGTGGGAACAAATGATTCCTATAAATTATTCCTTCATCCTCTCCTCCTCAGCCTCTTGTGGTGTCTATTTTACTCGGTTGCACACTTGTATACATGCATACACACATACACAGTCCAGCCCCCACACCACACACGTAAACACACTTACCCCACCATCACCACCACCACACACACACACACATTTCTGTCCTTTCTCTTTGTTCAAATGAATGACACCAGTTCAGGGGCAACTGAGGATTTCTGCCTTGGTAGGTGGCATTGACAGGCGAATTATCCCCGGGCCTGCAGCAGCTGATTATCAGCGGAGAAGTCATCAGGGCTGCAGGCGCGTCCTACACCCCCTCCCTGTCACTCCCAGTCAGGGGGACGCGCTCTGCAGGCTGCAGCCCAGCCCACTTGACAGGTAATCCCAACAATAACAATTACTACCATTACTGGTGTCATAAACAATTGCCGACCCAGACCAGGGCAATAACAAAGCTTTATAATTCAGATGCCATATAAATAAATGACAACAGGTAACAAGTAATCTAGCAGAGAGGAAGGGGAAGCTTCTGGCCAATGTGATATGTTATGGATAAAAGAAATGGCACATGATAGCATGAGAAGTTGACCACGTATGGGATTGTATTTAAAATGAAAACATGATAGTGACATGATAGTCATATTGTGTTTATGGGGAGAGAATCATGTGTAAATGCCATATGAAGGCCTAGCCTGATGTTGGAATATCGATGATCCAATTCTATCTGTACAGAGGTATTGATTTAGCAATTGAGTAGGTACTGTATTGTAAATCTAAGATAATCAGATATAGAAACTAAATTGATATTAAAAGACATAATTTAGATATCTTGAGGTGCTGGAGAGATTGGCAGTGGTCACTTCAAGTTGATTGACAATATATATATATATATATATATATATATATATATAATATATATATATATATATATATATATATAATATATATATATAATATTATATATATATTATATATATATATATATATATATATATCTATATATATATATATATAATATATATATATATATATATATAATATATATATATAATATATAATATATATTATATAATATATATATATATAATATATATATATATATATATATATATATATATATATATATATATATATATATATATATAAATGGGAAGTAGAAAGTGCAAATTGGTAAGGAGTCGTTTTTCATGTACAGAAAAAAATATCTGGAGAAAGACAATGTAATGCAATCCATTTACTAAATTATATTATATATAGGAAAGCCTTAATTATGTGTAGTACACTCAAAATGACACATGCATTGTTCAATATAGAAAACTGCAAGATTTTAATTCACATTTTGATAAATAAGTTACGGTTGCATACGTTTTGCACAAAACAATGTTCATTTGCGCTCCTTTATGTGTGTAAAGTAACTTGCAATGTATTTGTCTATGAAAACCCAACAGCTCCTCTCACCCCGAAGCACTACAATAATTTGAAAGTCTTTAATGAGGAGAGCTGAGCAGCAATTAACACGTGCCAAAGTCGACATCATCAGGTGTCACTCTAATTTTCTCACTAAGGCTAAATGGATTTTTCCTTGCCGTTTGCTTGTTTATACCGCCTAAAGGCAACGGGAAAAAGGATTCAGCTCGCGTCTCATCCGACTCTCGCACATTTGAGGCAGTTCGGTGATTAGTTAACGCGCCAGAGAAAATCGTGCCTAGTCCGTCGTCTCGCCTCTTTTAGTAACAGTTAAATTAGACAGCCCGGTTAACAACGCATCATTTCGGCTCCTTGCAACAACACAGGAGGTAGCGTTAAACAAGAGAACGTTTGAATACTATGTGCGCAAAAATGTCTGTATGAAAGTTATTAATAATGTTGCGTGTAAGATCAGCCATTTCATTTTAATAATTATTGAATAAAACTGACTTTTATAGGCCTATTTTCAAGTATATTGTATGCATGTACCAAAGCCATTTTTAAAAGGGAAATTACATAAAATTAAAACAGATTCTAGGAAAACGAGAACAATCTTTATCAGAAATTAAGATTGGTAAAAATAAATAAACTAACAAAGATCAGTGATCAAAATATTATACATTTTACAGGCCTAATATTCCTAACTATCAGAATACATTGAATGCGAAGTGAAGATGCAGCTTGCAAGACAATGAATATAATAGGATAGGAGGAACACAAGTCAGTTACATTTCAAATTTAAATAAACTTCTGTCTGAAATTGTAATAATCTTATTTTATACTTAGTAGCACACGCGATATTATCTTGTAAATTTGAAAGGGTTTTATTTATCTTAGAAATTTCGCAGAAAAATCAGGCCTTTCTGTGTAAGCAAAATCATGATTGTACCCTAGTTATTAGACTTGCATAGCATGGGTATTTGTTTATTCTTCCTGTGTTTTAAAGCGTATTTTTTACAGTGACATTTCAGTATTTATCAGCTTCATAAATTACTTCGACAATTTCAAAGTTATTTCAGCTTTCTATTGACATAGAAAAGAATCACATGTCGAGAGCTATTGCATAAGATTATGAGAGCACTGTCAGACAAATAAGATGACGTTGAAATGTTAAAATCTATCGATACATGAATTATTCCTCGATTCAGGAATGTTTGCAATAATAAACATAACTTTATTTCTTCACAGACACCAGAAGAATCACAATACATCAGTTATCTGATTCATCCTCATGTTATCTGCAAAAAAATACATATATGTTTGGCAAATAAAAAGCAACCATGCCAAAACCACAACATGACAAATGTCAAGATTGTTGTGTGAAAAAAATGTACCTCCCGTCTCTACTCTAATAAAACAAACAAACAAACAAAAAATAGTATATACGAATAAAAAATAAATTAGACGATAGGTATTTCACTTCACTTGTTGATAGCATAAATAAATGCTTTTGCTACCATTGCTCTGACCTGAATTGCTCATCTTCCTTCATATAAACTCACTCAGCTGGAGATTGCTCGCGACTCAGGGTCCTTTTGGCTCGCGCATCTCATTTGCATATATTTCTCCCCAGCTGAGGAGGCCTCTGTCTCATTAAAGGCTCGTCTCGCAATCTCCCAGAATCCTGCTGGTCCCAGCCAGCTAGTACCTGCGGTGGTGGCCAAACCCACGCCAGCGTGAAAAGGAGTGAAGGGGCTAAAAGAAAAGGAGAGGAAAAAAGGGCAACAATTTCTTCACTGTGAAAACAAAAGAGGAGGGAGGAAAGAAAAAAAGCCCACAGAGAGAGAAGGGATAAATGAGCCCTCTGTGTGCGGGGTGTACTCTCTCTTTCTCTCCCTCTCTCTCTCTCCCTCTCTCTCTCTCTCTCTCTCTCTCTCTCTCTCAGGCTCCATTTTGTGTTAAGCAGCCACCCTGTCATGACAGATACCTCCCAGGGTCAGGGGTCAAAGTTGAGACGAGGGTCAGCTGTAACACAACATACAAGGCAAGACTGCAGACTGGATACTTCTCCATCACTGGTGGGGGCAAGGAGCCCTTTTTACCATAAGGAGCAGAACAAGGGGCACAAAAGTTGATGAACTAATGTATCTTCAAAAGTTTCCTATGTGGCAGTGGAAAGAAGGAGAGAGAGAACAACAAAAGTGTAAAAACAAAATGTAAAAAAGATGCCACACTTGCACACTCATGCGTGTACGTACATGTACAAACTGTACTGTACATAGTCTAGGGCCCAAAAATAGAAAAGGGAATTATGAACTGGAAGTGGAACATCAAACAATAAACAGTCCATTAAGTTGCGGGGATCTGTGACTGAATGGTGATATTGGGGGGTGTGCAGGAATGATGGGAGTTTATTTAAAGCATGACGACCCCTTGGCCAGAGGCTGCTTCAGCACAGGGATGAATAAAATTTTAATGGCTCATAAAACACAGTGACTCTTCTCTGTGCGGTTTCCCCAGCATTATTCCTTCTCCCTGCCAGCAGCCAATCTCCTCGCTTGGTCTCCCCACTGTCAAAAAGCTGTTGTGGGGTTGCCTTTGAGCTAGAGAGGGGCCGTAAGGAATGGAGGAGAGAGGGGAGAGGAGAATAGAGATGGACCGAGAAAAGGAGAAGATGGAGTTGTCGTGGTTTTTGTCAACTGTGTGTTGCAGGCACGCAAATGGACTGCGTGTGTATACTTCACAAGTGGGAATATTTTCCTCCTTCCTCCCTTTATGGTCTTCTGAGTCTGGCTACCTTTAATCTCCTGGTTCGTTCCATGCCCTGTGAGTAGTACACAATGCCTGCCCCCCTCCCCTCCACTGACATGCACCATTTGCTGTGTTGGAAATGGGCCTGTGACAATTTGAAGCCAGGGTGTCAATCCGCACACCAGCCGCCATGGCGACCGAGCGAGCCTTGGGGGCTGGGATATGTAAACACGCATCTGTTGTCTTATTTAATGCTCAGTCTCTTAACCTGGTGCTAGAATCCTTGTGAAGCTGTACAGGGTTACTACTATAGGATCTGATAGGGAGAAGTACATGCAATAGGAGGAACAAATAAACGAACATCGGCAGTTTGATAATACTTTTTTGTTGTTGATTTTGTGTAACCTGGCAATTCATCCGGCCAAATTGTGTTTAAAATGTATATATTTTACAGTCATCCAAAATACAAAAGGCCACTGCAACTATAGCGCTGCTTTTGTGTGTTCTTGCCATGTATCCATGTGTTCAGGCCTAAACTGTAGATGTGCGTTTGCTTGTGTTTCTGACAGCGAGTGTGTATTTGTCCTGTGTGTGCGTATGTGTGAATGTCTGTCCCGTGTGTGTGTGTGTGTGTGTGTGTGTGTGTGTTCCAGTTTGTCCCCCTCCCTCCGCTGTGCTCCTTACTCAGCTCAGTGGGTGTCATTCTCAGGTCATGAGACTGTAAATATACACAGAGAGACATTCTACCCATAAATCACTAGGCCAGGGCAAGGCAGGCCTCTCCTTCACCCTGCCTCAGGTCTGTACAGGAGAGCAGGGGTTGAGCAGCAACAGCTCTGATATGAGAGAAAAACACACTGGGGCCCAAACAGCCAACTGTCTCAGCATTTGGTCAGATTACATACAATTTCTACTATCCGTGTTCTTCAGAAATGTTTTCTTCAAAATTACCTTAATTGATAATCATATTCAATTGTGACCAGATATGATGTGGGGCTTTGTTAGAGAAATGAAGCAATTTGGAAAAAAAGACTGCAATCTTCATTTTTTTTAAGTGTTTCAATTTTATGTTTGAACACATGTACTTCATAGTTAAGGAAAACATTTTAACAGTACACCCATAATAATCAGTGTCAACTTGTTACAGTCCAGTGTGGAAGGGTTACCTTAGATGAAGAAAATGTTTTTTTTTTGTCTGTCATGGAAGAAAACAGGCTGAGCTGGCCACAACAACTGGCAAAAAGCATTCCATTAGATTGACTGTGGTAATAAGCAATTTACAGTCCTGTTCATTATGTTGATTCTGTAGGATAGCCATTGAGATCGGCAAAATGTGCAACTGTGTCTCCAGCCATTCCACATCACTTGCTGTTCGAAGAGAAATATGTATATTTGAATAATAACATGTTTTTTTGAACTAAGGTTTTTCTGAGAGCGTGTGATGGTTCCAGGTGTTAAGAGTTGAGCTGTAAAATTTTACGCAGTTTGAAAACTCATAATTCTCACATTTCTAAGGAATGCAAAGGAATTTCCAGGGTGCCCAAGGCAAATATTAAAATCATTATCTTGAAAAATCGTCGTCCATGAAAAACTGATTTTTCAATGCAGTGCTTTTCTGACAATAAAAAAGGTAATATTAATGTTTCCATAGAGGATTATAAATGAATAGTTTTAGAATTAATGACTTTTCTGACAGTAAGGCAATGTTGCAGTGAGATTGGTGCATTCCAACTTTGTGTTGACAATGAATTTGGATTTGTGTGAAGTCTTATATGTTATGATATTGTCCATCATGTTGAGGTTTTGTTCTCTGGAATTATTGACAATGTTTGCTTTTGTTTCCATAAATACCATGGTCAAGGATTACTGAGGTAACAGTATGGATTTAAAATGAATTGGCAACTCTCTAATGTATAACACTTGTTTGTGCTGACAGGAAAATTGTTATTTACAGCTCCGATGTTTTCATAGATTGGAAAAGTTTCACATCTGCTACTTTTGAACTTTTAAATGACGCCACAACAAAGGCTTCGCAGACAACCTGAAACCATGTCAAGCTGATTTGTAGCCATTAAGCTGTGATTGTGTCTATGAGACAGACACGTTGACGTGTTTTAGGCAAAAGCACATCCATTACGCACAACTCAGAAACCACGACAGTCTCTCAAGTAGCTTGCTGCAGCATTGTTGCAGTACAAATACCTGTCTTCAAACGAAGGAGGGGTTAAGTCTTCTATTGGTTTCTGCCACTATGTTTCTCCGCAGTCATGTTCTGAAGTCTATAATCAATACATCTTTCACACAAATGATGTTCAGCGTTTTTCGAATATCAACAACAAAAGGTGAAGGTGGGTTGTTTTTTTAAAAACCAAATCAGCAAAATGTAAAGGGTCTTTCAACGTTGCTGGCGTACAAAGTGGCACCTTCCTCTGTGGCTTAGAGTGTTGAACAGATTCACGAGTTTGCATTATATTGATGCAATTAGTAGGGTTGCTGCACTGTATTGAGTGCATGTGAAAAGAGAAAGGGGTTAGGGGAGGTGAGAGAGAGAAGGAACGAGAGAGAGAGAGAGAGAGGGAGAGAGAGAGAGAGAGAGAGAGAGAGAGAGAGTGGGAGGGAGGGAGGGAGGGAGAGAGAGAGAGATAGACTGCTTGAGGTCATGGGGAAGTAACTCTTGGGAGAATGTTGCATATTACAAGCCCGTCCACACCTGTAAGTGTGGTTGAAATGATCACGTACACCCCTGCAGCGTCTGTTTTGTTTTCTAACAGGAAATCACTAGACACTGTATAATTAAAATGTCCATTAGGAAGTCTCCGACTGAACTACGAAATGTCACTTCTGTTATGTCGGCTTCTTCAAAACGTTAAAGCGTTTTTTTGTTGTTGCATGCTTTAATCACATCTCTTATTGTAATTAATCAGCGGACATTAAATTGTTGGTACAAAGTTGGTGTATGTCATCATGTTTTACTTTTGTTTAGGTGTTTGTCAAATGAAAGCGTTTTGAGAAATGGCAATCACGTCATATCTTTACCGTGAAATGTATTTGTTGCTGCAAATCATCCAGTGCCAACTTAAAAGGAAGTCAGGCTTGTCTGTCTGTTATCAAACCATAACTCATGAAGCATTGGGGCATTTCTCATGTTTAATCCTGCTTCCTCTGCCTTCTTGTCGACAGTTTCCTTACATTTAACCGTCACCTTGGTTCAATGGTTAAACACAGACACACACGTATACACACACACACACACACACGCACACACGCACAGACGTACACGTGCACACACACACAAGCGCACACCACACGTGCTTCTTGAATAACAATCTTGGAGCTTGCTAGAAAAAAGAAGTGCGAGACCTTCTCGTCTCTTCAAAGTGAGCTTCTCAGCCCTGATAAGTGAGAGTCAAAGGTGAAGGGACAAGCAAGGGGTCATGGTACATTAACATGAGGATAATGAAAGGGAGAGGCACCAATCACAAAGAGGAGAGCCATCTCCAAGACCTGCGACGAAGCTCGGCTTGAATCGCTGAACCCATGGAAGAGCCGCTTGCTTTAGAGCTGGAAATGACTTCATTAGAAAGAGGACACCTCGCTTTCCTCAGCTGTGGTCTTTTCAAATGTGAACGGGATAACAAAACAATGTCGCTGTTTTTTAGGGAAACTTTACTTACTTTTTCGTTCTTCGTTTGAATCTGCAACACTGCTGTTGCAGGGCAGTGGAACGCGGCAGCTTCTGATGCAGTTCTATAGTTCCAGGCACTACACTGGGAGGGTCATTACACATGACCTTTACCCTCCCTGTGCAGCCAGAGGTGAACTGACATAGGGCAGGTTTTGCTCGGCTGGTTCTTAAGACGGGGGCGCAAGGGCTGGAAATGGCTCTTCATTGTACGTCTTTGCGTTTACTCAGCACATTTGTTTAGGTGACAGTAAAACGGTAAAGGTTTGAATATCAAAGTGGACATGGGTGTTTATGTATAAAAATGTGCCTGAATGTGGGCCGATGTACGTCGGTGATACGACCCACAGAAGGCAGACGCACAGACCTCAGACAGTGAAGGCTCGCTTGTCTATGCGAGAGTCCAAATACTGAATTTTAATCACGCCCTCTATCCTCAAATTACCGCACAGTTACCCAAGTCCCTAGCTATGTGTGTAGATCTTATGAATGTCATCGCAAGTGCATGCTCACAGCACGCGTGCACGCTCACAGAAGAAAAAAACAAATGGAGAAGCCTCTACCGCAAGTCTCCCCAATGTGCCCACACACACTCATTCACACACAGACACAGACACACACACACACCAAAAACACAAACAGACATACAGTGTCACATTCACACACGTGTATAAACCCATTTAGCTCTTTCACACACACCTCCTCCACGACCCAAAACACACATACACAAACACACACACACTTTGGCCATAATTAGCTGCGGGTCCATGCATGAGTGACCGTGTGGTGAGCAGTAGAGGGGACAGTGAAGAGAGGTCATGCTAATGCAGAGAGACTGCTGTTGTCACCACCGTGGGTGACTGGCATGGGGACCGGGAGGACCCCTCACTAATTAGGAATCTCCATATAGTGTGTTTGTGTGGTTACATGTGTGTGTGTGTGTGTGTGTGTGTGTGTGTGTGTGTGTGTGTGTGTGTGTGTGTGTGTGTGTGTGTATTTGAGAGAGACAGCGAGAACGATAGTGAAAGGGAGTGCGTTTGAGAGAAGTGTTCATCTGCTTATGCCTGCCTGCGTGTGTGTGTGCATGTGTGTGTGTGAGTGCGTGTGTGTATTCGAGACAAAGGAGAACTCCATCATCGCTACGTCTTGATGACTTGATGACATGAGCAGCCTGCTAAGAATTTTTTTTTCCATGTGCATATTTTATCAGAGCTCATTTGCATATTTGAGTCTCAGAGGAACAAACTGAGAAGACAAAATAAATGAACAACGGTAAAACTTGACGATGTAATTGATATAATTAATGTAATATTTTAAAGAAATTGTTTAGTACGGTCTATTCTTAACAACTAAATCTGGAGTTGATGGAAGCATGTTAACATGAGCGTAGGGCATTTGAAACACAAAAGATCTCACAGTAGTTCTAGGGCAAGTGTACAACGTTGACAATCAGATAATCATGATAACAAAATGCATTTTAAAAATGCATTCACGGTGCAACAAAATACAATTCCATTTTGAGTTGGCTTCTCTTAGGATACAGTAGACTGTGTAATCCTGTATCTTAATGGAGCCCCCTTTTTATCTGCCTGTCTGTCTGGCCAGGATAGAGGGGGTGGGAATATTCTCATGTAAATACAAAACAAAGCCAGAGTGCACCGGGGCGCATGCACACGCTCTTTTGTTCGTCTCCCATCAGACACAGTCACCCAGAAACCTTGTGGTCCCCATGTTAGAACGCTCACACTGGCCCCTGAGTTGGTTGTTGATGTATGTGGGACTGAGAGTGTGTGGAGGGGGGGGGGAGGGGGACGCAACATTATGACTGATGACCCGCCCCCGCTGGGGGCCGAGGAGGAGAAGAATGGGGGGAGGGGTGGGTGGGGGGGTCACACCAGGGGGGTCAGCGAGGCCCTGAAAGAGCTGAAGGGCCCAGGCGGGATGTGTGTGCGCTGTGAGTGTGTGTGCAGTGAGCAGGACAGTGGAGACACAAGCGCTGTCAATGAAGTCAGCCGGACTCTAGGGCTTTAACCCCCAACCCAACGCACACTAGCCAGCAGTCGGACCCACTACAGCGTCCCGCTTCGGCTCACACGAAGAGCACATGACTACCTAGTAGACCTCCTGAGAATACTGAAGCAATGGATAACAAAGTGAGAAGAACAAGATGAATTCTGCTTTATCGCAGCTGGCAGGTGAAATTGATTAATGACATATGTGGACAATCCAAGTCGGTCTCCACTACACATACGACAACTTAGGAAAGATCTGCCAAATAATATCTTTTTTTTTCTTCATATGGTGGATATGATCGTATTACCGCAAGATGTGAGTCATGTTGAGCTGTCTTGAACATCTACAAGCTATTTAGAGAAAACACAAGGACGCATGAGGTTAGGGTACTGTGTGATGCCAACGAACTTCAAGACTTGAACGTGGCAGTTGCGATTAAAAATATTTTTCGATCACACACATATGCGCACACGCAGAGACACACACTTTTACTCTGATTCATTCTTTGACACACTTCCAGGCCAGAGCAGCCCCCCACCCCCCACCCCGCGCACACCCCACACGCGAGCCAAGCTTTCACACACACCCACATGGCCATTACAACCAGCATAAACAAGGATGACAAGTTGAGATTAATGAAGGTCCTGCAGTGACAGACCAATTTAATTGTCAGCTATGATGGCAGTTGAACTCCACCAGTATATTTATACAAGGTTACCACAGTGCCTTAAAACACTCCTAATTGATCATGACCAATAAGTAATTAGAAGACCTGATACAGTGTCCTTGCCTCATGTCAAAGGCATGCAATGCACAGAAAACTGTGGAGGCCCAGGGATGTACAAAGTCATTTCGTACGGTGCACAGATAGGACATGCATTTCTCATTACAGCTCAGGTTATATCAATGTAAACTTTGACTTCTACGTTCATGGCCATTACGAGCACACAAACAAACTGACAAATACATCTCTTGCAAAAGAGAATGAAAACATCAATTATTTGACCCTCTTGCCAGACACTGCAGGTGTTTTCACACTGTATAAGGTTGAGGACTGATGTTTTACCCAAAATGATTACATCAGGAAAAAACAAAGAATGTAGAAGCATCATGCAGTCTTACAGACATCAAGATGAATTAGCAACGGTGCTATAGTGCTTCTCCTGTGTCGCTTGGCAGAGTGCCTACCTGCCTGCCTCCCTGCCTCCCTGCCTGCGTGCCTCCCTGCCTGCCTGCCTGTCTTATGAGGCAGTTCCCAGGAGACTGCACATTATTGTAACCACTGGGAGCTGACGTTGCCCTTGCTCCTCTGACTTGAGCTTACACTACGTCCCCATTTGGCAGCCCAAGGCCTGGTGCTCTGGCTCACTGGGAAGGAATTTGAGATAGAGACACAGTAAATAAATAGTGTATGCTCAAGCGATGACACCAGGAATGGACAAAGCCGTGGTCTCTGCCCTGCTGTGGGGGGAAGGAGATGTAAACCGCTGGAGTGGAGAGAAGGGAGACGTGTTGTTGATGGGTCATTCTTTTGGACAGCCATCTGGTCAAACATCGTCTGTGTCTTTTTTGTTATTTTCTTCCTCAATTTCTTTTGCGTGTCTCTCGTTTTTTTAAGGCTTTGGGTGTTGCTTATTTGCAGTATACCCATATTGTATACCCATATTGAATATAATCAACAACCAGACATTGCTAAACTCCAGTCCAACCCAAGTCATAGTGCTGTTTTTTCATTCAAAGTGACAAAATAGATGCTTGCACATTATATCGTCCTTTGCAACTCAGCTCTGTCTCAGGCCTCTGCAGCAGAACCCTTCTCAAACTTTGTCTCCACTTTCCAACCCTGCCATCCCTCAACATCGCTGGCACGGCTGTTCAGGACCAACTGATACCAACCAACTAGGCACGGGTATTTGTAGCTCCACCCCCAGAGTGGAGGAAAACATGATTTCACTGTTGGTCCTGTCATCCAGTATACCCATAAATGGGCATGTGTGATGCAAAGACTGAGGCAGGTTCTGTTGGAGTTCCAGAGCCTGGCTGACTTTGTTGATAGAACAGTAAGTCCGATATGCAGTTAAAATCCCATGCAAGTCATGACTAGCACAATAAAATATAACTTTCAAAACATAAAATGTCTATGATAGAGATTAAAGTTTGAGGTTTGACTTTGTGCACAATATTGCCAGCAGAGTAATTAAAGAAATACCATGATTTTTATCTATCACAGCAGATTCTGAACTTAAACCACAAAATGTTTAGTGAAATTGCCTTGACAAGTGTAGCATATGCTCCAACTCACATTTGAGCATGTGGCCATGAAGGAAGTGACATTTTCCACCCAGATCTTACTTTAGTGGAATTGCGTTCCAGATGTTATGACCCATCTATCACTAAGGCGTGGTCACATGTGGCAAAGTTGACAGATATCACCTTGGGCCCTGCGTTATCACCCTAACAACCCCCACCTTTAGCACAACCTTTTTTAAACCCAGACCTCATTGACAGACCCAATTACAAATTCATGTATGCTAGCAGCGAGTGCGCAATGATCGGGTTTAGCACGCGCCACTAACACAGCTTTAAGGTGTCGCTCCTCACTTGCCGTTCCCTCAGCTTGTCTTCAAGGCCTGCCATTGGCTTTTAGCAAAAAGGCTAATGATATCCAAGGGGCTGGGTGCCTGTGTGTGATGAGGGGGGGGAGGGTACAGGAGGTGAGCGTCTTGTCACCCGTGTCTGTCGGAAACAGAGCGCGGGACAAACAGGGCGTGGGTGTGTGGGAGAGGAGAGGGGTGCATCCTCACAGGTTTCTCCTCACTGCTGACGCTGCAAAGACACAAGGTCTGGCACCTGCCGCACCCCCCTCCCACCTCCCCCACGCTCCCCACCCAAGGCCCCCCCCAGCCCCAGGATCAGACCACCTCCCTCCCCAAACAAGAGTCAAGTGGAGTACGGAGATGAGTAACGTCCGACATCTCGGTCTATGTTGGTGCTGCTCTGGTTTCAGGATTTCGAATGAAAAACAGTTAATTAGAAATGAATTAAACATGTGAGCGCTGTCGGCGGCGGCATGGGCGGCGGTGTTTAGTGTCAGGTAGGGGGTTCAGAGACAAAGATAAACCCAGATGATGCTTAATAATTGATTGGGTACACATAACGCTTTTCCGAGTGCCCTCGCAGCTTAAAGTGACGACAGAGCCCACCTTGGTGACGCACAGCAGCTATTTTGTGGACATGATGATTGGTGTAAGAGTGTCCACGCTGTTTCCAGGAACACAGTATCAGTGGCATGAGGAAGTGGACTGGTTCCATAACTCCTAATCCTTGGTGTGAAGAACATAGACAGATCATTTGGGCTCTTCATCTAGGTTTGACATAAGGAAAGAGTTTGGGCTGGCTGAAATTCATCTAAAATCACAGTTTCCACTCTTATATCTTCGCTGGGGGAAACAATGGATTTAATTTTCATTAATTATGGTCCAAAACACTTGTTAGAAATACCTCCCCCACCGAGTCCAGAGTGCTTAGGTGTATAAGTATATAAGCACACTGCAAATGTAGCTCATGCACGAAGGAATGTGTTCATACAGCTCTTTCATCTTTTGGGTCTTCTGCATTAACATGAGAACTAAATGAGACAAAATATCGCTGAGAAGCACAGGGAACGCAGTGTAAGGAAATGCAGCAGAAATGGGGTCATGTTTCAACACCAGGCATTTCTGTGTACACAAAGAGAGTACAAAACCTCTAGTGGAACCCCGTTTGAACACTCTGTTCATGAAAACATTTTCATTTATTTATCATAAATTCTCCTTTGAGATACATTTCTAATGTATAATGTAATTGTTGTACATGAGAACTTGGGCAATGGTGCCAATTGGGATTTTACACTTAAACACATAAAAGTTCACATGGAAACCAACTGAATGAAAAAAATTGTCGGTGTAAAGTAAGCTAATGTGTACAGTGGTGTGTTCCTGAGTTAAATCGCAGTGCACGTGTTTCTGTGAAACTCCAAGTATCCTTATGAACCTTTGAATGAGTTCTTGCTTAAAAAAGATGTTGAAATTCTAGGCTGCATACGGTAGCCTACATGAAACCATGCAACGCTACTAAATGGAATAATTAGACTGGCTACTGTAGAGTATATGTAGATACAAGGCACATTTTAAACACTTCATAAGACACTAAAATTAGCTAGCTTCAGTTCATGGCAAACAATCGCCAAGAAAAAAAGCTTTGACTTTGACAATGAGACAACTTGATAATTAGTTTGTATTTTTTCTCGCTGCCACCATGTCATCTGCTGACAGCCAGCAGGTTTGTTTTTGCGAACAAGGGTGGAAACAAGGCGATGGTAATGAATAATGCGTCGTGGATTGACTCTCCTGCCTCACACACACACTAATTGACTGGAGACAGCAGTTCAGACACCCACCTACACAGGCTCTTATGTAGGAGAACGCCCCATCCATGAGCGTGAGAGTTTACATTTCGCATTGATTTGTAGGCATTTTAAGTAGTACATAGTATGGTTGTGTTGAGGTGCGTTCAAGAACAAACGACAGCTTGAGAATGAGTGCGTGCACTTTTGGACGGTAGACTATACGGAAATGTTTGGGAATAAATATCTGCTAATTAACATTTATGTGTGCGAATATGAAGGAGTGTGCACGTGTGAGTGTGTTTGTGTACGCAGGCACGCGTGCGAACCTTGTGGTGCGAACCATCTAACCATTTCCCATCCACTCGTCACCTTGAGAGTGAAAGGTTTATCACCTTGGAAACACATCTGTAAGCACCACGTCTGACTTAGGAGATGAACAGTAAATAACCTCCATGTGTTTGTTGCAGGTTGCAGGTGTCACCAATATCCATACCATTTGGTGTGGAACTAGAACTAAATAGGTGTGGGTTAAAGTTCATTTAAAATACATTTGCAGTGATGCGGTGGAGCCAATATAGCTAGACCGTCATAATTGACACAAAGAAAATGAATGTTTAATTGTATAAGATAATTCTGCTAAGAGTATCATCCATTGGAAGAAGAAAATGTACTAGAAGTAAAAAAAACACTTCTGTTTTCCCTTTAAACCGAAGCCAGCAGGTAGGGCATAGGTTGAGCAAATGCTGGTCTTTCCACTTGAGACACTTCTCCAGTGTGCTCTATATTTGGACTGGTCTAAGATCTCTCTGAAAGGGTCATATTTGGAGGGAAGCATAAAAGACTCATCGGATCCTAGCCTGCCAAAAAAAAAAAGCACACCCCTCTCACATCCTCACTCTCTCACAGAGTCAGCAGCCAAACCTGAAACCGGAGAGGCCTCCTCGGTGCTCCTTTGATGCTCATCGGGGGGTTCAGGAGTTCCCAGTACTCTACTCTACCTCACCGTCTGTCTCTACCTCACCAGTGTTCATTTACTCCCCTGGCGTGCTCCCCAGTAACCATGGCAAGGGCCCAGCTCGCAGCACGGAGCCTTCCCCACTTCCTCCAACTCTGTCCGCCATTCTTTAGGTTCAGGAGGCTGCAGTCTCACCACTCAGCCAAGTCCCCCACAGCAGCCAAATACTAGACTCAGAACTCAGTGGCGCTCACCCTTCTTCCACACAGTAATTTATTGCGTTTAGATTAAATCTTGCGAAACTCAATATTTTAATTGAATGTTTAGAGCCAGTGCGTTTGGAGTGATAAATTTCCGTTGGCACCCTGCGTCCTGCTATCATGTTCCTGGCCCTAATTACATTTACATAAATGATGTTGGTCAGGATTATCATTCAGGTTGGGTAAGCACTATAAAGTCAGTGGAGAAGGAGTGAGGGGGAGGTTCGTGTGGTGGGGCAGGAGCATGATGAAGGCACATGGGCATCTGCTCCTGTCGTTTTTTGGTCCACAAATGTCCAGTCGGATTTTTATGTCTCGCTGCCCCAACGAACTTCCTCGTTTAGGGACCTTGCATTTTCAGCTAAAGTATTTCCGTTACAAATGTGGCTTGTTTGGCGATATCACAGTTATACAAATACCATGCAAGCAAAGTTTTAGAATGATCAATATTTTACTTAAGCGTCTGAATTCCTTCTGTCACTTCTGTCATAAGGCAAATTTGACAAATTGTTTGGGTTGGCAACCGTGTTTTATTTAGGCTGGGCAACTTTGGTTGGTTTGGCCTAACTACATTGAGAAACTTTGTAGAAAACAGTACTCAAAAACAATATTGAATAAATCTTCAAACTTTCAAGTGAATATCAGTCACTTATGGAGGTCTGATAAACAATACAGTGTGTACAATTAGCACGGTCTTCCATGACTCGTGTTGGAGTGTGTGTGTGTGTGTGTTTGTACATTTGAACACATTTAATTTTACAGAGGAAGATTTGTATGGAAAGTAAATAGTTACAGTTTAATCAATGACTTTGCAGCTTAGCTACAGTAGTAACAAAATAAACATGGATTCGAGAAAACCCACAGGTTTTGGGCGAACCAGATTTTTGCAATGATGTCAGTATTTGTACAGCGTCTGCTGAGTTTTGATTAAAAACCCTGGGTCATATATTTTCCCAATGGGCTTCTTGAGAGGGGTAGCCTGCCTAAGACTTCTCAGAACCCTAAGATCCTATTAAGAACTGCCTTGTAAGAGCTTTCCTCCCTTTCGCTCCGGAAATGTACTCGGTAATGTCTCTCCTTCTTCACTTGTTTGGAATGCAGCTTTTTTTTTGTCTCTCTCGCTCTCTCTCGCTCTCTCTCGCTCTCTCGCGCTCTCTCTCCCCTCCTCTTTCCAGCTTTCTCTCACTCTGCCTCCATGCTGGGAAAAGTAAGTGAGAAAGAGAAAAATGATTAAATCATTTTTTCAGGGGGCCCTCTTAAAACAACACCAGTTACATCGTCAAAAGGCAATTTTGGCGCTAAGGTTACACCCGCTGACGGGTGATCCAGGGAGCCCCTATGGTTTGGCTCGAGTCTGGGACAGCGGTTAAAATATGAGCAGGGCTGAGAGGAGCTCCTTATGGTGATTGAGGAGGGTTCCCCACTGCTTCAGCCAAACAGGAGGTTAGGGCTGACAGCAGAGGCAACAGCACACAGCTTCACCGGAGAGAATCATGTCTCGCTCCGATTCCCAGGCACCAACAATGATGCTTTACTTTACATTCGGATTGGATGATTCTTTGAAGTGGTGAGGACAGTATGTGGATTGTGTAGAACTTTATTAAAAGACGATTTAAAGGATGCCTGGTCCGAAATGTCGGGCAATTATTGTGCCTCAGACGGGAAAATAACCTTTCAATCAAACGTAGTCATAAACTGCTGATTCCACATAAATGGACCACGGAACACTTTCCATGGATCGCAATTTGTCTTTTCATGCTATTGTCTCAGGTGCAAGGCCATTCCTGGTTCCTGACTGAGGAAAACTGATATTGTAATTAACGCTCTCCTGGAAGCTCCCTGATGTTGCCTCTGAACCTTTGAGGGAATTAAGACTGTAGTGAGAATGCCAGAGGGTTCTCCTGACAGGTCTGAATAGGCTGAATCAGGTTACCAACAGTCCCAGTAGACACATCCTGAAGGTCCCTCCCCCTCCCTCATGTAGCCCAATACAGGTAAAGCATCAACAAACCACTTCATGACAGCGGGGCACTGTGTGCTGTCATTGTCAAACGTGAACTGCTGAGGGGTTAAGTGTTGCGTCAAAAGGGTCTTTTTTTCTTTTGTGATCTTCTCCAACTCCAGTCGGTCCCTTGAATGGATATGTACGCTCTGTCCCCTGCCGAGGTCACTGATACGTTGCTTTGGTTTTTCCCATTAATTTGATTGGATTATGTTTTCCCCCCCTCTTTGTTTTCAGTTTTTTTATTGTTGTGACTTCAAAGGTTGCTTTGTGAAGGACTGGTGTGGTGAATGGCTGTCAGCATCTGACACTGTAAATCTCCTCTGTCAAAAAGAAGTGCTCTCCCCCCCTTGTTGTGATGTGGAGATGATAAACCCCTCCTGGTCCAGAGAGATTCTCTTGCTCCGCACAGGTTCCCCTTCACAGGCAAAACTCCCTAAAACCATTACTGTCCTCAATCCATTGAACCACTGAACATTTCTCTCAAACAAAGTCACTTTTTGTCTTTGTCGAATTGCCTCTTAAGTCTGTTAGTATGTCTCTATTCACACCCGTTTAGTGTGTGACATGATTTGATTTAGTCAGAAGCAGCAAACAATAGGAAAGCATGGCTTGGCCAGGTTGACATCAACAGAAAACAAGTACCTCTTTACAAGAATCATCTTGATATCCTCTTCACTCTCATTCTTTTCTCTTCCTTAGCTTTTGCCCTGACACTTTCCCTTGTCACGGCATATTAAAACGGTTTACATGTGCATGTCCTATGTGATGAATATGGATGTGACCTCTTTCTCTGGCGCCTGCCCGCCCGCCTGCCTGCCTGCCCGCCCGCCCGCCAGTCAGCCTGGCCTATCCTCCGTAGCCCCCCAGGCACGAGACAGCACCTCTCAATGAGCACAGCATGCATGGGAGACAGACTGAAGTCCACATCTGAACACATACTCACACACTTTGCAAACACACACACACTCATGCTCACGCCCTACCAAGCACTCTCACACACAGGCAACAACACACACACGCAAACGCTGGCCCACAAATATGCACACTAAATGCATTCATATGCACACACACTCTGACCTTTCACAATGTGTGTTTTACATAAAGATAAAGGAAGGAGGGGAAGTTGGCCTAGAGAATAAGGAGGAGACATGAATTTCTAACTTGGATCAGAGAAACAGAGGCCTTGTCATCTTTCTGGCTGACACGTGGAAGGGTTTGGAAAGGCACTTGCAAAATAATTTCATTTTCTGTGAATCACACATAAACACAGATTGTGTGTGAATTGTGTGTGTAATGGCGCTACTATTTTCGAAAGAGTGGATGCTGGCTTGCCTTCGGAAAAACGACCACAAACCACATAGCCGTGACGGAATATACAATTCCCTTGTCAAACATGACAGATACATATGAACCCAAGTCAGGTGTAAGAAAACGTATTTGAACACCATATTATAAACAGATATGCTTCCCTGTCTTAAGACAGCTTTAATTGGCATTCTATCACCTTCATGAGACTAATTACACAACAGCCAAGGTCGTTGTGGGTTTGGTAATTAACAAAAGAAGAGGAGCTGAGGGTAATGACTGCAGGCTCCTCGGTGGCACGCACCGTGCAGTGATCTGCACCCAGCACATAGCGCCACATGTGGGGGTGGGGAATGCTTGTCCTCAGAGGGCAGGCTGTGCAGGGATATGTGTGTGTGTGTGTGTGTTTACATTCAGATGAAGGGATGTACTGTACAGAGTGTGTGGGTGGGTAGCTGCACCGGGCTCTTACACTGCTGCTTGATGGTGTAGAGACTCCTCCCTGCACACACACTGTGGACACACACACAAACACACACAGACACACACACACTGTGCACAGCACTTGCACCTAGGCAGGCCGGGAGACACTTGGGGAAAAGAACTCTACCATCTGTCTATCTTGTGGCACAAAAAAACAAAATGTAAAATTGAACAAAACAACACTCCATGCAGCATCTACCTTCTTAAATTTGTTTTAGTGATGCAAAGAATGTGTTCATCTAGCTAATGTGGTCATCTAAGTACGATGGCAAACTATACTGTCACGTAAGCAGTACCACTGCCATATCAGTTCCTCTAAAAAACATCTTCATACTTGCCTCTCTTTTCACAAGTCAATCTGCCTTTTCGTGGTGTTTATCAATGGCTACATTCCCACAAGGGAACTCCCCCCCCCCCCAAAGATTCTCCCAAAGCTGAATGAGGAGGAAATGGAGAGGCAGAGGGAAATTATGGAATTGTCGCTATTAATGTTCTCAACTGCACTCTTTCCCAAGCCACACTAACAATACGTCCTCTATGTGAATCCGTGCCACTGTGGGGACACTGTGGGGACACTGTGGGGACACTCAGAGTGCCGTGGCACCACAAGAGAAACATGGCAGGACTGTGCAACAGCCACAATTGGACCAGGGTGAGTCACGAGTCAAACACGTCTTACTTATCGGTGAATGTGTGTACACAAATACACAGGGGGCTGGGACGTTGTGATGGAGTTCCTCATTGCTGGGCTGAGGGGGGGCTGGGGTGGCGTAGGGAGGGGGGGGTTGGGGGGGAAACTGAGAGAGCGGTTCAAATGGGCAAGGCCGAGTGAAGCCCCTTTTCACACACACCGCATGCGCGCGCACACATGTGCACGTGCACGAGCGCATACACACACAAACCATACCATACCCATCTCTCCGCAGCTCTACTGTAGGTTATGATCATTGAGGGTGGCCGCGTTCCAAACTAAATTCCTTCTGGCTGGATTTGTTTTCTTTCTCATTGATCAGCCGCCAGCTGCTGACTGATTCACAGCAGAGTCCAAATGGCCACTGTGTTTTCTTAGCATTTCAGACTTAAAGACAGACAGGGTGAGAAGGGATGAGGGGAGATAGCAAAAGAGAAAGGGGTGAAGGTGAACAACTGAAGGGGCATAGCTTAGTCAGAAAGGGTGCAAAGGTTCAGGTCTGTTGGCCCTCAGAAGGTTGGATCGTCCGAGAGAGAAAGAGAGAGCGAGAAGGAGGAGGCAAATCACTGTGAAATATTCCCGCAGTGCAATGTGCTGCAAGTGCGTTGTCAAATATTGGTATCAAGAAGTTATATACCACCCCCGTGTGTTTGTTGATCTTGGACACAAATTACTTAGGCTATTTTACATTTCTCGATAATAAATTGAGAAATGGTTTTAAAGAGTAAACTCTTTACTGTACAGGGTGTTTCTGGATGTTACTTTTTCCTGGTCTAGCCTTCATGTACAGTAGTACATATATTATCTATGTCTACTCCTCTACGATCAATTCTTTTTAAACCAATGAGGGACACAATATCTTTCTATCTGGGTGTGACAGACCATGCCAATGATTCTGTCTCTCTATTGGTATCCCTGGGCTTCTGTGCTGCTCTCCCTTCATCCCTCCATCATCCCAACCCACGCCACTGGCCCGGAGCACTGTAGCCATCACACCCCCACCTCCACCCACCCACCCCCCACCCCCCAATTTAATAAACGAGCATTGGTGGTAATTGCCCAGTCTGTGACAATGCCATTATTCATTCAGATCTCCAATATAGCGAGCGTGGAGAGAGCTCATCCAGCCACCCAAATCCCCCGTCCCCCTCCCAGTCCCACTCCGCCCCCGCCCCTCACACACTCACCCCCGGGCATAACCAAGCACATGTTGATCCATACCATTGATTGCCTTCCCCCTCCCAGCCCCTTCGAACTCAATTTTTCATATTCAATGAGCGACTTGTAGATTGCGCTGGTCAATACAGATACGTCTCAATTAGAAGCAATTCCGAGGTAGAGGCTGAGCAGGCTGGATGCAGTGTCTGTATCGATGAGTGGGGGTCAGCTTTGACTGGAGTTGGGTTGGGTGTAGACGAGACAAACCAGGTTCAACAGATATGGATGTAATTCCTGGTAACAAAACGGGGGATTAAAAGGTATTGATGTCATGAAATAGATGACGTCCTTTTTAGAATGCTGCTGTTCAGCTTGTGTGTTTAGTTTGTGAGTAGCTAGTAAAGGATAGTACTAGTAAAGGATAGTAGTATTTTTTTCATCCATGCACGCATATTAGCCTTTGTGTAATATGATATATGTCGTGTTAAAAGAAGGCAATTTAGTTGGGGAATCTTTGAATATAATATGTATTTTTATATAAATGCAATTCATTTTAGCAAATATATTTCGGTCTTCAGAGTGAAAGAATGAAAAAAAGGATTTGGTTCAACCTCAGTGTTATTTCAACTTTCTGACATTCACCTCCTGTAACTTACAGCAAGCTAATGTGCAGGAAGAGGAGGAGAGACGCACTGAAAGCCCATATACACTGTGGCCCATACATCGCTCCTTCTCTGACTCTTTCCACTTCCTTCTCTCCCTCCACCCCTCTCTCCCTCTCTATTTGTGTTTTCTTTGCTGACGTAATCATGGATCTTCACTTCGCTGTATTTCTGAGACCCTTCATGTCTGCCCATGTCAAGCTCATGGGCAGGTCATCTTAGTGTCTGTTGAGCAGGTCATCCTAGTGTCTGTTGAGCAGGTCAACCTAGTGTCTGTTAAGCAGGTCATCCTAATGTCTGTTAAGAATGTCAGTTACCTGGTTTCTCCCAGAACTCCTGATCTGTTCCATCCAAGGCTTTCTGAAAGCTCACAGTCTTAGCATTCAACAAACTGTTCCGCACCTACCCAAATGACTACAGATTCAGATCCCCCCTCGCCCCTTGTACACAACAAGGATCAAGTTTTCTCACCCAGATTCTAAACTGTACTGCATCGTTAATGGGAGCAGCCCTGATCTGACCTCAGATCAGTTCTTGAAGGACACGTGTGTTCCTCTCTATTCTAGAGGTAGCCAGGGGATCCCAGCAGCTGAGGAGATGTGGTTTACTCTGATTCTCCTGCCGAACCCTTCAAAGTACCTGAGAGAAAACAGAATAGCCTGGGGAACAGGGACTGGCCTAGGAGTGTGTGTGCGGCCATGTCTTTGTGTGAGTGTAGATTGTATGTGGCACAGTACATGCACTGTAGGTGAGCACAGTGTTTTGAAGTGCGTCCAGTCCTGCACAGAAGCTGAAGGCAAAGACATGACAAAGAGAGAGAGGGAGGGGGAGAGAAAGAGAGAGAGAGAGAGAGAGAGAGAGGGAGAGAGAGAGAGAGAGGAGAGAGAGAGATAGATAGAGAGGGAGAGAGAGAGAGAGAGAGAGAGAGAGAGAGAGAGAGAGGAGAGAGAGAATGGAACCAAAAAGAAAGATAAAGGACAGCATGGTACATGTTCCAGCCCTGCAGCGGAACATAAAAAGACCAAGAGTTGAATAAAGTGAAGGAATGTGCCATCTTTTATGAGAGGAATGAGGAGAGTGAAAGCACTCAGGGATACATATACACAGTGGACTTCACCGAGTCTAGCTGCTGTTGATCATAAATCTTTGAGATGAGCCCGTAAAAATACCAGGATGAAAGAGCTAATTTGATTATTTTGACTGATCTGTATACGTAGATGGAAGAATCATTTTGCCCGTGGACAGTCATTGTGGGCAGACAGTCTTTATGACTGCGGAATTCACCGCCAGGCAACTGTGAATATTACTGTAGTGGTGTGTAACAAAAGGGTGTTCTGGAGCCCTGAAAAGGATAGTGTGACAGTAAGATGCACACCTGCATGGTACTGTGAAGGGTGAGAACGTGTGTGTGCTTGCATGTGTTACTATACCTGCCACAGTCTTTGTGTGTGTTGGGGATGTTCCATCCCAGAGGTACCACTGCTGATTTGCTAAGTTCCCTTTAAGACTGCTCTAATGCTCATCACGTAGCTCTGTGGGGTCGGACGCTCTTGAAGGGGAGGACAGTACAGCCATTCATGTTGTCTGTATTTCTTTGACAGAAACAATTTCTAGACCAACGAATCATTTGAAATGTTTATGTATTGTCTTGTTCTTACCCCACAGCTCCTTTAAGATGGTGCAGTAGGCAGGTGTGTGTGTGTGCGTGTGTGTGTGTGTGTGTGTGTGTGCGCGTGAGTGAGGGTTTGTGTACGTGTGTATATGTGTGTGTGTGAGTGTGTGTGTGTGTGTGTGTGTGTGCGTGTGTATGCATGTGTGTGCCTTTATGTGTCTGGACTGCATCAGTCTGTTTGTTATCTTTCTCAGACCCTCCCTCTATTTCATTTACACATCAGTGACATTCAGACCCATATGCATCTATTGCTCTCTCTCTCTCTCTCTTTCTCTCTCACTGTCTTTCTCTTTTTCTCCTTGCTTTCCTCTCCTTGCCTCCCCTCCCCCCACGTACAGGCGTACGGAATGCAGAGTCTCTTAGTGATTTATAAACATACACATAATAAATGGGCGTCTGTAGTTTAAGCTGTGATGAAGCGCTCTCTTCCTGGACCGCGGCGCTGGGCCGGGTGATTTAAAGAGCTGACATTTACGGCTAGCAGGCCTATTATTCAGAGTGACTGTCTGTGTACAGACCAGCGTTTTACAGTACCGGGCCGCGGAGAGGTGAGCTCACGACCGGGACTGTACATTCTCTTACAGCATGGATGGTGTGGGAGAAACCAAGGATTACACATGCGCAATCTGCAATCGGTAGATCTGCAACAAATACCAAGGCGATAGCTGACCTAAGGATTGTAATAACATCAGCATACAGGACATCATTGGTTTATCCAACAAAAGTAGTAGTCTTCTTCTTATAGGGCAAAGGATGTCTTGTTCATTGCACTGGACACGCTTTTAGACTTCTCATGTATGATACTCATGTTGTACCTGATGTTGTGAAATGCCAGACCTCACTCCTTTGAGACCCCTCTCAACTCCAAAACTTGAATATTTGTTATTCCAGCAGCTGAGCGGATGGTGAAAGACTAGAATAGAAGACTAAACAACAACATAATAACAGTGTATCCTCCTATTCAGGGACATTCCATCCATGTGTTTGTCCGTGCTGTGTAAACATGCTCTATGTACCAACACACACACACAACACAACACAACACAAAAGTATGCTCACTGTCAACTACCTAAATGTTTGAAACCTCCTTTTTAACCGTTTCGAAGACAAAACACCCAACAGCATATCTCCGAACGGCATCCCGTTTTCCCCAAACTCCCTAACCCCTATACTTCCACACGTTCATTTTAAATCAATCCCTCCAAGGTTACCAGTCTTAATGGACACCACAATCAGCGTTCGCTACCGTCCAGGAATATGAAGGAGGATAATGGTCAAGTGTCCCTGAATGCTCGTTTGGAAGCTTCCTCCCCATTCGTCAGCGCTCCTGCCGTTTCATCCAGTCCTGATGAGGAAAACCAACACTCACAGAGCATCCAGAGGAACGCATTTACAATCAGGCCCAGCTGAAACCTCGGCTCACGTTTCATCCTAACAGTGGCAGGACATAAACCTTCAGGCCAGACCTCATTTTCATGGCGCCATCCTTTGGATACTGAACCAAAACCAAAAATCAATATGGCTGAACACTGTATTTGTACGTTTGCATGCTCCTAGCAGTTTTGAACCAAACCAATGCAGTTCCCAGTCTCTTCCCTTCCGATTTGTGGTGTATTGTGTCTTCACCGTTTGGACAATATTAATGAGGCAGTCTGGTGCTGCTTCTGCCTGTTTGATGTTAATGTTTTGCTGCTGTTGCTAGCTGGTGTGTCCTTGTTTTAATGCATCGTGGCTGGTGTGAGGTAATTCCCCAACCGGAATACAGAGGCCAAACCAAATGTTGTCTCTACCGTGGAACATCCAGACTGCGGAAATCTGTTCTGGCAGTTGTAAGAGAAACTCAAACCCTAGCACTGTCAAAGTCAAACCATGTTACTATTCAATGGTTTACTTGTACTGTATGGATCCATTGGGTCTCAAGTGTCAGTCGCCACCCAAAGCTCACATTTCCCCACAGTGAGAATACAACATTAGTGTCCCTGAGGTTGAAATCTCTGAGGGGGCTGGAGGGAGGGGGGTGGGTAGAGTCTCAGGGGGACATTTAGTGCCACTGTGGGGGCAAAAGGCGTTTCCTGGGGGGGGGTTCTAGGTCCTATCTGAGTTGTCATCTCTAGTGAGTCCCTCCATGTACAGTACGTGCGTGTGATGGGATGTGTTCTGGGATACATATGCCAGGGCATGTGGAAAGCGATCGTTGTCGTACCTTCCCACCCCGCTTCGTCTCCCAGGCCAGCTGCCTCAGACAGGGTTCTGCCGTACGTCACTCTGACAGAGGTGACACCAGTCTGATCACAAGGGCACTCGTGTGGTGGGAGAGGTCCCGGAGGTCGCTCGGTGTGACAGACAGAAATAGTCTGGCATTCGAGTCGGAAATGACCGCACATTGACCTCTTCCTTCTGTGACCCCTCTGTGACCCTGCAGCGCCTCACCTTTGACCTAGCCAATCTAACTCTATGTGCAAACATACATAGACCAGACAAGGACATAGTGGTGTGAACATTGATAGCACCAAATGATGGTGTTCTGGCTTTGAAATCTGGACTGAGAAGGTTTGGCAATGTGTTTATATGTGACTTGGCTGCAGCAATTACGGCCATGCCAAAGTTAAAACGGTTTGGTTTCCATAGCGTGGGGGGGGGGGGGGGTAATAGATCAAGAGGTTGCAGGATCAAATCCCTGACTGTACTGTATGTCACGTTGAACAAAAGTTACTGTTAAAGGGACACTGACACGGATACACTGGGAACCCAATTGCACAACACACACGCAAGTCAGAAAGGGTGGTTGCTGTGCCTTTTATTTGGAGGAGGTTAATGGGTGAAGTGAAGAGCAGCTGGTGGATGGCGGATCGGTAGGAGGACTGAGGCTGGGTAGCAGCGATATGAGGTCGGTGATTCAACAAACTGGCGAGTGGCGGATAGAAATCCAGGGTTTTAGATCTGTGATGATGACGAGGGAAGGAGCTGCAGGTGAGATGAGTTACTGGTAGAGAGCGTTAGAATGGAATGGATGACTGGACCTGGAACTAACAGACTGGAACCCAGCCTGGCCAAGGCCAGGAACATGACAAATACATTACATGGTTAGTAGCTCTAAAAAGGTATGGAGTTTAACCTCGAAAATTACAGGTTATCCTCCATTAGAAGGTATTTCTCCTAACACACCTTCACACCACCTATTTTAGAAATTGGCCCTTCAGTCCCATGAAGGGTTAAAGGCAATATGTACAGTAAGCCGCAAAGCAGGTCTCTTCTCTCCAGAGTGTGCACTGGTGATATTCCTCCTCAGAAATAAATGACTTTGCAACAAGAAGTGGCACATAAATTAAAGTGGCAGTGTGATTGATGAGTAGGCTGGCAAGGATGTTTGCATCATATTTTGGAGCGGTGGGGGAATACACAACGAAAAGACACACACAAGCAGACACACGCGCATGTGGACACGGGCGAAAAGGCATAAATTTGAAGTTATTCGGTGACATTCTAAAATACACCCAAGAGAAACTGTGTGTGTGTGTACGGGGTTAGATAGCCCATTCTCCTCCTTCTAAATGAGCTCCATGCAATATTAAAAGATGCAAAACGAGTCAGCAACTGCAGGCCCACTGGTAAATGACCTGCTGAACACCCTGGGAAATAAGCAGACTGGGCACAGCGGACCAGTGAATATTGTTGTTTTTTTTTTACATTAATCCTATCCATCATACGCACCAACATGTTACTGTAATCCTTCAAGTCAGTTTGTGTATATCTGTGTGCCCTTGTGTATGATTGTACAGAAATGCAGCAAATTCCTGGTTTAGGCTTAAATTGCAACGCAAGTATTATTGATCAAATCTTGTTAGTCATCTGCATTGTCTGAGGCCGCAGAGGTGTGGAGAAGGTAAGTGAATTGCTGAAGCTGTTTTACAGTTTCTTAGTGATTAACACCGGGCATGATAAACACAGAAGAGGCTTACTGGCTTAGAGGGAGCACTTAACACACTGCAGGTAAATGTTGATGGTTGATAGAAGGGTGTGATGGTGTGTGTTGGTGTGTGTAAGGATGTGTCTGTAGTGTGTGTGTGTGTGTGTGTAATGTGGAACGGGGGGGGGGCGGGGGGGGCACTAATGAAGGGTCACTCGTGTGTAGACAAGTGGCAATTGTGTGTCTATCATTCATGTAGCAGTCGTGTGTGGTGTGTGTGTGCGTGTGCAAGGAGCCATGGTTTTACTGCAGGTTCATGTGATGTACGTCTGAGTAAGAGGTAGATGAGACACAGAAGGGGAGAGAGATAGATGCAACACTAGATGTCATACAAACAAGTAGGAAGGAGCAGAAATGAGAAGAAAGAAAGACAGAAAGAAAGAGGGAGGTGGGGAGGCTTGGTGCACTAAAGTGCTGGTGGAGGGATGGAAGGAGGCATGCCAGGGGAAAGAAGGGGGGAGAATAGAGGAGTGGGGGTGAGGAGGAGGAGGAGAGGAAAGGAACAGTGGGTCAGGTCTGTCTTTTACGGCCCCATTCCAGTAGATGAGCAGCATCAATCTTTACCTCGGCTCCAGGATGAGGGCTCGGTGCTATCAGCAGACGCAGGGCACAGGAACATAAAACACACACACACACACATACATACACACACTGACTGGAGATGCAAACATACAGTTTCACGGACGATGGGTGCACAATGGACATTCCAAAAAGCATGCAGAGTTTGCTTCATAAATCCAGGAAAATGAAAGCACGAGATCCAGCCACACAAAGAAAAATAGCAGCTACTGTAAACGCATGGTCCTCGTGAACCTACGGAAGACACGTTAGCCACATTAGCATTTAGCTCCATTTCTCGCAAACACAAAACAGATTAAAAAAGGAGGTGGGGGGTTGTTGGAAAAAGGACTTGCGCACAGGAAAATAAGAAATGTTTTGAATTATACATTCCACGCGTCAGTGACAAATTGAGAGAGGGATTTCTCATAAATCACATGCGCCGGGCTGCCTGCAGAGGAATTGCTTGGTGGGCAGCAAACGTGATTTAAGAGTGGGTTGGGGGCAACAGCTAGCTAGAGTAGGGAGCAGTACTAGACTGTTCTCTCCTCCTGGGGGGTAGGCCACTGGAGAGGGCAAGCTTAATACTCAGCCTGCCTTTGTGCTTCAAGGGAAACGATGCTCTCAAGGACGCAAAACACTAGTGTGAATACTTTATACTTCATCAGATTTCGCATGAATGAGTGACACGTTGAGAAAAGTTTGCTTTCAAGATGGTTGACGGATAAAGGGGAACTCGTACCACATTGTACAGCTCATGATGTTACACATTTTCTATTTGGTTCGAATTTGACGAAACTTCTATTTCAACTGAGTCTTAAGAAACAAGGGACTTACTAGTCTCAAAAAGGCCACACCACCATCACTGAATAAACTTAGTCACCCATTCATTTTTACAGTAGTATAATGTTGTATCATTCCTCCCACCAGGACTCCCACCACCCAGAGGCATGGTGCATGGTTTTAAGGGTGATCCTGGACAGCTTCTAAGGGTTCAGGCCATGCTCCCTTTGCTTGCTCTCAGCCCCACCTCAGACAAAACAGCCTCTAGTTCACACAAAAAGGTGGCCAAATACACAAGCAGAGAGGGACAGGGCCATCAATCACTGGGGCCAAATAAACAAACAAGGCCCCCAAAAAACAGGCCAATGAGAGGGCAGGAGACAGAGAAGACAACTGTCATTCCGCTCTGTATTTGGAAGAACCCCGGCAGTCTGGTGCCCACATTTTTTGGGTGGGTTGAATGTTGGCTGTGTGTCTGTGTGTGGAGAGGGAGGCCTGAGTGAGTTTGTGTGTTGTAAGGGTGCATGGGAATGTGTCTGCATCTGGAAGCATATGGGTATTGTGGGTGGGAGAACATTTACGTGACTTAAGTCTCATTCGCCATGGCGAGCCAGGGTGTGGTTATGGAGGTCGCACACACCTGAGTGTGAAAGCAGAGGCCGAGGACCCCTGTTTCCCACCACACGGCAGCCCAGCGAGATTGCCTGCCTCGCATAAATCATTGGCTTGGTGGAGCTCCTGTATTTACACAGTGATTAAAACCCACGAGCCGAAACACTCAGATAGACCTAACAAAAACACTAATGAGAACAGTTAAGCTTTCACACACGCACGCATGCACACCACGCACACGCACGCACCACGCACACGCGCGCACCACACACACATGCACACACACGCACACCACGCACACGCGCGCACCACACACACATGCACACACACGCACACCACGCACACACGCGCACCACACACACAAACAAATGCTTTCGCTCACTCTCTTTCTCTGTTCTTTATTTCTCCCCTCTCACACAACAACTCCCCTACATACTCACAGAGACACCATCAAACAACTAGTTACAGCTTCTAAATGAGAAACGCAGCCAATCCCATTCTCCATTCAGCCCCTCTAAGCTGCCTGTATCTCTTAGCTCATCATGAAGCTCGGCCAATACTCTCATACTCAGATGCACCGCAAATTAAATGCAAATTACTTCACTGTCTAGTTTTAATAAATACAATGCCAAAGAAGTTGGTCCTAACAAGATGCATTCGATATCAGAATAGAATCTTGCGGTGAGGGAGAGGAAGGAGCCATAATTAAGGGCAGTGGTATGTCACAATAATAAGATGTAATGACGGTTACTATTTAAAGGTCTGACAATCAGAAGAAAATGATTAGCTAATGAAGGTTCATACGGGTGCAATCTGCCTGTGTAGGTGATATGCTGTTAACGTCACAGTGGCCATGGGAAGCGAAGCACATTCCTTTGTTGTTTGCTATTGAAATGAGGATTCTTTTAACTAGATATTCTCACCTGGTACCAGCGTAGCAGATATACCGTGGGGTGACGTGTGACCAACGTGTAATTTCCTTATTGTAAAGTTCTTAGTGTATTTTATTTCAAAGCAAAATTAAAATAAACCTTGAGTGTAGCATTTTCACATACTTGGGGGTAATATTATCTGAGAAACAACACATAATTAAATAACAAGATTGTAAAAAATATGTATATTTGTAAAACAGAAAATATCACACAAAATAAACTAAAAGAAAGTACAAATGCCTTATTTTACTAAATCTGTGTCAAAAACATGTCCTCATCTCTCCTATGCGGATGATTCTGTAACGCGACGACTGTAACACACTTCTCTTATAAATCACACACCCTTACCTGCCAAATGCCTGTTCTGTAATCCATGTACATTTTCTCACCACATTCCCACAAACTATGAAAGATAGAGATGACAAACCCATAGGCTGCTAACGGAATATCACACAAGGCCTCGAATGAATCTCAAGGATGAATAATTGACTGAACAGACTGTGCCAGATGCAAGTCATGAGCCAATCTGTGCAGTACACCTCATTCTGGTCCCATCTCACTAACTATCTAAGCGAATATTAAATATTTTGTTTTGAGCTTCACTAATATCAGCAATTTTTGCTCCCTTAATGCCATTTTTATTGATCGTCTATTTAATGGCCAGGCCCATATATTTGATCCAGCTCATCTAGAGTAGAAGTGAGTAATGGCTGTCTGAGGTAAGGCTATAAAGCACTGTTTCTCCTTCGTCAGGGATAAAGAAGGGAAAGAAAGCAGGAGAGAGAGGGAGGTAGAGTGAGCTCCGTTTGCAATCTACTGACCATGAGAGAGGGCAGGCTGGTGAAAAAAGAGCGAAAGAATGTAAGACAGGGAATTTGTCATTTTAAAAATTAATTCAGTAAATGGTCATGGAAGTAGCGGGCACATCATTTCAACCAACATACCGCCTCTCCCTCTTGACAAACAAACACACTGCCATCCCTCCCTTCCTACCATCCTTCCATCCCTCCTCTTTCCTCTCGCCCGTCCTTTGTTTTTCCATCACCTTCTATCTCCTTCTCTCACCGTCTCCACCCCTACCTCTCTCTCTTTCTCTCTTTCTCACTCTCTCCACCCCGCCTCTCCTCTTCCTCCTTCTCTCCATCCCTCTCTCCCAGGTCATCAGCCAGCAAAAACCACAACAAAGGGGACCGTTGCCGGAGTGACCTTGGCTGTGACATCATGCGCCGGCAGAAAGAAATGAAGCCATTAGGCCGAGGCAGGGCCCGGCCATAAATCAGAGCCTTTCCAATAAGCTGCCTTAATGGTCATCCATCACCGTGGGCTAGCCAGAATAGCCCACAGAGAGGCTTGGGGGATGGAGGGGGGAGAGAGGGTGGTAGGGATGGAGGGTGGGTGGGGGTGGAGGCCGAGAACACCGCCGCCACCTCTTCTACGCAGAGAGGGAGTAGGGGAGGGGTGGTGGTGGCAGGAGACGATGAGGGGAGAGACAAAGGGTGAGGAAAAGGAGAGAGGAGAAGGAGGCCAAGATCGGGGGAGTTGGGAACATTGCACCTTTCACAACTGTTAAGACTGCTCAATGTGATACTTTAGACAGACGTTTCTCCTGGAAACACTTTAATAAATAGCTTCACCATTGCAGAAATGCATAGATATGTATGTCCAAGTCGGCATCAGATTTCCATATCATGTTATGTTTTCAGTCAAGCTTAGACTCATGGCTTATGGGGGCAAGTTGATGTTACAGCAAGAGGTTTATCCAAATAAGAGCACAACAAAAAGGCTGATTCTGTTCCCTTTAGTTGCAAGCTGTGTTTCCAGTGCCCACTAAGACTTGGCGGAAGAGGAAGGACTAAAGAGTCAAGCATGAAAACTAGAGGAGAGGATGAGAAGAGAGAGAAGGAGAGAGAGGATCAGTGAGGGAGAGACCGTGGCGAGAGCTACAGCATGGACAGAGCTATGGGTAAGAGCGGGCAAGCCACAGACATAAACAATAATATTCACTGCACTGATGTTGGTGGTCATGGCCAGGCATGAGTTGGTGGAACAGAAGAGCAGAAGAGAGGAGGGAGTGGCGTAGAGTCTAAGAGCAATTCATTGTTGGTGAAGATTTACAGTCACAACTGATCAAACTGTAGAATGTCCTGGAATATTATTTTGGGACCGTAACAGAAGGTGTGCTTTTTAACAGCATGATAACACATGGGTTCTATTTCATTAGTGCTTGTCACTCAAGGGTGAACTTTGAAAAAGTTGTAAAATGAAATTGAGACAATTAAGATTTTGTTGTGGTAAACGTGGGGTTTGGTAACAAGAAAAACAAAGGCTGAGAAATGTCACTCGTAGATTCTCCATCCCAGTGACACACCGTCAGAGCTGGAGAGAAAGAGCGTGAGAGAGATAGAGCGAGAGTGGATTGAAAGAGAGCAGAAAACAGAGAAAATAGCCAAATGGAGAAAGAGTAGATAGAAAAAGGACAGGTTTAAACTCAAACGTTTACAAGATGGACCATTGAAAAAGACAACCTCCAATATCCTGTGCTGTAGGTGTGCTGCTGTCCCTCTCCAGTGAGATCTCTCTGTTTCCAGGACACGTGATAGTGAGGTCTCTCTCAGGCCTTCTACTGCCAAACCCTAACACACTGACAGGGACCAGAACAGGCTGGGCCTCCTAGTATTCTTACCCTAATCTTTACCACACCAGCCTCATGCTGAAAGATTCACTCTGACATGGGACTCAAACAACCTACAATTATGGTTGAGGATTTTCTCCCTCTGTCTTTGTTAAACTTTCTTTTTTTTCCTGAAATGTTTTTTTTTAAATGCGAGCTTGACATTTTTGTTTTCAAGTTTTCTCATGCATGCGTGCCAATCCTTTTCTTTGGTCGAAGTATTCTTCATCATTTACATGAACCCTGTAATCGGTATCAGAAGAGCACAAGTTTGATAATGATAGTATTACGAGTGCGCAGAGAGCATTTATCTAGAGCACACATAAATGAGTGTGTATGTTGCTATGGGTCCTTGGGTACGTTTACCAACATTATTCCCCTCATTGTGTGAGTTTCGCTGTGTTTGCGTGCGTGTGCGTTTTCAACTGTGTGTGTTCTACTGCGGCAGGCAAGGCCGATAACATTAGCCCAACAGGAACTATTTCATTCCTCATGGTTAATCCCTGGTCTCGTCTTTCCTAATCTGCCCCCAGTGTGTCCTCTCTTTTCTCCCCTCCCTCGCTTCGCTTCTCTCAGTACCTCTCTAACTCTCCCTTCAGAGCGGGTCACCCGTCTCTAGTTTATAACCCTCCCCCCCTCGGGGGACCTCCATGGCCCCTCTCAGCTGGTACACACACCCATATGCTCTGACTCCTGTTGCTATTGTTGTTGTTTGGCTCATTTGACGTGTGGACCCATGACAGTGTCCAGGATCCGGTCCAAGTCTTGGCTGGTGACAATGTGTGTTTGTGTGCGCCTGACTGTGTGAGTGACTGTGTGCGTGTGCGCGCGTCTGCGTGTTTGTGTTGTGTGAAATAGGCCAGCCCCTCTGACATGCATCACACAGCCTGATGCGGATGGCTAGCCACCCTTGATGCCTCCACGGACACGTGGGCACTCACGTGAACCAACATGGAAAGTGATGCATGTACACGCCCTCACACAATGCATGCACAGCTTTCTCTCTTTCTTTTTGTCTCTCTCTCTCTGTTTGTCCACCTTTGGGACACAGACCAACACACCTACACATAATGTGCAGAACAGACACATGAATGGACACAGAAGACACAATAGAAAAACATTCAGCATTGAGCGTCTATCCATCTTGAATTTTTGAATCCATATCACATTGTACCTGGCCCCTCTACTCTTTCGATCTTGAAAATACATAGCTTACTTTGTCTTGTAATATACGTATAAGCACATTTGAACTCCACCTCCCTTCCCAGTTCTTGGCAACATTAGGAACCATAACAACCTGTCTGTATGAAAATGTACTTATAGCCACACTCTGTTGTTATTGGAACACACACACACAAGTACGGCCCTCAAAAACCTCCCTCTGGTTCCAGATAGCAACGCCCTCCTCTCCAAACCTCCTCCAAAACACTTTGGTTTTCATCACTGTAGAAATGTATTCAGGGAGACATTTATCAAGGAGTGGACTGACCACTGGAGACCACGGCGGCCATTTTGTAAGACCAGGTTATGGAAAGCAGGGAACTGGGGAAAGGGCTGTAAGAGAATTTACATGTATATTTACATTTTATTCACTGCTGTAGCAGAATAGAACCAACCTCAGGGGACGGAGGGATGTGAGTATGAGAAAGGTTAAAGTTTTTTTTTCTTCACTTTTTTGTATCATTTAAGAATACAGAGAGGTGTAGACAGGAAGTAATAGAGATTTAAAATCTATCAGGCTGGGATTGAATTGAAGTGAAGCACTGACTAAATAAAATCAATGATTGAACATTAAGCAGTTACAAAACGCCTTTCAATTGTTGTTCCATAAGACAGAAAAGAATGAATCAGTCTCAGAAACAGGTTCCTCTCCAAATTCTGAAGAAAGGCTGGGAATAAGATGAACTTTTCACAATTATTAAGTCTGACAATCGTGTCTCGAAAGACGGCAGCAAAATGACATTAGTAGTGCTGTCAAGATGCTTAGGAGGAAAGTGTCTTCACAACTAAACGGTCAGAAACTGTGCGCTGTGTTTGAGTGTAAGATGTGATGCTCATTTTCCTCATTTAATGTGTTAGATTACATAATTACTTTTTTCCCTACAAAGAACTGCAGCTGTGATAATTTCCCTTTAATTACATTAGCTAACACATTTCTTAAATTTAAATAATTCTCCCAAATAACATATCTTATCTCCAGAGATACAGATGGCAATGATTCAATTACGGAGAAGAGAGGGAGGGAGAAAAAAGAAACAGGTTTGAATAATGTAGCTGGCTGGCTCCCACTCCTGAGCCCATACCCAAACCTCTTCGACCCAGTTTCCCTCTTTTCTTTTTTTAAATTTCCTCATCAAACAGTTGACATTGTCACGCGGGAAGTCACAGGGAGAAAGATATCATTTTATTACTGATAACCCTCTCCTTTTAGACCATTCGCCCTCTATTTCCCTACAACTGCCCCTTCGCTATCTGTGTGTAAAACACTTGCACACATTTTTTTTGCCCTCCTCCACCTCCACCAAGTTCACATAAAAATCAGAGTCTGGCCACGGTCAGAGCCTCTAACCCCTCCCTCTGGTCTCTCTCCAGATCCAAAATGGCGTCCATAAATCAAGAAGCCAGATGTAATCTGCAGTGTCCAGAAAGCAAGGGGCGAGGCTGTGGAGCATAATGCGACTGGTTCTCCATTGTCATTCAGACACAACCGAGAGCAGAGAGAGAGGCTTGCCTGCACCTGATAAGAGCCTGCTCAGAGTGAGCTATAAATCATACGGGTGACCTGCAACTCTACTGATTTCACCAAAAGAGATAGACAGAAGTAGTCAATGGGAGGGGGGCTAAAAATGATAGAACAAAGAAGAGAAAGGGAGAGAGAGATCGAGAGGGGGAAAGATACCATGGAGCTAACTGTAATTGAGAATGAGAGAAGAGAACATATAGATTGGAGAAAAAAGTGGTCTTGGATAGAAGAAATGTGTACTTACAGCAGTGAGAGAGAGTGGTTGAGAATTAGACTTACTTAAGATACTAAAGAGAACGAGGAGAGGGGGAGAAACAGAAAGAGGCGAGAGAGGGGAGAGAGAGAAAAGAGGGAGGGAGGAAGGAGGGAGGGAGGATGGGGACAGAAGGGGAGAAAGCAGGGAAGGATTCCTAGAAATATAATTTGCCAGCTATGGCAAGAAGTTTATCCAAATGGTCTTTAATGAACAAAACGTCTACTGTAACTGTTCCAGGGTGGGGTGCTCACTGAGTTGCATGTCACGTCGTGTTACATTGCACACCAATAAAGAGTGCTTTATAATCGGAATATTCTTTACATTTTCTATTTAATCAATAAATGGCAAGATATTTTTTTCCACATACAGGTCATGTATTGACATTTTACCTCCTAGTGATTTTGCATGTTGCATGTGTGTGGATTGTGTTGAATCACACTGGACGCTCATATGTGTGTCCATGTCTTTGGAGGGAACCTATACATTTATGCTGTGAAAACACAAAACTACATCCAACAAGCGAGCCAATCCTCACATCCAATTAAAAAGCGAAAATCGAACATACAGGCAGAGCTGGTGTCCCTTCAGTGTTCCCGAGACCTCAGCGAACGTGGATGGCCTCATCCACGCCCTCCCCACACCACGGCCTCAGCCTGTCTCTCTCTGTCCCCGCTCACTTGCCCCAGTGTCACTTCATCATCCAACCCAAGTGGTAGCCTTCAGTCTCACCCTCGGCCTCCATTCACGCTCACCCTTATTCCTTATTCATATGCTAAAACCCTGCAGCAGACCCCCTTTGGCCCCGCCGCGCTGTGCGCTGGATGTTAACACATGTAATCCCCCCATTAACGTATCCACGCTGCCGAGGCCTCGGCTGACGCCCACTCTCTCAGGGATTAGGCCTCGGAGACTGAAAAGGCTGATGGGTAAACGGTTCAGAGAGGCGCTCTTCATTTTCAAAGAGCCCCCTCTTGAGATTGTGTGCGTAGGCTGCGTAGCGTGTGTGTGTGTGTGTGAGTGTGGGTGAGTGCCACTCTCTCTAGACTAAACCCAACTGAGACGATGGATTTGGATTAATGCACATGGTGTTTTTAATTGATTTTTATGGCGCTGTCACCCTATGATAAGGACAGGAGGAATCCTATGATTGTGTCATCACTTCCTTACCGCACAAACCCCGAACCAGGACTGTGTGATGGTGATGGAGTCTTAGAATAGACGTCTGACGCTGAGGAGCTGATCCAAAAAGCGTCACATTTACTTTACTTCAGTTTTACTCGATAACCGAACAGCACATTTCCACTGACGGTGTTTTGATGCAGAGAAGACAAGGACCCAGGTCACCAGAAACGTAATGGTTCCCCTAATGCAGCAGACAGGTATGCCATTACACGACATCACCTGGGTAGGAGCCCAACAAACGTGTTAATTGCAGTCGTCTTTTCATTCGCTGCCAAGTTCTTCACAGATGAAAGACTGCACATCATCTCGGATGGGAAAAAGAAAGGCTCTACTCGCTAAAACACTGGTTACATCATGTCTACAGAGAGAGACGTTGTTTTGGGTTCGCCTTTCTGAGCGCTAGGCTAGGCCTGCCTGCATGCCTCATTGGGTTTCATGTTGTGCTCTAATCCACCCTGAGACTCTGAAAGGAAACTTTAGATGGACAACCTCAAACGGTTTTGCGACATTTTTGTGCAAGGCTCATCTTGGCTCTTTGTCAAACGGCTGACGATGGTCAAAATGGGAATTTCCATTCTCTTTGGGAGTTCCCCCCCCTCCTCCCCGTTATTCGGGGAAAAAATCCCCAAATTAGTTTTTGTTCACTTTTGCGCTAAAAGAGCATGCTTCAGTAAATGTATTAGCTTCATATGTCATGACAAGTTCAACTACAGCACGTCAATTCTTTGAGCGTGTCTTCCTCAAAATATTAAAATGATACCCAAACATGGACAATCATCACGCTCAACCCATTCCTGTGATACGTTGAACGGTACCCCAACAGACACGCCATGTCACAGATTTCTCCCAAGGTTTTTAACCACAAGGCTTTCTACTGAGTATAACTCATTGTAGAATGCAATTCAGCAATAAGACAAATACTGAATTAAAGTATTGTACTTTTTTCAGCTTCGTATTTTTCCACAGTCTGTAGTATGTTCCTTTTTTTATCTGGCTCTCTTTTCAGCTTAGGTCATTTTCCCTTTTCTTCTAGGTGCTGGACGTTGAGGCATTTTACAGCTTTTCTCATTACAGCGTTTTCCAAACAGTGTGTGTGAGGGGCGGTGAGAGCCATGCTTGAATTATTCAGGGCAGAACTGGGGATAACCCCGGCACAGGGCGCTGGGGTTTAGCGTGCAGGGGGGACCAGGTCCTGTGAGGGACATCAGTAGACCGCCGTGTCAAAGTGTAAACCCACTTTTATAAGGCTGGGGAAGAGGGGAGTGTCAAAAAGAGCTCTAGATGAAAGGTTTATTCAGTATGACAGACAGTATTTAAAGACAGGATGGACAAACACCAAGTGTGTCTTTGGTCCAAACCGATTGTCTGACTTCAGCCAAGTTATTCTTTTTTCCACAGTTATTAACAATGTTCTTATTGCACTACTTTCTAACCATATTTTCCTACAATTGTATGAAATTAATTTTTGACATTTTTGCTGCTATTTTAGACCTTTCCTCAACACTTGATGTTGGGTCATGACTGCACTGTCTGTGGCCTTGCTGAAAACGTGGAGGTGTGAAAGGTTACACTTCCAGTGACTGGAACACAGCCCCTACAGTTCTTGACTGTGAAATCTGTATGAACTGTGTATGGTGTGTATATTTTCCTGTGATCTTTCGGCAGCTGAAAAGGCATATTCTGTACAAGCTGGGCCAGAAACATGGCTTACACTTTCAAAATGATATTTTAGCTTTAAAGGAAACCTGACTGATTGAGTCCCTTGTTGTCTGGAAAAATATTATGAAGTCATACATCATGGCTCAGTTGGCAATGGACTATTGGAGAGACTGAAAACCCATTTTTTATTATCTTGTAGATTTTGGAGATAGAAATCTTTATTTTTGAATGATGTTAGTTTTTAGAGCCAACTTGAGTACATTGACCACACTGTGAAAACAAAACAAGAAATACAACACGCTTTTACAATAACGTTCCAAATCGTTCTTAAATTAACATAAATGCATGTCAACTTGCACAAATCAAACACACCATGTAAGGGTTCTTAGTCTATGGAAACATCATTTTCACAGGTACGGCTCCTGCATCCCTTGTTTCTTTCTCACTTCATTTTGGCACCAGCGGGTGATTGAGGTATAATGTGGCTGCCCTCTGAGTTCCAATAAGGCTGGCACGGCGTGGCTGTGATCTATTTATATCCCATAATGCAACAGCCACAGTGGTGGCATCTGTCTACTTGGGTAACGCACCCCCTGGTCCCCTCATCTCTCATCCTCCCTCCCCCTCCCCTCTCCACACCTTGCCCCTTTCGCTCAGGTGGGGGGGGGGGGGGGGGACACAGCCTGCTGGAAGGCAGCTGAACCATCGTCAGTGGCCTCACGCCAGGATGACTGGTCCTTACACACTTCAGACTGCATTATTGACTGGTTGGATGAACTTTAGAATACTGCTCATTTGTAGCATCAGCCCTAACCAAACCATCCAGCATGTACTGTAACATTTACACAATAAGTCGACAATACACCCTTTACTCATTACTTACAAATTAATATTTAATTTGTTTTTATATAATATTTCATTAGTTCTTATTAGTAAATTACTATTATTTCCGGAGAGAGTAGTCTGATTAATTAATAATTTCAACAAAGGTCATCATTTTAATGTGAGATCTCAATGTTGTCACATATTTACCCACTAGTAATTACTGATTACCCACAGGTGACATATTTTTTGCTCAAAAAAGAAAATAAAAAAATAATAAAGAATTGAAAAGTGATTTAACAGTGACTAAGAAGCATATTATTAAAGTCATTGGTACAACAGGCATATCCACCAAACTGAAGCTCCGGCAAATGGACCCATTGATCTGATACCCTGATGGTTTAAATCTAGACAAATGGTTTGAGTCTTTTACATCGGATCCCATGTACTCCATCACATTGTATTTACCCTTGGTATTACAACTAACCTGATCCTACCATATTTTCTACAGTTTGTTTGGCCACATCTCTTTGACTGCAAGTATAAAACTGTTACTGCTGGTATGCTGTTGGAGGAGCCGATGTTGCAGTGAGTTTTGGCATGCTACCTCATATGGCAAGGAACCTCCAACACCAGAGATGTTCATTTAATCAAACAATTGAATCCACCGTTCAAATCATATAGTAAACACACACTCACAGCATTGTAACTGAATTGATAGGCAAAGGTCAACCGCAGACGGTAAACACTGCTGTAGCTAGTAGAATGGCATTGTGGACTTTGGCAGTATTTAAGACTTTCCCAAAAATGAGGATATATTTGACAACTGTCCGGCTGCTCATAGCCCTCGCATTTCATTAATTTCACTTGCGCTTTAATTGATCCTTATTTCCCATGATCACGATTGTAATTAAACACCCAAAAGTCGTTCTAACCACTAGCCATCTGCCAGGGTGAATGGGCACCATCAGGGTGGGCATACGGGCGCACTGGCACAGGCATTGGCTTTGCTCAAATCTGGACCTCAAAATGCCCATGCTCATTCATACTCACAAAGTCAGATTTAGCACATTTGTTCCTGCTACACTGTCACATTGGGAACCCCTTTTTAATAGCAAATATTTATCACGATAAAGAGAAAAGTTGTATCATCAACATTTTTTACTAACTAACAATTTGGACTGAATAGAGCAATGACTTAATTTGTGAATAAAGTGTTCACATGATACGAGACTTTGACTGGTTTCTCTGAATCATAATAGTCTTTCCTTCAAAGAACCAAGGACCATTTAAGGAAAGGTCATTTGCCAGATTTCTGCACCCCACCAATTTAGGATATTATGCTTATAAACCGAGCAATCTGTAGACATTTTGTTTTATTTTTCGTAATTAACATCTCAAATTACATTCTCCTTAATGCCAAACCTTGTATTTGCCAAAGCTCTCTTTTTTGTGTTTCTCCTAAGTGCTGGCTTATTTGATTACCTTGGCCCTGTATAATGGCCTCGCAGTATGGAGTTAAGCCTACTTGGCTAAAATCCCTAAAGAAGACTTCATTACAGGGGAGAATTAGCACCATCAACTTTTGACCTCTTTAAATTGAATAAGTTGGGCCAGCCAGGGACCAAGGTTACGCTAGCCTAATCTAGGTATTTTGAGAAGTAGGGTTAGGCTACCAACATATGGCTTAGATAGAGCTGGTCTACAGCATTTAAACAAAATATCCTAACTGATCAATGACAATTGATATCGCAGCAAAATACCTGAAAACAGGTCGATGGGAAATGTGATAACTTGAAGGGTCTAAGTTCTCTTTCCTGGAAGCTTTATACACAATTAAGACAGACCCCTACTTGACTACTTGGGTTTTGTCTGATGAAAAGGCATGAGGCACGGATCAAAGATATCAATAATAATTCAGCCGAAAGGCCACACTATCATGATGAAAAAAGACGCCATTAAAAACATCTACTTTAAACTTTGATTTTCTACGAATTATGTCCTTGCATTAGATTTATTTTCATTCCAATTTTTATTGTCCAGGCTCTGCGCGGCTCAAATCGGGTTATGAACTTAATCAATCCGTGCTCCGTCGCATTGACTGTTTTATGATTGGCCGAGGTCATGGGGTTTTATTGACCCGATAACCTGAGATGAAAATGCCTGTGCATTTGACTAAGCTTGCAAGAAGAACGTACAGGACCTGGTGATTTCTCTCTCTCGCTCCTTCTCTCCTCCTCGTCCTCTCTCCGTAGCTCCTGCTAGCTAATCGGATCATAAATGAGAGCTGACTCTAACTAATTACATCTGGTGTGTTCTCCAATCCCTTCTCCACAGTCGAGAGAAGAGAAGAGTCCATAAAGTGACTCGGAAAGTGACTCAAAGTAGAGACGAAGGAGAATGGGTGGTGGAGAACGCAAGAAGGAAAATGATGAATGAGCTGAAAACCTTGTCTCCTGTCTCTTGTTCTTTGCAGCCTCCTTGCTACTGTGGCCTCTTTTTCCCCCCTTTGGCAAGGAAAGAGAGACACTCCTCCACTGCTAGCCTCCCCAGGAAGAGACTGTTTCTTCAGCTGCGTGCTGTGAGAGACGCATCTTGTGGGACCAGTCCAAAGTCATCGGTCTCTGCTAGGCGACAGGGGAAGACATGGGACCTTCGAGGGATCACTGCACACTTCACTTGACTGCAGCGTCATTATTGAATGATCATCTGTGAATTGAAACGCTGTTGCTTGTTTGAAATACACAGCCCGTCACAAATACCCTGGTGTGTGTGTCATTCTTATATCAAACTATTTGCATTTCAGAGCACATATCAATCCAGAGAGAATATTCCGTCTAGCCCATGCAATATCATTAGACACTGTGTGTGGTTGTATGCGTGTGTGTGCGTCTAACCCCAGTAACCCCAGTAGACATTGCCACAGTCTACTCAGCATTAACACATGGTTTTGGCGTTTCTTAGATCATTAGTTCCATTAAGTCATAATGACCCAGCCTAAGCGAGGCCTGTTAGTTAGTCACATTAAAGAGTTAACACTTTCCATCCCCCCTCCCCGATGGTCTGACACGTCCGTGGCAGCCACAGCATCGCTCCATCCCATAATTAGGAAAATTGCTCTTAACGGGTCGTCGTTTAGTAATGGTCTCATTTCTTCCATCTCGTACGGACAAGAGTAAACTGCAAGAAGATGTTCCCATTAGCTCTACCCAAGGCTAACCCCCCTGAACCCATCAAACATGGACTGATCCAAGCCCCCCCCTCCCCACATTAATGAGCCAAACAGTGGCCCGTTTCACCTTATACAGGTCTTTAACATATTTTTGGTGACCTTTGATCGAGCGGCTATCGCTGAACATTTTCTCTTTTTTTCTTCTTTTTTTGGTTGATGCCCGGTCTTGGGGGGGGGTAACCTCAGGTTGACGTTGAAGAATGGCGATGCAGCCTATTGGAGAGAGTAAAGCCATCCTGCTTTCATCTTCGAGCCCCACCCCCACCCACCCCTCCATCCCCTTTAACTTCCATCCCTTCATCCCCCTACCTTCATCCCTCTCACCCTCCACCCCCCACCCAGACCAAATGAAATTGAAACCAGATGGAGCGAGGCCTGGACTGTGCGTTGTGTCAGATTGTCATGCCACATTAACCGTGATTTCACATTGAGACGGTCTGCCTGGCCGGAAAAAGACAGACAGAGATAGAGACAGAGAAGGAGAGAGGGTGATAAAGAGAGAGAGTGACATTCAAAGACAGAGAGATGCAAAGAGAGAGAGAGAGAGAAAGAGACTACACCAGATGAGTGCAGTGATGCTGCCAACGGACCAATCCCCTGATCGCACAGCTGGCAGGGCTTCTAGATATGATATGAATGCCATACAGTATAATGACACATGACTGTCTGGTTGCAAGAAGACCGGCCTGCATGGGGAGGGTTCAATATGACTCCACACATGCAGAGGCGCAAATAAAGACTTCTGAAGGTAAACCGCAAACGATCATCACAAGCAATTGGACTCTCGCGTAACTGCAAGTCAAGACCAAAGCAGATGTGGTCAGATGTGTGCGATGGAACAACCTCAAGAGAATGCTGCCATTACAGAATGTGGAATACCATGTGTCATCTAGTGCTTTGGGGATTTGTTCCTTTGCCCAGATTTGGCCAAGTGTTCTGAAAGATATCCTGACCCTGAAACGTAAAAGATCTATTCATATTTTCACATCTTTGGTAGGAATTTTCTCTGATGTCATTCAAATGTTCCTGGGGAATCACTTGACAGCGTCTAGAGACAGGACACATGATCTTATAACTCTTTCAGCCCACACCCAAATTCTAACATTATGGTAACATATCTTAATAGCTGGATATATAATATTCATCACCATCGTCCAAAGAGCATCACTGCACTTAACCTCCTAGGGGATGGAATTACAAGTTTGACCACTGATGGCATCCCATCGCAAGTGTCATTACCCCTCCTTATAATTGACAGAGGCATTAACATGTCATTAACACATAAGCTAAGACTTATATTTGAACCTTTTAATGAGCCTATCATTCAACATTAATAGATTAGTTATCACGGGTAATGACTGAGGTGTCTTTGGTTGTCCCTGCAGGTCGAGGTAAGGAAAACTCAGTCAGCATAATGTGGGGAGTTTGCTTTTTACAGAGGTGAGTGAAGAAGACCTCATGTGGCAGCGACAGAGAGAGAGAATGCCTGGCTGTTGTAGATACCTCCGACTGTTGGAGAACAAGCAGAGAATTGCAGAGATGAAGACACAGACATACAGACAAGTGATGTATGTGTCAGGTCATTTGAGAAATGTGTTATGGAATCAAAAAAGGTGCAATTGTTCATTATCGCTTTAAGTTAAGAAGGAAAAGAAAGGAGAATTTCCATAACCTTCATATTTTTGCAATTCAGGGTTTAAATAATTTCACGTTTGAATCTCCAGCCTTGAAATGTTCACAGTGCAAAACAACACCAATGACTTTTCACCATGTCTGATTTATCTGAGTCGAGTACCCTTGTTTTCTCCCCCGCCCTGAATTACAGACCACAATTAATCTCCCAGAATGCCTCCTCTCGCCTGTGCATGGGCGATGATTGATTAAAGCTGGGCTTTGCATGGCAGCGGCCAGCGAGGGGGCTCCAGTTACACCAGTGTGCCACTCTGGAGCTGTTTCATTGGCCGGGTTTCTGCGTTACGCCGGAACGCACGGCCTCCCGAGCAACATAACTCCTCCGTTTTCCTTCTCCCTCTGATGTGAAAAACAGGTAGGTGTTCTTTTTTTTCCTTCCCCCTCTTCCCTCCTTTACTCCGTTTCCTGGTCCTGGCGGGCTACCGGTGATGGATAGTATTTTAGGCCCAAGAAACACATTGTTTTCTTTAGCACAGCAGGGTATTCTATTTGCTAAGGTTCTAGGCAGGGAAATATCATGGAAATCTATCAGGAGAGAGGTGCCACTGGTGCATAGTGTTGCTCTCCCCATAATGGGAGCATTTTGTAAACGATTGCTGGACTTCTTTGGTCTCTGCAGCATCCAAACCTGACTCTACCAATGACCCCAAAAACTGTTGATGCTGGGTAACTCTACCACCAAGGTGAGATAGATACTGCCATTGGGAGCCTATGGCTGTAAGGAGTCTGTAAGGATGAAAAATGCCTGACATAAACCATTTGGTTTGTGGGCTGGGAAGATGTACAGTAAACCACACACATCATTGTTGGAGAGATTTGTGTCTGCTAATAAATCCTGTCTGGTGGATCAAAACTAAACCTTGAACTTAACTGTAAATGATCCACAATGTAAAGTTTTTCCAGCCATGTCATTTAAAAATGAGAAACCACATTTCCATGGTTCCTGACTTCATATCTTTACTGTCCAATCACAGAATTTGTGCTCAGGTTGGAAAGGGTTAATTTTAATGTTAATGTGTTAAAGTACTGCAGCCCCAGAAATGCATCTAAAATAATCTAAATCCAAATATTGGATAATTTATTTGGACCTACCAGTTAGATATTTCAGGTTCTTGGCACACCATATTTTCCCGGTCAGTATTTAAATGGAGTCTAGACTCATAATTGAATCTTGATTTCATTATTAATCCAGCCAAGTATGTCAACAATCCAGATGACTCATTCTACTAATTTCTTTCACAGATCACTATTAGATCATATTATAGGTTTTCTTGTGTTTTAATTATGTTAATCTGTTGCAATTCCACAAATGGACGAGTTCCAAAAAGCGATTATCTTCCTAAATCACCTTTTATGAGCTCAAGACTGAAGCCAAACAAGACCCGTGTTTGGTGTTTGCTGTCGATGACATCCTTGAACCAATAAGCACTCAACAGGAGTCTGGTGTGGAGTCCAGTGAAACAGTTTGAAAAGGTTCTGTTTGATGGCATTTCCTCTGCTCCAAGCCCCCCTGGAGAGCCTCAGTACATATACACAGGTCCTGATATGTTTTACATCTTGTACTCCAGGGAGGGGGTGGGGGGGTTTGTTTCAACATGACCATGGCAGGAGTGTGATGATGTATGTGCCAAGGTTGTTGAATTCGATTGGAAATGATGTGAAATGAGAAAAAGTACTGTTTGAGTTCAGACATTTCGTTCATCCAGGGTTAGTCTCAGTTGGAACCAACATGGTGTCAAAAGGAAGTTGAATTGTATATAAACGTCATACATATACATATATATATATATATATATATGTATATGTATGACGTTTATATACAAGTCACCATATATATGTGTGTATTTAAAATTATTTACACATACATGCATACACAACATGTACATACAATAAATATAAATCCTTCACTCTCTCTCTTGAATATGTACACACGCTCTCTCTCTCTCTCTCTCTCTCTCTCTCTCTCTCTCTCTCTCTCTCTCTCTCTCATACACACACACAAACACAGAAAGAGGGGGCCTGGTGTTCCTGTGTGAACAGCAGACGAGGGAGCTGAACTTGTGACCCATCCCTGGGGCGAGAGGCCCCGAGGGCTGTGGTATCACCGAGCTGATCCACTCCAGCCTGCCTGCCTGCCTGCCTGCCTGCCTGCCTGCCTGCCTGCCTGCCTGCCTGCCTGCCTGCCTGCCTGCCTCTTTCCCTCTGCTTCTCTCACTGCCTCCCCCTGCCTGGGTGACTCACCCCCACCCACTTTAAAGTATACATTCTGTTTGATTTGGATAAAATACTGTGTCTGTTGTTAAATATAAAAAAGCATTACGAATAATTGACGTTTATTACAACAAAGTAGTCTACTGTACACCATTTATTTTAAGATTGAAAATTGAACAATATTTTGCTTAAAGCTTTAATTTATTTATAATAACAAAGTATTTCATACTTTGTCTTCATTTAATATCTAGATTTTGAATGAATGAAATTAGTTATTTAGAACAGTTCATGGTTAATCATACATTTGACATGATATATTGCCTTATTACCTTAAATGATTGTGTAAGTATACTCTTTGTCATTACATTATCTAATGGTTGACAGAGACAATTATCAGGTAGATTACAATAGGAAAAGGTGTGAGGAAAAAACATCCGTTTCTTAAGCAAACCGACTTGGAACTAATGATTAACAACATTGGATTGACACAAGAAAAATGCAAAAATATGTTGAACATTTTCACTAATGTCAATGTTTTTTTTGCTTTGCTTTAGATTGATCTCTAACCTTTAGTACTAAAAGTAAGTCTAAAGTATAGACAATTTCTTTCCTGTAAGTGTACATTGACAACTTGAAATTGTCAGGGACATTACTGAAAATATTACAGGAGCTGCAGAAAAGGAATGAAGAGGAGGAGAAAAGGGTTAATGAGAACAGAGGCAGGGATGGTGAAGAGAGTTGGGGGGGGGCACCAGTGTTCACGGTTGTCAGAGAGTGTGAGCACCCCCTGCTGGTTGAGGCTGCTTGGCTAAGACACCTGCCCCCTCCTCCCCTTCCTGAATGACCTCCATCATAAACCCTCCATCCTCAAACCCAACATGTAGCTCTGAGGGTTCTCATATTGTAGGTGTGGTGTTGGGTGGGTCCGAGTGTGGGACGTAACTGCAAGCTTGTATGCGTGTCCTACTTTCGCATTCGAATGCATTGCTCCTAGTTTGGGTTCACTGATTGAGTTTCACCTCATGGTAATTGATTAAATTACTTTCTCAAGTAGGTGAGTATAGAAATAGTGATATGATATTGTGTTTACTATGGCCATGGTTATTTAATAAAGAGTGATCAAACTACCGGTAACCCATGCTAGCGTCATAACGACATACACCACACTTTCACAGTATGTTGCTATGTCCCGACGATTTTACACCCACCCCACTATAGCTCAAACAGGACATTCGACAGGTAAAAAACAACTCCGTATAAATATATAAAAATATCTTAAATCAAAACAAGAAATACTGCTCCACTCAAATCAACTCCATATCGCCAGACTTCCAGGGCCAGCATAAGAAAGGGAGAGGGTAGAAGGTGACACTGCAAGGGGGCAGCGGGTCCAGTTGTTATCCAGGGAACAGGCGACTCCTCTGGGTAAGCCACATGCTCCTGTGACCCCCGAATGGAGCATCGGGGTTGCTCGGTTGTTTCATTATTGCAGAGGTTCACGTAGCGCAGAGAGGCAGCATCATTATCCATCAGGCTTAATGAGACTATCCCGTCGCTGTAAAGGTCAGGCAATTATCGCTGGTGCGATTTTCAACTGGGAGATGCTTCAAGGCTGAAAGAGAGGGAAGAAAAGACGTTCGACGCACAGGGCGATGGCCTGTACACAAACAGACAAATGACCACAGTTTGAGGCTCATCTGCCGCTTCTGGATGCTTAGATGGAATATCTAAATGTAGCCTGTGATCGACATGCTGATGTGACGTGTGAGCTACTGGCAGATAAGCGTGCAACTCCACAGATCTGATAATGTCTCCTACATATGACATCCAACTCTACTTTAACGCCTATGATCTGACCCCTGTGTTCCTCAGACTTTGGCTAAGACTTGGAGTGGAGAGAGGGGGTAGCCCGGAAGAGCAGGTGCCTTTTCAGTTGTTTGGATCACGGGAAGTACATGTCAGGGCTGTAATTGGATCAGACATCTGACCCTTGACCTGTGGCATATGACATCACCTACAGTGTGTGTGTGTGTGTGTGTGTGTGTGTGTGTGTGTGTGTGTGTGTGTGTGTGTGTGTGTGTGTGTGTGTGTGTGTGTGAAACAGAATTATGTTTTACATAGATGTCTCAATCTAAATTTGTACAGTTTTATCCATCCAACTCAACTTCTCAAGGCCTGTGAGATACAGCACTGTAGCTACGAACAAATACCTGGTAGGGGGAAAAGGTTTTATGTTAATTTGAGGTTGGGACATAAATCTAGAAACACGTTAGGAAGAGGTTGTGGAAAAGGGATGATATGAAGCATGAAGAAATGAACAAATTTGCATCTTAGACTATGACCAAAACAACAGTATTTGGGTTGAGGTTGTGTTTGTGTTTTATTAACATAAAGTGTTACACACACAAACACAGATCTTTTTCGTTATGTCCTCTCCTCAACGCCATCAGCAATACTGGGACAGGTTTATGTCCTAGTGGAGAGAGTCTTAGAACCTCTGGTTACTGTATTTTAACTGCTGGATTAATGGGGTGGCAAGGGGGGCAATAAATTGATAATATAACCGTTGAACATACTTGCCAGGACAATTAAGATAATACAACTGGAAAAAGAAGGTCCATGAATCGCCGGGGTAAAGAGCGATGACTCTCTTACGATGACACGTGCGCCCTTGAGGGTCCTGGCAGGAAATCGCCGTCTGTGTTTCCAGGATATGAGGAACGATAAACTTGAAACAATCACACATGATAGGAGATAGTAAAGACCAAATGACAGACATTGAGGAAAAACAGTCACTGGCGTAAACACACTTGTGTCCCTGGAAATACTCTGGCTACTTATTTCAGACCAAATTCAGGCTAAATATTGGACCATTTTTACAATAGCTTGAACATTTTTTAGATCAAAGCTTCTGATCAACAAGCAAGGAAAAGCTTCAGAAGTTCACATAAAGGGTTTGTTCTTCCAATGATTGGAAACATGAACTACATTGCGGCAACCTCTCAATCAATGGTATTGTATAGTTTATGTATAGTATATGTACACCCCAAGCAAGAATGTGCCAGACAGATGCAAAATAAAAGTTAATAAACCATTTTTTAATGCACCACTGCCCCCACAACTTAGAAACGCTGTGCTGCATACGTGTCGTAGATGTTTGCCAGAGAAAAGAAGGTTTCCCCGAAATAGTATTACCAGGAGGCTTAATTTGAGCTGTCAAAACAGAGCCCAAGGGTGCAGACGGAGCTCCTCATATACAGGCTTGACATTTCACTACAATTATACAGTGGATACAAAGGTTAAATGTCAATGGCCTTCTCTATCACCCACGGTGTGACAACAAGCCCGGAAGATTCTTTTAACAATGCTGAATGTGCCTTTGTTTCAACTCCGAGGTTTGCCTCCACTCCAATTGAAAGACAAACATTGGTTTTACACTTGATCTTCCCAGATATAAGCCGACAGACTAAAACGTTTGCCCAGGATGACAGTGGTGTATTTGAGACAGCACGTATTCATTCATTTGCAGTGTTTTCACAAATTTCGGTGAAATATTGCTTCTTTTCATGGACAGCCTAAACCATTAAAAAAACAAAAAACAAACATGACTGACCCCCCCTCCTCTCCCATTTGAAAGTAATGGAAGAGCCTTCAACAACTTCATGATTTGATTTACTTACTTTATACCCCAAACATAAGAGCTGGGTTGTAGAGTATCTTAATCATGCTAAGTGCTGTTCTGAGCTCCAAACAGGCAGGCCTTTCACACGTCACCTAACCTCATTCCTCAACATCTCCGAGCGATATCCATGTTTTCCTGACTCTGCGGCTCACCAACAGCACAGTCTCCATCCATTACCACCATGTCTCCGTAATTCTTCTCATTTGTGTTGCACCAGCGACTGAGAAACCAAAAAAAAAGGCTTAATATGAGACTGAAAAATGACACAGAGAGGTCGTAATGAAGATTAAAAGACCTTCCACAATGGTTAATAAAGATACATGCCCATATTTCTCTGGTACAATGCTAATTACAGGCTGAGTTTCCATTAATCGCTCATGAAATATTAAGCACCATTAGCTAATAAAGGGCGACGGAAAAAATAACTCCAGATTGCCAGGGCATTCCATAGCAGGTAAAGATACAGTCTTTGTTTTATGACTGGGGGCTACAGAAAATGATGAAACGTGTTACCGACCTCATTAAGACGACTAGTGCTTAACGAGACAGAGATGGAGTGTCTCTGCAGTGACTGAATTTCGTATATTCTCTCTGGTAGACCCCTGTCATTATAAACTCACACATTTGTGGAATATATGAAGTGACTTTAATGAATTACCGCACAGTCATGGCATGTTGGTGCCAGAATGTGTTCTTGATACGTCCCCCCCCCCCTTTTTTTCTTTTTTTTCTTTTTCCTCACTTGCTCCTTTATTTCCTTCTATTTCCTATGCTGGGCACTGCTGTTCATTCATTAACATACAAGGTTAGTCATTTGGTGGCCTCACTGTCTTAGGCAGTGGTCAACATGTGTCCATACGATCCATACAAGATTCCATATAACAAATGTATCAAGACCAAACAACTGCATTGTACAGGGCTGTACCAAGACATCTTTGCTAGACCACAATTTCCTTTATCAAAGACAAATCTGAAATGAGTCCATGTATTTTTTTAAGTCAACCGTGCAGTGTGTTTTCCATTTGAAAGTAGCAAACACGCACCTACATATAGAAAACAACAGCAGATTTTACAAGCAGCGAACACAAACCAAGAGGACACCCAGTTGTTTCCTTCTCTTCATCCCTATACCAGCTTTATTAACTGAGACGGTTTAAACCCGAACACTACAGACAAGAACGTCTCTCAAGTGCATCCCTTCACTTTCTAAAAACTGGAATCCAAGAGGAATTACAGCCAGTATTAAATAATGAATCATTAATGCTTGTCCAGTAATGATCCGGAGACTTGGTGTTATTGGTAAATGATAATGGATGATCCTTTGTAAAGCCTGGCCCTGCTCGGGTCCTTCAGGTCCCAAGGCTCCAAATGAGAGCTGAAAGCACCGTAGTCAGCGAGTACGGGTAGTCTTGCCAAGCGCCCGATTGATTTCCTTATTTTCATCCTGTCAGCCCGGCTCTAAAGAATGAGTTTTAATTCGGGGTGTGCGTTATTAAGTCTGGCTCTGTTTAACAAAGGGTGGTCTGGTGGTGGTGGAGTAAAAGGGGGGGGGGGTGGCTAGGAGGCTGGAAGTGAGAGAGGGAGAGAGACGGAGAGGGAGGAAGAGGGAGAGCGATGTGTGATAGAGAGAGGCACGGAGGGAGAATGAGATTAGAAGAGAGAAAGAGAGACAGAGCAAGAGGCCGCATCTGAAAGGAAACGGCTGTGTGTGAGTGTGTGTGCTCGAGAGAGAGAGAGAGAGAGAGTGGAAGGGAGAGTGCTAGCAAGCAATAGATTAGGAGAGAGAGAAAGATTCACTACATTACTGTGTATTTGTAAATATCTATATATTCTACATCTACAGTATATATGTGTTTGTGTGGGTGTTTGTGTGCATAAGTCTATGCATGCGTGCGTTTGCGTGGGGAAAAAGGGGGGAGGTGGTTGTTCGGAGGGGCCTGAATGGCACCTGTCAGTGGCTTGATAAACGAGGCCCTCTGCCCTTCAATTCCCCAGCCTGTCACTCACAGAGGGGGCATTAATCTTCATCGCCTGCTTGTCAGGTCAGGGCCGAGGCCGAAGCCGTCTCTGGAAAGACCACAAGACCAAGACACTCACAAAAGTGTGCATTTGTGGTTGTAGTGGTGGTGTGTGTTTGGGGGTGTGTGGGTGAGGAGAATGTGAGGTTGTGGATGAGGGGTGTAGGTGAGTAGAACTGGATGGGGTGAGAAGAGGGTGGAGGCTGAGTGTGGGCAGGGTTTCAGGATCACACTGGACAAGGGAGCTGTGGGGTGCAGGGCAAGGAGGACCTTGACACACACACACACACACACACACACAAACCCCATTTCCAACAATATAAGCAATGCTCTCATTGTCAAAGGCAGAGTAAAAGGCAATACTCTCATTGTCATTGACAGAGTTCTCATTTGCATAATGTATTAAGATTAGACCGTTTTTTACAATCCCCGTGGCCCCCGCCCTCCCGCCCCCTGCATGTGTGTGAGGTGAGAAGCTGGGGTGCAGGGTTGGAGGGTTATGGATGGTGATGGGTGTGTGGCGGGGGTGGGGGTGGGGGAGGGAGGGGAGGGGTGTGAGGAGACAGATGGAGAGTGGGAGCGCCACTGCCAGCCGCTCACATCCCCCTCCACGAACACACGCACGCACGCACGAGCACGCGCCCACACTACCACTTTTCCCACCTCCCCATCCCACACGATTCTCCAACCACATCAGAACAGGAAGAAGACCATGCCACATGAGTATGAAAGCCAATGGGAAAGCTTGCTGTTCGATGGGAGACTTAAAGGGACATTCATCATTCAATTAGGCACATGTCATGGATCCACAAAGAGGAGAAACACTTCTAAACCTGAGACGTGGTGGAAAAAATAGTGTAAGAGAGAAGAGTTGAAGAGGAAGAGCAAAAAGAGAGAAATAATTAAGTGAAGCCTTTAGAAGTCATGCCAACTACATATCAAAGTTAGCATGTACAATTTTGCAGTTTTGTTGCAAATTGCTGCCTTTCAGAATTTGATTAATGTAAAGAACTGATGCATAATTGATGACCATTGGACAGAAAGAGCCAGGACCATTAAGATGTGTAACTCCATAGCTTCATTAAATGCTGTGGCAAAACCAGGCTCATGTCTCAAACGATAGTCTTTAGAGACTGTGGATTGAAAGTGTGGGAGTGAGTGGTCATACAAAATGTCCCTGACTTGCAGTTTTTTCAATCTCTCTCTCTGTCTCTCTGCCAGCTGTCTTAATACCCCTGTGGTCCTAGCCCCCTACCAACATGCAAACACACAGCAATCTACTGTAGACCGTCTCTCTGTCTGTCTTAAATACACGCACATAGACACACACATACCCTATACAATACACATGGACACACACAGTTCTCCACGCCACACCCTATTCCCCAGCCTTCACATGGGAAAATGATCCCTAGTTAATAATATATTAAGATAAATGATAATTGCTTCACTTTCCTTCTTTCTCTTTTTTGTTTAGTATTTCGGATCGTTTAATGAGTCCCATAAATTAGATATGAATTCAGCTGCCAGTGTTTGTTGAAACATGTTCCACATGAACACATCCTGGCGTTATGATGGATGAAGGTTTGAAGAGTGAGAGTTTATTCGCTCCTGACTTCCGAATGACTTCTGTGTCATATCTGTCAGTAATTCGCCATCAACATTCTTCAAGGGCATATCGTCAAATCCGCTGGTGTTGACTTGCTTCCTGTTCCCTGTTCAAACCTGCGTCGTTAGAGTTCCGCTGTGCTCTCTCTGAGTGTGCAGGCAATTACAGCAGGAGCCCAGGGACTTAAGGAGAACAGGAAGTAGCCATGTTAGGTTCAAAGCAAAATTTAAGAGCTTGGCGATGGAAAGCAACTTCAACCACACACTCTGATCACATATAGCATTCTTACGGTATATAAATAGTAATCAATTCTAATCACGATCTATTGCCTCTTCACAAAGAAATAATCAGATATTGGATCTTAAACTAATCCACCATGTATGGTTCCTTGAAACCATCTAGACTTGTGTACACAAACATACACTTTCTCACACACTGCATGCACATATCCAACCCTGCGCAATACACACATATCTGCACGCACAGACATACATCCACAGTCATTCACACACACATAAACACAGACAAACAGTATAACTGTAGGGTAGGTCTTCAGGCTTGCAGCAGCGCTGGAGCCTCGTCACTCTGTCCCTGTCAGACATCAAACGGGGCCCTTGGCCGTGGATCGCACATACAGGCGTCCCCAGAGATCGCCTGATTGAAACCTGGCAACAGGACCCAACAGCTGCTTCAAACAAAAGACATCTGCATATCTCAGATTTGTTTTTCATAAATTAACGCCGCAACCTGCCAAAAACCTGGGCAAGGGAGCACAATCTACTCATGTATAATTAGATAAAGTTTACAAGCTTTGAAAGTTGGAAATTAGCATGAAGTGGAGGGCTTCTCACCAGGGGAAGACGAGTCCCAGCTCTGGAGCACGCTTCCGCCTTTTTGGGCTTGCGCATCACGAGGCGTAGTGAAAGGGGGGAGGGGTAAACTGGGACTGAAATTGTCTAAACGGGAGGAAAACACACAAATGATTCCTCTGAGTCTCTTCCTGTACAGTATAGTAGTTCAGTTTTGCTCTGGGAAACTGCTGTATTTACAAGAATGATAGGTTCTGCGGAGGTTTCATGTTGTTTCATCAGAACAGCATGTAGTCTGCATCCCAATACTGTAGTCTTCACCTCAGTATATTGCATTTGCAGTGTGTATTGCTAAAAGCAGCTATTTGGTGGAAGCTTTCAGTGAGCGTGTGTGTCTGATATATGTGTGGCGTGCTGTGTCTGTCATATGCGTGTGTGAATGCGCATGTGCACAGTGTATGTGTGCGCAGTATGTCAGTGATCCCTTGGGTAGAGTTGAAGCACACCTGTGTAATGCCTGGGGTCAGAAGGCTTTTGTGAATCAAGAATTATTTAGCGAGGTTGAACCTCTTTTTCATCTCCTCCTTGTGTTTTCTCTGTCTGGGTATTGAATGTATGTATGGAAGGATGGTAGAAGGGAGGGTGGAGAAGAGTGAGAGTGTAGGGAGGTCTTTACAACAGCATTGCTGCCTAATTACGGCCTCATTTAGATTGGCAACTTTGGTTATAAATAACCCAACAGCTGGCCTGAAGTAAAACACAGACAACACAAAACAAGGAAGTGCAGCCATGATTTACAGTACACTGAAATGTGTACACAAGTAACAGACGACTTTGGGTGTTTCAAGACTTCGCTTGGATGAAGACAATATGAGAGGAATGGAACAGTTTCTGCTATTTCATTTATTGGGAACCAAGCACAAGGATCCTGACTACAGATGTAATATACCTATAAAACTGTATTTAACACCTCGAGCGTTTGACAGTGTGACCTACATCAGTGACATTAAGTATTAGATCAAGATGCGTAGCAATGCAACTCCACCTTAACAAAAAAACTGAACCTTGGCTCCAGAAGACAAGATAATCAAAGAATATATTAGAACATTTCCTGAACAAATCGCTTTGATGTTCTCACCAAGACTTATAATGTGCGAGCACAGACTGATAAGTGATTAAATGGACAACTTGGGACTGGTATAATTACTTTAAATAAGGCGCAGCTGCAGAAGTGCTTGGATTGGTGGCTGGAGTGATAATCTATGGTAATTGCTGTTTCAGAGACAGAAAAATCACACACATATTTAAGAACAAAGCCTGAAAACATCTCAGAACTGAGTGTACTAAAGGTTTCATGGAACATCAGTCTTGTCCTTCATTGACAATGAATGTAAACTTGTTCGAAAGTTACATGAAACAAGTATATCTTAGTAGTGTAACAGTGGTCACTGTCACAATATTTCAATACATTTTTTATCAATTTTATTCATTTTGTCTATATAATCTCTATAGTTTTCTGTATTCCCTTTCAACATTTCTAACTTTTATGATTGCTCTTAAAGTACACAAGTTTTTCTCAACATGAATTAAAAGTAAATGCTAATCATATTCCCTAATTGTATTGTCCTGTCACTCCTCACTGACAACATTGTAAATCATTTAAAAGAGTTTTATATCTTCCATGCTCTCAGGAGCTGTAAACATGAAGAGCAGATTACCTCCAAAAGCTCACAAGGCCTTGTGATACAGTCGATTTACTTTGGTCCTTGCCAGCTAGTGGCAGACATGTTTGACAAAGTGTGACAGTTACAGATGACAGACCAAAGACTGAGGTTCCCTCCTTTTGGAACAATGAAAGGTATTCAGTTTCAAAATGAAAGAGCAGGCAGAGAAAGATGATCTTTCTTTGGCCACATAGCTGATATGTTACAGTCCAGACAGAGTGCTTAAGCAGACCAGATCTCTTCATTCACGTCCGCTCATTGCTTTCTGTACGAGAGTACTTGGATTTGTTTTCAACACGAAACCTTAGAGCTGATCAACAACAACAAAAAAGGAAAAGGTTTTGAGTCATCATTGTTCTAGTCGTTAATGCATAGCAAGTTAAACTGGAGGGGTGTGATGTTGGGGGGTGGGGTAGATGAGAGGGGCTAGATGGAGCCCTGGGACCCGCCGCTGTCAGGATGCAGACACAAGGATACGGTCCCTCCTGTTGTCGAAAGACCCCAGCGAGGGTGTTTGCCATATGCTCCATCGGTTTCAGAGGGAAAAGGAATTGGAGGATAAAAGTGAAGGCGATAGCTCCCTTCGATGTGTTCAAAGCCCCATATGAAAATGTCTGCATACAAGACTTCTACTGAGGCCAATTTTAGATCAAAGCCTATCTGAGCAGGAGGGAGAAGAGGGAGGGGAGAAGCAGAGTTATGTAGGAATTGCAAAAAGGAAGTTCTACTTGCACAGCGTGCTGAAGGATGGTGCCTGCAAGGGAATGTTACAATGTTAAAATGAATACAAAGAGGTAAAGATTTGTGACTGATATCATTTTAATGGGCAACATGGAAAGTAGCAACGTTAAACTGTGAATATGACCATTTCCTGCGTTCTCATTGAACACTTTGAGACTACCTCCTACCACTGCTTCCTCAGGGTCCCAGGTAATTCAGTTTGTCTATAGCCATATCAATATACAGGATGTTTGTAACTGTGGATATAGAACTCCATAAATGTTCGCAGACACAGTTTGACTCACAGATTTTCACCAGCTCAGGAGAAAAATAATTCACCTCAGTACACCCTCCCACTTTCTCTCCTTCAAACCTCTCCCACCTCTTTCCCCTCCTCACCTCCATCCCTTCACCTCATTCCCTCCATCCTCCCCTTTTCCTTTCTTCCCCTCTCCGGAGAGGAGTTCATGTGATCCAGACGTGCCCCATGCCATCTGGCTGACTTCCTGTCATCCCTGCCCCAGGAGAGAGTAATTCTGTTGGGTATATGCCAAGAGAGACCACCCCCACTACCTCACACACATGACTGTTTATACCTGAAAAGAGGAGAGAGAAAGAGAGAGAAAGGAAGAGGGAGGGAGGGTTAACCAAGATGTATGGTAGAGGGCGATCAGCAGAGCGAAGTGTAAAAGAGTAGGAGAGTGAGAGAAAGATGAGAATGCCTGGAAAAGGAGGGAAAGTACAGGGGGAAAACGGTAGACTGTTGTGGAAAGGGAGGAAGATTTGAAAAACACAATGTTGCAAGCTGCCAACATAGAAAAATGTACTGTTGTAAGGAAAACTGATTAACAGACTGCTTTGGTAACCATCTGTTTTAGAGACATGGAAAAATGATGGTTCTGATTTTATATAACGTACAAATTGCTGAAGGTCAATACCACATAATAATAAAAAATCTGTGAAAAATGAGGCCAAAATGTAATTCCAGACCAAAGGTTTCAGGTCTTGTGTATTTTGTTTGGAACATTTTTGTTCCAAACAATTCCTAAACAACTTTGCTCCTCCATTGTTTTGTTTACCCTCCCTCTGTTTCACTTCCCTCTAACACAAGACATTACAGTTGGTTAAAAGTGAATACAAGCCAAATTAATCTCAATGTCCCTCCCTCCGCCCTGCATATTCATATGCATATAAAATGACCGTCGCCTGTATATGAATTTATTGGTTTTCCTCCTTGGCAAATTAGGGGTCTCCAGTTTATGAATATTTTAGCACCTGTGCACTCTGCGGGACATTTATCATTGCCTTTGCTATTATAAACAGAATAAATGAGCAGTCGAGATAGGCTGCAGCAACGCTGTACTATGTTCTAACCTTTCCTCCTCCTCCTCCTCTTTTGCTTCTCTGGCCCTATTCCTCAGTCTTCCGAAGAGTTTCCCCAAAAAACGTTTTTTTTAACAAACCCTTGATAGTACATGGTTGGATAGGTGTCCCTTGAAATGACATGTTCAAAGTCACGGTCACAACCAAATGATACTTCTCCCGGAAGGGTTATATTCCATCTGAATTCTTTTTTAATACTGCCAGTTTCCTAAGTATTCTTATTCTTCTTGCCAGTAAGGGCAAAGAACATTTGAATCATTTAGCGCATATCTCCCCTTATTTGATGTTTGATTTTATAGTTTGGTTGGGGGATCACATTTTATTTCAAACGCTTTCGTTCAGAACACCACTCACTGGCATCAACTGTGGAACGGGTGAAATCCCTCCATGGGTAAAGCTGGCACAGGAAGCCTCACTTCCTGGATCTCTTCCACTTCAGGACACACCACCACATGCTAACTGTCATACATGAAGCACTGCTAGCCCAAGGGATGGGGTCTGGCTTGCAGAGAGGAAAAGAAGATCGGGAGTGAGTGTCTGTGTGTGTCTGTGTGTCTGTGTGTGTGGGGAGGGGTTACAGGGGAAAGACACAGACGTGAGAAGAGATAGTTAAATGCATGAATACCTTCACACTCAAATACACCAGAGAAACATCCAGAGGAATCATTCTTTTCACAGACAGCATTCTGCTTCAAGCTTCAGAGGCGCGGCAAGAAGCCACGTGTGGCCCAGATACGCCACACCTGGCGCCCGCCCAGAGTTCACCGTCCTTGGGATCCACACTGTTGACGAGCCCCCATCTCCTCCTCCAAGCCTGATTCCCCTGGCCTGATCCCTCTGGCTTTGTCTTTCTTTCTTTTTTTCATTAAGACTAGCATCTGCTTGGGCAATTAGCCATGAGCTCTGTACTTTTACTACAATGCTTGTCCTTAGCGAGCTCTGCAATTAGCTTCTTAATTGGGTCTAAACGACGGAGGCGGAACAAAATAAATTCTCGGGAGCTAGAAAGCCTTCATATCGTTCTCAGCTAAGGGTGTAGTGTTGTGTGTTAGCAATGTAATTCCTAGTGACTCTTAGTGCAAGGTTAGCAGCTTCCTCTTACAGAGCCTTTGGCATCTCACCGCCCAAATGTGTGAAAGCATGAAGGAGAAGAGAAGAGAAGGAGTACAAACAAAAGAGATAAAAAAAAGAAAAGAAACAGTGGCAATGGCTTTACGTCTCATTTTCAATTGAAAGTGACACATACCCTTTTGTGGTCTAACTATCATTTATGTCAAATGCTAACAGTCGGTGTGACAGAGGCTGTTATGGTGGCTTTTTATGTGAAGTAAACTGAGCCTTGGGGCACATTTCTGCATGGAAGCGTGATGTGACACAACTCAGCTGACAGGGCCACAGGGATACACCCCCCTGGAATCTGTGAATATATAAGGAAAAGGCATGCAAAGCGGTTCACTATTAATTAAAGAGTTGTAACTGCTGCAATTATACCACTGTAAGCTCTATTTAAGTCAAGTTACATTTGAGACGCGTAACAGAATGGGTTGTGTTCCGTAATGTGTGCTTTGTTAAATGTGTTCAGTTAAACCCAAAGTAATACATTGAAAACATATACAACAAATATAGAACTATAGGATTGTAGTAATATTATAGTAATATTTATACTATAATAATAACAACAACAGTATAGTACTAATAATAAGTACTATTATCTGAGATAGAATAATACATTTCTTACTCAAATCTCCAGAGTATTGACAGACAAGTGATTTTGTAGGACATGCATGTCAAAAACGGCCATGATCCTTGTATAGAGAGTACAGCCTGTTCATAGTGTACAGAGTAACAGGATAGTTGAATTGTTTGTGTGTGTGTGTGTGTGTGTGTGTGTGTGTGTGTGTGTGTGTGTGTGTGTGTGTGTGTGCGTGCATGTGTATGTGTGCGTGCATGTATGTTTTGGTATCAGTTTGTAGACAGTGGTGTCCATTACTCACACACTGCCATCCTACCCAGTGAGGCATGTTCATAGGAGCAGCACTGAAGTCTCCCAGCATCCAGCTCATATCCCTGTAGCATTACACTCACGCACACGCGCACACACGCGCATGCACACGCACACTCACCTAGAGAAGAATACAAGCACCATCTAGTGCTTTATGCAGGAAAATGCTGGGTAGGACCGCAATAACAGTGGTACCAAAGTGTTTGTAATCAGCGCACTTTTATTCTATTACATAAATGAAACTGATTGATTAAATCACCATGCGAATACAGCAATATCATCAAAAAGATATAAAGTCTAGAATTGTATTAATTTAGAATTCATTTTAAACCTGGTATCCGACCACAAAATCCGTGCTCACGTCTAAAGAACAGGTAATGAAGCGTTTGTCATTTCATAATATCAGTCCCGAGTGAACATGGTCTGACCCTGCTGTCTGTTTAACTACAATGTGGTGTTGAAGGACACACTCAAGCCCTGCTTTTGAACCTTGTCCAGCAGTCATTTTTTATGCTTTCTCAGAGGCATCTAAAATGACAGAGATAAGCTGACTTCATATGAAATCTCCTGTGTCTTTTTAATGTAATTTTGATTACTGTTAGGAGATAAGCCGTTAGCTTGGATTTTGTTTTTTTACACTGTACGAAACTGTATGAAATATTTGACGTCTTTGCATTTGTTTTTTTCATCAGGAATACTGAGGATGAGGATGAAAGTTTGGTGGATGCTCTGAACGAAATGTGTGTGTGAAGAGTGAGCAGTATCTGGTCTTACAGGTGTTCAAGTAGTGCAGAGGACTATCATCATGCCCGGTGGAGATTTAGGAACAAATAAGTGGGTTTTTGGATTTCACACAAAAATAAATGATTTTGCTTCGATGATTCAGTGAGCTTTCTTAAAGTCTCAATCATCTCACTTTGAATATAGGCACGTGTTCAGCAGCCCTTGTTTTAAAATGTATCTCATAGGTCTGGTGAAGATTGTGTGACCTGGAAATATTGTGCATGGATACAATGTGACCCCGGGCTGTCAGGTCATCGGTGATGTTTGGATGGAGCAGCAGTGTGTGTCTGTGCAATGTCATGGAGACAGATGACATCAATGGGGTGAAGGAAATGCCATGTCTGTCTCATATTTGCTGAGGGATCAGATTGGGTGGAGCAGGGGTCTCAGACCCTGGTCCTCGGGGGCCGCTGTCCTGAAGGTTTTCGATGTTTCCCTGCTCCAGCACACCTGATTCAAATGAATGGGTTGTTATCAAGCTTACAACCCATTCATTTGAATGGTTTGATACCTCTGGGGTAGAGGCTGGAAAGCCTATTCGATAATCAGTGAATGTAGGCCTACTGGTAGCCTATGGGAAATAAACATTTGTTTACTGGATTGGAAATGTACTATAATTATGGTAAAAATCTATACTGTTTAAAAGTAAACTCCTTAATGTTCCAGCTCTTAACCTCCAACAACTCAGACGGGACTTTAAATAAACGCTCAGCCACGAGGACCATTCTTACTCTCGCGTGTTTTCAAAGACTGCGAGACGGGAGGAACCAATCATACATCCGTACTATGGACCGTCATCAAAAAATGGCGACTTGCTTTAAAGAACCCCATGAAAACAAACTTTAAAAATCGCCTTACAAAACTGTATTTATTAGCTTAATTAACAGTCAGTGTTTTGTCATCCAATTGAGAAGATAATCAATGGTGCAGGAATATTTAAAAATAAAATGTCTGACCGGAAAAACCATGACGCTCCTACTACTTCACTTGAGTTCAGTGAATTCAAGAATCATGCACTTTCTCAAAACAGACTGAGATCGAACACATCAAGGAAAAAAACTAAATATACGCCACGATCACCATGCATGAACTCTTCAAGTTGTTCCAAAGGTAAGAGTATTGCACGGATCATACCAAATGAGCTTCCCAGTTTTCTAGTCAGGTTACTCAGCTAACAGGTTATGTCAGCTGCTCAAACTGAGATCGACTTTTCAACATGTGTCTAATTATTTAGCTTCAAATAGAGGTTTATGAATGAATGGCCAACTTTACCATCTTCCTCACGAGTATATAGGGTTTAACTGGATCACTTGAGGCAATTATATGCCTAGGCGTACACCCAGATAAAATACTCCTCATTTGTCAGTGTTTGGGTTCTGCAAAGTTGATTCATAAAGTATAGCGGATGTCGTACCTTTCTCAATAGTTAGCAAACTTCAAAGTGTTCATTCACATCTTTCTAAACTTTGATGTCATTAGTTTTGGAGACCCCCAAATGCAGAGGAAGATTAAGATACTCCAACGTGAATAGTGGAGATTCCCCTGGTGATGGAGAATTGGTGCATGACATCATATGGGACTCCACATCACCTTTTGGAAACAATGGTAACACACTAAAACAATGGTGATTTAACACATTAAAATAAAATGTAAAACATACTCTTTCAGGGAGCGTATCTTTTTAAAAGAGGCAAGGAAATGTATGGCTATAATGGTTGACTGTTTCACAGGGAAAGGACCTGGAGACAATAAAGTTGTCAAGATCTCAGACATTGTCAATCGCATTGCTCCAAAGGTCAGTACATTTGTTATTTTAAATGTGCTTTTTTTCTATCGTATCGGTGCATGTCTTTGAGGAGTAATTCTACTGATTAATAGGTCTGGTCAAGTCAAAGACTTTTCGGTCAAATTTGTCACAAATTGTGACAGCAAATACAATCCATCATCACTGATCTTTTGAAAATGTTCTTATTTCCCTTCACTTGATCTGTATCTTCAACATGCTATATTTCCCGTATACACATCGAGTTTATTCTATAAACTGTAAAGTATTTCCAGCAGGTGCTCAGAGTCTAAACGTGTTGTTTTTTTTCAGGATACCAAACCTACCAACGTCGAGTCCGCCTTGTTGCAGTGGATCGGGGACAGTGCTGTCCCCTGTACCCCTGAAGAGCGTCCGCCAAGTGGTAGAAGAAAGTCAGCACGGTAAGTTAAAAGCGAGAGACATCTGAATAAGTGCCCTAATAACCATTACATAGATACTCTTCAGGTTTCAATACAGCCATATTTCAAGTGATTTACCAAAGATACGAAGAAATAACCATTTTTTTTCTTGATTTCCTAGGCAAAGCAATGTGGAGGACCTCATGAAACTGGCCAAGCAGTTTGACATCAGCATGCACCAGCAAGACAAAGAGAGCCTTGAACGACGAAACAACAACCTCAACAATCTCAGCAAACACAACGCGTCAGACGGCCGGTCGTCAAGTGAAATTCTGCCTGCCGTTTCCGTGGAGGAACTCAAAGGTCTGTCCTCCAGGTCCCAGCAAGCGGAGGAGGAGCTACACGCTCTGTTTGACGGGCCGACTCAGCGAATTAGCGGCCGCCTGAGTCAGGGTTCATCTACGTCCTCTTACCCAGAAGACATTAAGGGTCAGCCTGGGGTTTCTCACCTCGCCACCCACAGGTCAGAGGTCAAATCTGGTCCTGTACCATGTCCCGGGATTTCCAGAGGTGCGTCGGTCATAGCGGACGATTTTGACGAAGACTGGGAGAATGATGACCTCCTCAACGACTCAAATGTGTTTGAGATGAACTCTGAGCCACAGGCAGAAGTGGCACCCAAACCCAGCTCACAAACGTGCACTATCAAAACTGACCTTGCTACAAAATGTCTTCCAGCTATAACTGCATGCAGGTCTACAAGTGTGCGCTGTCCTGATCAGGTGTCCATTGTGCACCCTCAAGCCAGCAGAAGCAACCTTACAGGGCTGTGTCCCAAAGCGAAGACTACCCACCGAAGCACTTTCAGGCTAGAACCCAATCCCTACTTCCAGGGCAAGATGTCTGCAGCCAGAGAAGTACCCAAACCAAGCCTCACACACTTTACTGTAGAAAACCCCCATCCTTCTAGTCAAAGGCTTGTTCAGGGCTGCTCTACAACCATGCCAGGCTCTTCTGTCATAGTGACTTCAGACCAGCGGACAGAGAACTCTCTAAAGGACGTCTCAGACGTGGACCCAAAGTCCCTTTTTGACTCGGAGTCCCAGTGGGACGAAGGGGACGATGATGAACTGTTGTACCAGGTGTGTGACAAGGTTGAGAGGATCTCCTACAGTCAACCAGAATCGGCGACCAGCTCTGACTGGCAGAAACCATTTGACGACGTCACGCAAAAAATGTCCGCACCCGTAATCATTGATACAGATCGGTCTGCGAACCGAGGATCATGCGGGTACATCCGTTCTAACTCTGCACCGGGAACCAGCATCACTACTACATCACCACATAAAGCTGCCAACCACTCCACTGTGACTCAGAGTCACTCAGGTGGTGGGGTGGGCATGGTCACCTGGGGTAATAGTGCTCCTGGTGGGGGATCAATAAGCCATGGGACCTGTGCAACCTTCCAGTCTGTGGACAATAAGACAACTGTCCAACCACATACAGTTTCGGCCCGAAACTCCAACTCCCATCATGCATCATTCAAGAGGCATCTGTCCGACTCTGCAACCATGAACAACAAAGGTAAGCTTTGTTTGCCCCCCCCCCTCCCAGCCACCCACTGCCCTTGCACCTGTGCTACGTTAGTACAGATATTGCATTAGACGCTGGCCCCAAAGAGCACATTAGCCCAATCAGGATGTTTATTGTAGATGTTATCTACTTTCCACAGGAACCTGAAAACCCTCTGTTTGATCAGCAGACAGGGTTTGAATAAGGGTTCTGAAAGGAGGCTGTACTTTAGTACTGTCATACCTGAAAAACATATTTGATTATGCTTTATAAAGATAAATAGATCTCACATTTATTTCCAAGGGAAATTGCCAATAATAACGATGGAGACAGAGTAGGTTACTAATACAATAACATAACGACAAAACAAAGCATTTATCTCAGGCAACAGACTAGTCAGTAACACCACAGTAACCAACAGTGCAACAAAGCGTCATTACACAACTACCATCTTTAAACTATAGTTTTCTGTGCGTGTTTTTGATAGTTTTTGTCACACGTGGCATGGCGGGGAAGTGTTCAGCGCTGGAGATAGAAAGGAAGAAGCAGGAGGCGCTGGCCAGGAGAAGATCACGGATGCTGGCCCAAAAACCAAGAGGAGCACCTTGCTGATGGTGAATGAGGACTGTTGGGCCACGCCCAGATACTGACCTGATCATGACTGCTAACCATCAGTGGGTTATGGACATATTTCTCTGGCCTAATGCTAATGCTAATTAGTTGGTAAATGTCTTATTTTTGTGGGGCCAAAGCGTCTGAAATATTACTTTGTTGCAGACTTTCAGTTTGAGCAAATACGTGCACAGAAATACAAAAATGGATAAGCTAATCCTGTTTTAAAAGTTACTTGTCCAATGTTGTAATCAAGGTCTTCCAATGTGTTCCATTCACAGAGAGTAAATCTACACTTGCATGTACCTGAACCTGCATTTAGAGTTTCAAATAGTGTTTATCTGATCTAGTACTTGAATCCCATGTTGCAATGGCGCAAAACCCACCTGTTTTCAATGCCCCGTGTTTTTTGTTTTTGTTCTTCACTAAGCTTCGTCTCTTCATTTTGTTCTAAAATAGCACTGAGCAGAAAGAAGGCCGCGATAAAGACAGTATCATTCCACTCCCAAGCCACAGTAGGAATAGCCTGCACCTTTGTTATTATCTAGCTATTTTGTATCTGTTGGCGGCAGACTGATTCATTGACATTTCATGAAGGGGAAAAACGACTATTAAAATATGAATCAAACATCTTGTCAATTTGTGTGATTACACTTACATACTGCAAGTGTATGAAAATGTAGCTCGTCATATGAGGACAGTGCTAGTAGAAATGAGAGTGATTCATCTGAGACTAATATCAAGATGAATTTTCTTTATGGTCTTTCATTTCACACACCTGCTGCATTAGGATTGTGTGGGACAAGGTTAGTCTTTGTGCCTTCTAGAGAAATCTGTTCTCCAAACCCAAAACCCAGCTATTATTGGCCAGTAACAGATTTGCTCTCAGTTACAACACACGCAAGTGTGTGTATAAGTGTGTCGTGTTCATATCTATGTGTGTGCGTCTATGTGCGTCCAACATCACACAAGGTATCAGGCAGAAGCTTAACTATGCCTTCTTTCTCCCCATCGTACGGACTGTAAATCAGGAGGCTGGGCAATTTGGCACAGGCATAAAAGGCTGTTTTATGACTATGATTATGGTTATGATGATGACTAGCATTTATTTCAACTATCTGATGAAACCTTGCGAGGCCAACAGGTGTCGAGCAGGTACAATATGGTGCTCGCTGAAGGATCCCTGTTGCCTGGCCTCAGAAAGCAAAGACTCAGAAGCCTTTCAGAAGAAAGGGTTTTTCAGCACTCGCTCGTCACACTATACACAGAGCAATTTCTGATTATTGAATCAGAGCGAAGGAGTACAACGCTGGTCTTTGTGGGGAGCGCATGATTTATGACTGTTAGTCGGGTGTAAGGCAGTAATAGCTGGCACCATTATGTTTCCATGGTACCTATTTGAAGCTGTCATTTTTAATATGGATGTTTTCTTTAGGGAGATTTCGCAGATCAGAAGTGATTGTTTGGACATTAATTGACTTATTGTAACTTCGGGGATGGTAGGCACATGGCTGTACCAACCCTGTCTGTAGCTGGGACTGACGTGTGTGTTTAAGACCGCTGTGATGAAGACAATATTTGATTGAATGTGCTTTCTCTGGACTTTTGCATCATGTCAGTTACTTGGCTGAAGAGAGAAACACGTGTTTGGAACGACTGAACGTTAGGTAGAAACAAGAACCAGTCAAGATACAAACGAGGAGACGGCTTGCATGTCCGTCCCCCCCCCGCTGGCCTGTTGAGTGTAAGAGAACTGCCTCTGGGGGGCCTCTGTAATGTCATTCATACTGTACACTTTGGAGATTTGGATCTGGGCCTAAAGCTTGTGCCTGTCAGGAGACATGGTCAGGAGGAACACGAGGCCCTTTATGATAACATAGTGGGGAAAACCACGCTCATCTCTGTTTGCATAGCTTGCTTAATCACCAGAGAAGAAATGGAAAGCAACGACAAGTACAGGTGTACTTACCATCTAGCATTGTTATCCCATGTGATGTTTAACAATGGCTCAGTAGACAACTCTATGATTTTCACTCGTCAAGGAACCTCCTTTTGTCTCTAAACAAAATCAAACTTATCAGGTCGGTCTTTAAGATGTAATCTCTGGGCCGACCAGTCTCTGTTTCTGTAGAAGATACCTGTCCCATACTGTGAACCTATATCGGAGGAAGACAATGCATTGTTTTCATAGCCTAGCCCCTTTGAGATTACTCAGCAGTGAAGGATAGAGGCCCCTAACTCAACTGCACAAGACATGCACGCCTACATTCTCACACTCATACAAAACACCCATTCCAGTCTCAGTTACACACACACACACACATACAGTGGTGTATAGGCAGGAGCCTGTCAGCACTGTAAATGACCTGTGAAGAGTTTCACAGTGCGTGTCATTAGGCAGCTTTAGATTTGTTTCAACAGCGCTTCACCTGAGGGCTTCATTCATGGGCCCCCAGGTATGACCAAGCCACTGGGGGTAATGCCACATTCCCTAACTCCCTGTACAGGGGCCATGTGTGAGCATGTGTGGGTGTGTGTGGTTGTGGTTTAAGAGTGCACTGTGGTCTAGAATGTATCTATGAGAGATTCTTTTTAATTTACTTCCTTGGGCATTGTAGAAGTATTCAGTTCAGACAAACTGCCTTTGTATGTGATAGAAATGTAGTCTTTTGTAGTCTAATAAAATATTCACATGATTAGTTTATTGTTGTGTGTGAGACACTTCAGTAAAAGCTGTGAATGGAGTTTCAAAGTCATGTGAGTTTAGAGAAATCTCAGTTACGTAAAACTATATTTGGATCATCACACGATTTCACCATACTTATAAAACATTGCTTTCTGCCGACTCGTCGTTAAGATTGAATGTTTTTTCCCCCCATGCCTTGATTGTACTCTGGTTATGTGTACTTTAACCTTTTATCCAATCAGATCCCTCATCAGTGCCATGTCATCATTGTGCTCCATTAAGCGTGTTGATAAGAATCCACAGACTTAACCGTGTTTTGAGAAAGTAGACTTGCTCATGGCCAACCCAGCCAACCAATACCCCGTCAGCCACATTCCTCCAGCCTATATCTGCCAACACCTTTGCGCTACAATAGCTTTGGCTCTTTTTTCAACATCCCATAATAGGCGGCGTGGGCTGTAATGGTCTGTTGACAGGTTTAGGCTGAGGTAATTTCGTTGCTTAGCTTTACAGTGAGGTGCCAAATCGTCCCCCAAGGGAAAGAAGCATAGGTGGGTGGTTAGCTATTAGCTTTTGATCAGCTACTTTGTTGTGGACCAAGTGTTGTTATAAAAAGTAGCCTCGCAAATCACATTTCTATAATCACACAGTCATAATAAATGCCTACTTCAAAGTGGTTGAGGTGAAAGTCAACTTAGCTGTTGCTTTGTTGTAGACTCTCAGTTGAATCGTTGGCCTTGTGCTAAATGCTATGTAGTGCGCGAGTTAAAATGGTTCCTGCTGTGCAGAAGCACAAGTTCATTAAGTGAGGCAGGACTGCATAAAGGGACCAACTGAGTGGAACCCCAGCTGTCCAGACTTGCTGTTCACAGCACACACACACACACACATGTATAAACACCATGGAAAATGCAAGAGAATGCAAAACTGTGAGGCCATAGGCAGAAGCCAGAGGTTCCTCTTCAACAATGAGAAAAGCAGATTGGCACACATACACATCTGTCAGCTGACCACCCTCAGCGGATGTCCCAACTTTTTCCCCCCGACTACTATCTCCCCCACCTCCCAGGTCTCCCTAACGCACATGCACACAGTTCTGTATGACCTCTTAAGGGTCACGCCCAGGCTTACCTCAGTTTCCAGAGTGATTGTGGAAGCTGATGATGCAGTATAGTTCATCTGGCTTTCATTTAGTCTCGGTAGGGAGGAAAATACCTCAAAAGGGCATGGATTTATCAACAACACAAAAGTGAGTGGTTAACTGAGTGGCTAGACCTGTAGGCGGTAGATGGCTATAAATTGTGTTTGGATGTAGAATATTGTGTGAAGCAGCTACTTGCCTTCCACCAAACAGAAGAGTTACAAGCACACATACTCACGTCCTTGGAAACCTGTAAGTCCAGGCTGGTGTTTATTGCTTTTGGCACAGTCCGGACTATGTTTACCTGAATCTGGTTAATTGACCATGGCAGATAAAAGAGGTGGAGAGGGGCTCATAATGTGGATCAGATCAGCGGCCCTCCAAACGAACACTCTCACACAAGCAAATATGCACACAAACACTAGAGTAGTCAATGGATTACAATACAAATAATATACAATGGCACTCTCAAATTTGCTGGTTTGCTTCTACAACCATTACTAAGACTCTCTTAAATACCAACACTCAGACTAGCTAGATTTAAAGCACAGTGGAGGGGAGAAAGTACAGAGAGAGAGAATGTGTTTGAGCTGCAGTCTGCTCCTCACAGGCAAATTGGAAGTCCCCAGTCAAATTACACGAGCTGTTTCCAAATGTTAATAGGCCTTATCAAATCAACAAAGCAACTAAAGATGCAAATCGAAAGATCCGTGCCGCTCATTTAGCAGCTGTTGGAGGAAAAATGAAACATTTTCCTCTCGTATTCACCCCGTTTTCCCACAAGAGAGAGAGATTTGTGTATTGTGTATTCGTTCAAAGATTCTGTTTAAAACTTCTTTTTTTTTTTTTACAAAACACTTGCACACTTTTCTTGGGGGCAGGAACATTTTGTTACCAACATGACCGTATCTTACTATAACTCATCGGTTTTCTTCTCCAGTTGTTGGAGCTTCAGTCAAAACTTGCAGTCTTTGTTCTGAAATGGCGTCAGTAATGAAGAAGTGGTCAGTGCTATTGGTGAGATAGACTCAAACCATCAACAACAGGCAACTTACCCTGGAAAATTGGCTAATAAAATGTTCCACTTCTACACAACCGCCAACCAAGTGTGGGAAAGCTCTCATTTAACATCAGAATAGCGTGTCAGATTTATGGGACAACTTTTCCCAGCTCGTAGAGAAGGTATAATCTTTGCACTGGTAAAACGTTTTATAACGTAGAATTATAATGTCCCTTGACGTCCGTAATTGTCGTTTGTTGAATGTAGACGTGTTGGACTGAAACAATCGATTCTTTTTTCCGTTTGTCGGTGGGTTTTGCAAATATCTCCAATCTTGGGATAGTTCAGGGTAGGTCTCCACAGAAGAAACCTTCACTGATCACAATCCCTGGTGGCACACGACCTGCTGTCTCCTCTGAAGGGCTATGGACATCCACACCAGCAGAGCCTGAGGTGTTGCCACAAGCGCCCACAGCATGTCCTGACCAGCGTTACCAGCGCAAGCTGGATGGTTTATTAGGGTTTATTGAGGAGGAAACATGCAAAGTCCACCTTAGCACCGACAGGCACCCACATGCCCCTAAAGGAATTGAAGGACCTTTCTGCTGCAAGGCCCTTAAGTTGTGAATATGTTTTTTCTTCTGCAGCTGATGTCATCGCTGGAAGATGTATGTCATTGTGTGGCCAGTAGGTTTTTGCCTCGCATACGTATGGCCCGCACACACACACACAACTGACATTGATGTCTAACCCAACCATGTAGAAACATGCATGCCCATGTCACACAAACCACCTTGACATACCAAGCCCATGTACACATACTCTCCCCGGTTGAGGTTATCGTCGAGGGATTTTAATCTACATGTGAAATGGGCTCTCCTACGCCTCGCATTGTGTCTAGTCAGCAGTGTGAGCATAGAGCCTGTTTCATAAAGCCTTGCTCTATTGATTGGATGGGTCTCAGTTGGAACACACACACACACACACTAGTGACTTTGTTGTAAAGGAAGGAGGGAGAGGGCTAAGTGTCAAGCTTGGCGTGATGGGTGAACATCAATCATGGCTTGTCAGCCTTGCCTTTTTTCAACCCCTCTCCAGCTTTTTTCTGCCTCACTGATCAGTCTTTGTTTTGAGTGGCGCAGTAAAGAATGCAGCGGGACTACACAGACAAGCCTCAAGTTGTTTGCAGGTGCTCTCGGCCACATGCAGCTGCCAATTACAGCCCTTGTCATTTCCATACTAGCCTCCAGGTTATGGTGAACGTTCAACATGATGCACTTTAATAACTTAGTTGGGTACATGTGTATGGACATGTAATTGCCACCTGATTGTGAGTGTGCGTGTCTTTCTTTGTACTTCACATTTAGTTCAGATGCACTTGGGATGAAAAGATATCCTGGATTTATTGACATTCTAAGTAGAAGAACTACATGAATCAAGCGTCTTTCATTGAAACATTTTGTCTCCCTTTTTTGGTAAAAATGTTCTCATTAAGTTGTGCCAAACATTACAATGAACTGTTCTTTTTCCTGGTACTGACATGTTCCTCTATTTGGGCTGTTTTGCTTTGTGATGTTTTGGATACAGCAGGTTATATTTGTAAGGGGCTCCAGATCCACAGAGATGTGTTTTTAATGACTATCGGGTAGGACGGCTGATGGTAAAACCAGGCTTCGGATTTACTTTGTGTGCTAGTGATCTGTTATCTTTGAAACCAACGATTATATACTCCATTTATCAGAGCACACCAACACAATGCACAACTCATGCATCAAAAATGAATACCACAATGCCATGTAACTATGTTTGTTACATGGATCAAAAATACTTGTCTGCCCCTACACTACAAAGTAGTTCAGTACAGGCTGAAAAGCCGAGACACAGATGAAGAGAATTAATGTTTAATCTCGGCTACTGTAGCTCAAAGCCAAAAAAAAACAAAACGTTGCAACTCCATGGTGTATAATACTTCTATGAGGAATGCATTCTCTTACAACAATTAATTCAACTCCCTACTTCTTCTAACCTTTCAAATAGTTTGGCTTCATAAATATAATCTGGACAAAATGCTTTAAAAAGGTTGAGCCTGCATATGTACAACAGCATAGTTGCTACAAGTAACTGTCTTGAGAGGTTCAGTAACACACTTCAGTACCGGATCCCAAAACACACCAAAACACACTAACACACTCCCAGAAACACTTACACGCAGAGCAGATTAGAGGAGCATATTGGATATTTATGAGCCAACCGTAGGCATCACATTTACCCCCATATCCATATAAAATATTAAAATAATTCCTAACAACACTAGAGTGGAAAGAAAAACAACGAAAAAATATGCACTTGAATAGCAACTTTTGAAAACATATTTTAACACAAAGTATCATTATTTGCTTAATCTTGGTAGGTGTGTCAACAACCACATGCAAGTGTGTGAGGACATAAGGTTACGGGTTAAGCTAGAGCACAAACACCAAATACAATTGACGGGATATATTATGTGTGATAAGTGAATAGATCATGGTTGCGTCACTCTGCTGGACCTTAAAACAAATGTGTTATTACTGTAATATGCTAACTATTATACATTATATGATATCGATTGTAAATCGAGGCATGGGTTTAGCACGTATATGAAACAATCTTATATAATAACCAGATTAAAGGAAAATGACCGAACATGTACCGTAATATGTAGTGTCAACCTCAAGTTCACGTCATTGAACATCGTTTGTGGTCGTCTAATGATCTATTGTGTATTCCCTTCCAGGGACCATTTGCCTCCATTCTTCTTTAGCCTAGACTACATTACCTGGAGAGTCAGAGCCACAGAGCTACAACAGTGACATCTAGTGTGTCTACATCCTTGCAGGACCACAGTGGTGCACACACGCATGGTTGGCAAGACACTACCTTGCTTACCCAGTCCTATCCCACCTGGGTCCACCAATCATCTGACGGGTCATTCATTGCCTCATAAGTGAACACCTGTATTTTGGGAAATGTAGTCAACAACAATTTTGGTGAGAAATAATGTACTCCTAAATCCAATCTGCTCATTTCAAAAGTCTTAAAAACTGTGAAACAGCATGGTTGGTAGTAAATCTTGTCAGTGTAGCATGCTCTTATCTATGGTTGTCATGAGACTCTGAGCACCAACACACCACAACACACTTGACGCCTCTACCCCAACACAGAACCACCACGCAACTCCCCGAAACACTGCATCTAACCAGTGTCTGCCTCTCCTCTCCTCTCTCGGCTGCGACGCTCTGCCCCAGGCTCTCTCCACAATGAAATTTTCATGCAGCCATATGGAGGCGTGTTGGTGATAGAGATTTACTGTCAGGGAGGCCTCCCACCAGAGACCACAAGGAAGCTGGAACATATTGCTTTCTGTAAATCAGAGGATGTGAGAAGAGGGAGACCTCCTCAAGGCCTAGGACAAACCTATTCCTAGAATTCAGACCCCAAGATTGAGTGTGTGTCTGTTTGTCTGTCAGTGTGTGTGTATGTGTGTACACACATGCCTGTGTGTATGTCCATGTGTGTCAGTCACATCCTTAATCAACAGGTCGGGCTAGATTGGTGAGAGTATTTAAGACGATTCCCACACACAGTGACACAAAGTGGAGGTGGCGAGGTGGAAAGAGAGGAGGGACAGTGTGGGAAACCACCGGTGTGGATCCGCTATCATGTGTTATTTGTTTGGACAAATCTCAACAATGTTTCTGGCTAGGTGGCCCACCATTAGTATGCAGCAAGTACAGGCCGTTACTTTAGATCCTAGAGTGAAAAAGTGTTACGTAACATAAAAGATAAAAGCCAACCATCGCATCAGTGGACCGATCATAAAGCAATTGAAGAAAGGTATTTGCGCTGTCCGTATGTCACGTGGAACAGGCCGACAGGTTTGACAAGTCGTGTCGAAGATCAGAACACACTAAACAGTTAACTGTGATGACAAAGGAGCCAAGCGGAAGGCTTAGAAAACAGCCATCAGTCATCGTTTCACCCCAAGCTTTTCTTGTCAGTCACCAAGGTTCATTAACGCAAAGCAGGACGTAACCCACTTCCTGTTGCTCCACATCACCTGACTCATAATCACAACACACAATTAACAAGCTGTTATCGAGAGCAGAAGATAACCTTATCATGAGCAGATTCAAATATGCAATATCGACACTAAAGTATTTGAATTGTTTACTCTTCTTGAACACTTTGTTTTCTAACAACGCTTTCCACACTTGGTATGTACTTTTTGCGAATCAATGAGCCTGATGACGCGCTACTCGTTCCCTCAGGTTCAGCTTGTTCCCTCAGGTCCCAGGTGCCCCATGAGGCTCCTGTCTTTGAACCTGAACGCACTCCGAGCCAGATCAACAAGGGCCTCAAATGTGAACCAGATTCCAGGATTTGGGCGCGGGGAATGCTAAAGGTCCTCAGACCTCCACCCGCTGTCTGTCCACATAGCTTGTTAGCGTAGATTTAATAATTGTCAGGCTTTGGGATGCTTGTGTCTACGTGAGCCGTTTGATGTTTCTTGGACCAGTCGCCGAACACTTGACTTACTCATGACCGGCCCCACTGAAAATCACAACATTTATCGTCAGAGTTTCAGCTCGATTTTAGCGTAAATGATTTTCCAAGTTTAAATAGTGTCCCCCGGTCTCTGCCCTCACATCCTCTCAGGCTTGGGTTTGTGGTGAACAAGGCCTCTTTCCTCTGAGGGAACCCTGAAAGGGAGCCAGTGTCAGTTAGGAGCAATGTCAACAACAGGGCTTAGGTCCATAGGTCCGACCGCACCGACCCAACCTCGCCAGCTCACACATTCCCTGCGTTGCTAACACACCACAACAATCGCTTCTTTGTCGGCTGTGATTGATGACACGCTGGAATTTCATTCACGGCCGCCCCGTGTTTGGGGGTTACCGTGACGACCAGGTGAAAACAGAGAGTGGTGGGATATCAGGTTTCCTGACCTTGAACACGAGGGGTGGGGGTGGGCGGTGGAAGGGGGGAGAAAAAGACAGAGAGCAGCAACAAGAGAGGTTCTTGGAAAGGTTATGCAAACAGTTATTGTTGGTTATCACCACTTGTAACCGATAAGCAGGGGAGTTATCTCGTCCAAAATGTTTGTCGTTCCCTGGGACGATCGATTTGAGCTCATGGTGTGACTTCATCATTCCCACCGGAGATTTCTGCTCGTGGGAAACTTCTGCTTGGCGCTGAGCTTTCTCTTCAAAACTTGGCCCTGATAACTGATAACAAAGCTCTGTGACATCGTTATGATCTCCTGTTACCCCTGTCGTAGTGTTAAAGTCTCATTGATAAGAGGTACGCCCGGATCATTTTTACTCTCGCTTTCTTTGTCTTCTGCTTTGATTTTTTGTTGCTCACTCATTCTCTCTATGTCTCCCCCCCCCCCCCCCCCCCCCACACACACACACACACAAACACCAACACAAACAAATCAGGCACACGAACAGTACAGTCCGTAAGAGTGCACACATGCACGCATAACACACACACTCTCATTTAATGGATATGGCCTCTTGGTAAAGTGCACTATTAGGAAGGATGCACATAACAAAGCTCTGATGCAATATTCATGCCTACTCATTCAATGCTGCTAATGCTTTCGCCTCCATTGCGAGACGCAGTTACATTAAAACTAGTGCTATGTGCTTGTGTTTATAGTGTGCCGCTCTAAAGGGATGTTGGATATTTGGTGCACTATTTCCCACTTGTAAAATAAACATTGACAATGAACAGCATCTTCAACAGCTCTATCGGGTGTTCTAAAGTCATTATTAGATGTATGAATTTAATTTGACATTCATATTGAAAAATAACTGTAAGAGGAAGTTAAATTCAGACAATTGTTATTTTGATTAAACTTTCAAAGAGCCTAAAGTCTCTTGTCCCCTCATCACCTTAGAAGTCTTATAGGAAGTGGAGGAGTTTGTGGCTCACACTTCCAAACAGGCTCTTGAAGACTCTAGCTGGTGGAGCAGAGCGCAGAACGGCTGCAGCTCCTAACATGCAATAACATATTAATGTATGGAAATGCAAGAGCTCCAGTCTCCGTCTGCCTCTCATCCAACCATGAATTATTAACACCTAGCATGGCTGCTCCATTATGCACACTGCCCACCACTTAGGACCACCCCCCCTAGCATTACTGACTACTCCATGGGTACCCTCACACACACACACACACACACACACACACAATCACTCACATATATACATAAACCGGAGTGTGTAAAGGCACATGATGCGCACAGATTTGCCTTCACCCGGTTATGTGCACCCGCATGCCTTTTCTCCCCACACACCCCAACGCACACACTCTTAAAAAAATGTGTTTTTTTTGTTTTGTTTCACTCAGTCGATTTCCACTTCTGTGGTATGGGATCGACACCACATCCAGACATTAAACTGTAAAGGACATTGTTGTCGAGCCAACCAATCGTTATTCACTTACTTGTCTTCCAAAGCATGGGCCCTCACCGTTTATTTCTACACACTACGAACCAGACAGAAAGAGGATCAACATAAAAGAGCCTGCACCTTTAGGGCAAACTTGTGATGATAGCTTTATGGGCCTGACTGGAGTAATGGCATCAATTATGAGACAATGTACTTGAGATTGGCCATGGTGTCAGCCTACAGCTCTGCCTCCTGATCCTGCATGCCTCTGATATTGATGCACAGGAGGAAGGGAGACACGTTCAGAAGCAGTTGTCTGTGTGAAAGCTAAACTGGTGCTACGGTCTTAATGGCCGTGAAGGTCTGAAAGTAGGTTGGTTGGGCAACACCGAGGACATGGTACAAAGTGAACAAGAAGAGCTGCTGGTGGACTTGGTCAGTTATTTTACAAAACAAGTCTCCAAAGCCCAAAGAGCGAATAGTAGATGTTTGTGACGGATCTAGTGTGAGCTCTGTGCAGTTCTCCTCCAAAAGCACAGTGTGTTATGAATAATTCCCAAAGTTAAGCTCAAAGTATGCATACGTACAGTCACCAGAGTGTCTCAACAGCTTGAGTGGTCCTTAGTGACTTTAACCTCCTACTGTGCTCACACAGTTAGATGCTAGCCTCCAGCTAATCAATTTATCAGCAGGTGTACAACTTGCCCTCCCTTTGCCTTTTGAAAAAATCTGTTTTGTTGTTCTGTGTTGTTGTGTCGTCTTGTGGTGTGTGTTTTGTGTTGTGCGCTGTTACGATCTATGGTGAATGAATCAAGCGGACTTTTTCTATTGGTTGACACATTCCATGTAAATCCAGGTCCTTATCTAGTTTTATTGAGCACATGACTGTACTGAGAAGGGCAAGCCACTACTGTAAGTAGAACGGAGAACCAAACTAGCCATTACCAACGCTATCTCCCCATGAAAGATGCATGTAATTATCAGCCCTGTAGCACCTCAGTCAGTTTCCAGCAAACCTCATCCATCACAGGGAAACTGGATCCGCTGGGGCCTCCATTTCGGATCTGCTGTGTTCATTGCCTTGCACACCAGAGGAGCTAGAGCTAACAGGCTAACACACAGCACAAGTCTTTGGACAGCCATTTCTTAGTGGGGATGGGAAACGTTACACTAAAAACATGACCTCATCGCTGATGAGGCGATTACTGAAACAGTGCCTGTAATTTAAACATGACTTGATGTAGCATGTTGACCTGAAAACCAACAGATTGTAGTTTGTGGGCCAGTAAGTTGTGTGTCTCAGATATCTGGTTGTCTTAATGTGGTCTGTGTTTGGAAATGAGAGACAGACTATTTGATGTCTGGTTGCCTTCCGTTCCCTTGAAGGAAATCATTCTTGTTACACAGGGTGGAGATGAATTTAAGGCAGTTGCATACACCTCTTAAATCCCCAGTGGATGTAAAGTAGCTGTTTTGAGTGAATGTTCATAGAAAGTGTGGTGCATAATCCCAGAGTTAGGATACTGAAGATAGACGTGGACCACAAAACTGATTGTGGTATGTTAGGCTCACTTAGGTGTGATACGGAATGTTTTATGATTGCAAAATAACTGCATTGGTTTCCTGAACAATTCAACATAAATTCAGCTCAAGTAGGAGTTTAAACACAAGGTTTAATCATGTTTTGCATGCGCACACACACACACACACACAGTACTGTGACAGGTGGATGCGGTACACCTGACAAGGTGAGAAGGTCTTTGTCCTCAGATTGGTGTGTAACTCTACCATACCTCCCAAATTCCACATCCAATCAGAGTCATCGAAACACTAGCTACTCTATTTAATCAACATCCCTTCCTCGGTTCAGGATCAGTAGCAATCTGTTTTATCTCTTCGTTTCCCTCCCTCCGAGACAGCTTTATATTGCAGCAGAGTGATACATGTGATAAATGTGCATCGTCCAGGGTTAATATTTACCTTTCTAAGGCACTCTCATGTAGGACCAATAAAAAACTACAGGATTTACTGCTCAGTGAATGGGGCCATTCAACGTTATCACAGAATTCCAGCACCCCCGCCTCCCCCCACCCCTCCTCTCTCATGTCTATCAATATGCATTCACATTTACCTTTCAACGTTGAGTCGATGTTATACGCACACTCCCTCCAGAGATGGTGTTTATCCTGGGTCCTCCATCAAGTCTTCCTCTGGTATGGGAACAGGCCCTAACCCTTAAATCAGCCCTGACACCAGATTTAGTCTTCAGGAAGAGCCTGCTTCATCGAATGCCACCCTCCCCCCTCTCCCTTTAAATAGGATGTCTGAATGTGTTATGGGGGCTATTGTTTCCTATAAACATCTAGCACTGGGGCAATAACAATCGCATCAGGCCAAATGAAGTTATCTGAGAATGGAATTAAACTCAGGATGACCCCGCTGTCTGCTTGGCTCACAGGCCCTCCATTAATAATGCCTAATCTAATCAGAGTGTGTAGGGTAGGGTGGGGAGGGGGGGTAGGATGGATGGGCCTCTGTTTGTGTGAGTGTGTGTGTGTGTGTGTGTGTGTGTGTGTGTGTCTATGCGTGTGTTGCCAGGCCCCTTGCCAGATCAGGGTTCTATTCAGAGCGAGACTGGATGTGACTGGATTGGGGTGTACAGTGTACTGACAAGAGACAGTGAGATGAGAAGAGGAGGTGGGGGCGGGGGGGAGGGGGGGGGGGGTGAGATGAGGTGGGGGCAGAAGACCGGGAGGATGGGAAGAAAAAGAGAAGGCTCAGCATAATGGAAGGGTTGAGGGAGAGGGAAGTGAGATGAAAGGAGAGGAACGAGAGAGAGAGACAGAGAGACAGAGAGAGAGAGGAGGAATGCAGCAAATAGAAAGAAAAAGTTCTTTGTCTGCATGGTTTAATCCTGTGTTATCTCTCTTGGAAAAGTAATGTCCTTGTGACTGGTAGACAAATAACTGGTGTGGCTGATAAGGGTTGGGAACAGATGAAGGCAGCCCGGAACAGAAGGAGGAGAGGAACGGCAGAGGGAAGACAGGAAATGGAGGGATGCACAGCCAGACGTTCCTCATCGCACCGTTGGGGACTTGAGACGTCTGTCCTCTCAAAGAATAAGACTCTGTGGGGTCCACACACACGTGTGTACACACGTATACGCTAACGGGAACATATCAATGCCTACATCCACACATACATCGCACCGGTCAAGCATGCGTGCATCCAAGTTATGCTTATGTCTGAGCCACCCGCCGCTTCGACAATTTCTTCACTATTAGATCTTTTGATCACTGTGTCCACAGATATTTGTATATTTTTCCATGTGCATGAATGAACCCATATAGAGTACATATGGACTCTACCAGAACTATAGTTATCGTTCTCATGCTGGCCCTGTGAAACATTCAGGACGTTCTGAAGTAAAACAAAGGTTGACAGGGGGGGGGGAAAGAGCTGTTTGTTTTTATCTGTTGAAATGGTGTTTTCATCTTAATGTGGGCTGTCCAAATGGTAGGCGTGTGCTGAGAGGGGTAAACAGAGGGAAAGGGAAAGAGCTTGAAAGGGGGGAAATGATGATGTCAATTTGGAGCGAGCGAGTAGGAAAGAGAGAGAGTGGGGTGGGGGGTTGACCATGGGAGGTTCAAAAGCTGTGGTTGAACTGTGGTTAAGATGATGTCTCATGGCATCTGAGAGATCTGAAGATAATGGTCAGTGGAATATCCAAATGAGAACCACATTGGCTGGCTTTCCATGACAGAAGAAAAGGAACTGAATTATGTACGCAATCAAACGAACGACTGCGTGTCATTCATACATTACTACACTTACGTACATTGATACTATTGCCTATAGGGTTTCAAAACATTCCTACTATTCACACCATTCTCACAATGTTTCCATGCAGCGAGCGTGTGAGGAAAAACATAAACCACTGTACATCCTGTCTTGTGTTTTGAGAGTATCAGAGTATTGTGGTTCTTCTCTCTCCTCACTCTCTCTCTCTCTCTCCTCACTCTCTCTCTCTCTCTCTCTCTCGCTTTCCTTCTTTATGAGGTCTTATCTTTATATTGTTCCACTCTTCTTTTATTAGCTGTTGTTTAAACTGTGCAGGGCTTTGGGAACCCAACACTGTAGACATTTCTCGCTCTCAAGGGAACACTGCCTCTATTGACTGACTGATAGCTGAGTGACTGAAACCAAGGGGTGGGCTGCAACTAGGAGACATTTTGCCGTATAACATGACAAGGGCGTTGACGGTGTAGTTATGTGCTTTTTAGCAACTGAATAGATGGACAGACATGTAGTAAACTAAGCATGTGCATTTTGTACCTTGAATTCACTTCCTCTTTAGGCCAGAGATCTACTTGCAGCGATGATGTCAAGTGTGGATGTGCTTCCTAAAAAGGGTTGAGGGCGTTGAGGGAAAATGGGTTCCAGGGTTGTCTGTTGTCAATAGCGAGGCTCTGTTTTCGGTTCATGCTGTGTTCTACAGACATCTAAAGGCCATTGCAGCCATTTGTTGATAAACACACGTGTTCGCACAGTCATGCTTTCTTAAAACGCCAGCAGATACAAATGCGGACAAACATGCTCTTTTCCCACGCAAAAACATGACGTCGTTGAACGCTCGCCATTCTGCCTGCAGCTAATGTACTGTTCAAACACTGATCCAGTGCAACACCAGCCGAGCACACGAGTGCATAAGCGCATTACTGTGGGGAAGCAGATGACTGGATGAGGGGAGGGAGGGAGGGACTACTGATAGGCAGAAACAACACTGGGGAGCTATCTTAATGACCATGGCTGCCTCACAGGCCTCTCATGCCAGCTGATAGCAAACAGTTCAGATTGAGACGCATTCATCTGTGTTGAGTCATGTAATTGTGTTGAGTTGTGAGGTATGACTTCATGCAAATAACTTACTGTTGTTTTATGTTCAGACAGAAAGCGTTGTGACGGAGGAAAACGAGACAGTCACATCTCTTTTTAAGAGGGCTATGCAGTTCTAGTCAAATCCTTAGTAGGTCCAGGGACTCTATTAGTGACTTTGCTCAGAAAGACTCCACAGAGGCCAAATGTCATGCCATTCATTTTCTGTGATATCTAATAAGAACACCGATAGGCTACCTTTCGGTCCTACCCCTCCTGCTCCTCTTCCCCTGCACTGACACAAACAGCTTCCTAATTTACGGCCAATAATATCCATGATTCAATCACCTGATTGATTTTGGACTTCTGTCCTAGTAATAAATCTCCGCTCCTCTTCCCTTATTGAGTCCTTTCTATTGGACCTTTAATACACACACATACACGCACACGCACACCCACACACACAAACACACACACGCACTTAAAGGCACAAACACATGCATACACGCCTAATTGCATTACAAAATCAAAGTCTCTGTGTGGCTTCCTTCCGAGGGGCCGGGAGATACATCAGGCTTCCTTCCGAAGGAGTGAGCGAAGATAGAGAGAAAGGGGAGGTTGAGGGGAACTAAGTGAGTCAGCCCAGGCTTTCAGTGTGTGCAAACGACTCCATGATTGAGTACACCGAAGAGAACACCAAACTATGATCAGCGTGACGAGTGTCACACCAAAAATCCCAGACAGACACCTCCTCATTTTTGCCAATGTAAAGGGATAGACAACTTTGAAATTTGTCATACCCACCATCATAAATTGTTGTGCTATTTTGTTTGGTTGCCCAGCACAAACGCCCTACAAACTAGGCTCACGTACAGTAATGTCACCGTACTTCGGCAGAGTGGATTAAGGAGAGAAGGCAATGCGCCGTGTCTAAAGCATGGGGAAATATTTCACGGTCAGGTTTGACCCGCGACGCATTAAAAAGACATGAATTGACTGTCTTTATCTTGTTAAGCGCATGGCCAGTGGAGGGGGAGAAAAGCCATTGCAGGGTGCCCAAGATTCTGACAGTGCACTTCCTCCTGGAGGAGTCTGAGTGGGCTAAACTAGATAAACCTGCTGAAATAGGGGATGATGAGGTGATTGCTCTGGATGCTTTTATCCCATTGGGAGTTGTAGTCATTAGAGATAAGGTCACAAAGAGCTGACTGCAGAGACTATTTCATTGATACTGATGTGTTGCGGTTTACCAGATTGACTTGGTGTTTGTGTGCGCATATGCATGCGATGTTTGTGTGTGCACGCGTATGTCTGGATGTGCTGGTGCATGTGTGTCTGTGTCTAGTGTGTCTTTATTTTACGCGTGTGTAGGTATGTGGGCACATGCGTTTGTGTTTATAGTGTGTCCGAATTTTGCGTGTGCGTATGCATGTATGTGTGTGCATAGTATGTCAAAGATTGTGTGTGTTGGTGCACGTGTATACATGTGCATGTGCACACATGTATGTACATTGTTACTTTGTGGTTGTGTACCTGCATTTGTGTGTACGTGTTTGCATTGCTTTTTACTGAGTACCTTGTGGTCGTCCATTAATATAATTAAATTCCACTACAAACTTTCCCTATGAAACAAATTAATTAAGATGCTATTATTTAGCCATTGCAAGGTTAATGACAGCCATTAGAAACAAAGGCTACATCCACCATCATTAGCCAAACTTGGTTATTTTGTCCATTTTGGTTATTTACTGGCCACAAGATTGATGAGGCCAGATACAGCTTGTGACGCTAATTAGCTTTAAAAACATAACACACTCCATCACTGCTCAGTGCTGCTACGGCAACCAGGGAACAATCCCATAATCCTTTGGTCCTGTGCACATAGAACACAAGGGGACCGAATATGACTTCTGAAGGGCGTTTGTGTGATATGTGGTTGTTTATAGTACCATTACAGTGCTTGGTGGGTGTCATTTCATCTTTATCATTTTAGCAATTAAATCACATAAAATAATTAGAAGTAGCTATTATTTAAACGGATGTTTTCAAATATAATTTTACTCATTTAGATCTCAGTCATTGACTGAAAAAAAAAATGGAATGCTCAAGTGTTTAGTGCAATAATGTGACTTTATTATTGGGATTTTCCAATAAGTTGTCACACCATCTAAAGCAGAAGGTTCATGCATGTTAAAGTTACTTTGAGGCTATTATGTCAGGGTAGCGTTATGACAACAATTATCACTGCACCAAAACCATAACAACCATCCCAACAATAAGATTTATACATTTAGGTGACAATATCATTTCCCTTCTGTTCCATTTCACAGTCCACGGACTTAAATTAACGAGGGGCTTTATGATGTCATCGATGGGACAAACAGGGTCAGGAGGAAGTCATACCAGGCTCCAACGGGTCAGTTGATTGGTAGAGCCCCTCAGCATGACCAATAAGAGCCCTGTGTGAAATCACAGCAAGATGAGTAATGGGTCCGTCACCAAAGGGCATTCAAATGACATTGTGGGGATAACAGAACTTATTGTCAACCATGTATACTGGGGGAAATTTATGGACGCTCCATAAATGTTTATTAGCTTTTTTTCTATTTATAACTTCAGAAAACCATGGCAAGGCTAAGTGTGCCCTTGTGTCTCTGAGCTTTTATGATCTGGACGCGCATACCGGACTGAGCTACACTGAGGGATCCTTTGTGTGTTTGTGTGTGCGCGCTTTTGTGAGGACGGCATATGTTTGTGTGTACGCAGCTGGATGAGAAAAAATATATATGTTGCATGTGCAGTTTACACATTTTCTGACATGTATAGTAGGCGCAGGTAAAGAAATTCACACACACACTATGGATGCCATAGAGCAGCATGTGATTTAAGACAGACGGGTGTGGGCTTTCATCTCCACGCATGTAAATCACTGGAACTTTATATCACCAGGAAGCCGACAGCCTAAAAACTGCCCGAAACATGCTCAGCGAGGGGTGAAGCTAAGTTGAAGAACCAAAGGGAGAGGCAAGAGCACACTCTCCCATGTAGCTGACAAGACATGCTGGATGGTTTACATTACTGTCAATCCCATAATACCAGTGTCCGCTTCTCACAGGTCACTGAGGGAACTTGTTAGTTGCTCAGCCTCTTTCAGTCTCTAAAATGTTTGCGCAAGGTGTTTACGTTGAGATTTGTTATAGTAATTTGAATATTTAAATTTGATCCACAGATGCTATTATCCAAAGCATCATTCAAGTAGTGCAGGTTGTTGGTAACCTAACAATATTAACATGATATAGGTATTATACATTTCTGAACTTTAGGCAAGAGTATTTTCAATCGTGAACTGATAAAGGGATTTCCTCATCGTATCTGATAGGCTGAATTGTGTTCATAGCCAAGCAGTGGTGTCAGTGATAATAACCAATGGTGGGTCAGTATCTATTGCATCAACCATTCCCCTGCACAGCCAAACTGGCCCAGAGAAAAGCACACCTCTTATTGCCAACACTTTACAAGGCCTCAAAATGTCAAGCGGATGGTGACTGCTATGTTCCAGAGTGACTTTCATTGAAAGAAAAAAAGATGTAACATGGATCTTTACTGCCTCAGATTATTTATTCAGAAAAAGAAGGTGTGAAAATAACTCTTTCCCTGTCAGGAGGGGGAAAAGCATAAATTGTAAATTGGCAGATTAGCAAGTGTCAGGTGCCCTACCCTCCACCAACCCCAACACCCTCCAACCCTTCCTGTTTGTCATCCCAAGGTAGTCTTACAAATGGAGATAGCAGAGAGCCATTCTCTTTTGGCCGCCTGCCTTCAGATGTTAATCGGATGGCACGTCTTTTAAGTGAGGGCCAACTGTGGTCATCTGCAGGAGCTGAGGGGCTAACTTTATGAAATAATGGCTTTGGGGCCCTTCTGAGTATGTGATGGGGCTAAGAATAAACAGCGTTGGAGCAGGAGGGTGGAGGAGGGAGGAGCCAGGGTGAGGGCCGGCGTGTGAAACGCGAATGCGAGCCTCCCTCTGTCCAGACCGGAGATTTATGGTGAATGTTCATGACATGGCAGCAGTTCAGACATAACCTCTCGTCTATCTAGCTGTCTCTGCAGCTCTCTCACTCTCTCTCGCTCGCTCTCTCTCTCTCACACACACACACACACACTCTTTCTCTCTCTCTTTATCTAGTCCAACAGGCAGCTGCCCCAGCAATGGCCAGCAAGCTGCACCTGCCCAAAAATCCCCCTCCATCAATGCTAGCACGAACAGTCTGACATGGTTTAAAAGAATATACATCATGTCAAAAGGACGCTACCTAGAAAGTTTGTTTCCTTAGCTGCATACTAGTATAAGCTTAGTATAGAGACTAATACTAATAGCAGTGATGAGACCACATTGCCAATGGCACGCTTCAGTCATTTAAACTAATTCTCAGGGTGACTTATGTTCTCATTCTCTCTTTCCTTCTCTCCAGCAGCACAGTCTTACCAGCCACGGTGTAATCCAAATTTACAGCCTAATACTTTAACCCTTGAGGAATGATTCTCAATGTTTGTAATGGCTTCTGGCATTGAACTGCCACAGGCTGTCTAAAGCCGCTTCCTCCGTCTGTACTTCCTGGGTGATTGATGGCCGTGTGGCTGGAGAAAATCAGTGCCGACTTCCCTTCCAGGAAAAGACAGGACAGGAAATCAAACGGAGGGACAGCATAATCAGAACAGCAGTCTGACCTGGATGTGGAACACGTGGCAACTTCTGGAATATTCCAGACAGCTGTTCCAGGAAGAGCTGGAAAGATTTAGGCTTTATTGATGTGACTTTGGTGACATAGTAGATGGTACATTGCATGTATGGCTGTGACTTTTTCATGCTGTTTCTGTCTGAGTCACCTGAGTCTTAGATTATATGTACTAGTACAAGGATAAAATACCAACCAAATGACAATATTATAATAACAAAGGAAATGCATCATGTATATATGGTAGTGTTATTATATATTATTGTTTTTATTATTATTGTTATTTGGCACCAGTGTATTAATTTCCCACAGCTGCGTTGTTCATGCAAATATGTGTGTGTGTGTGTGTGTGTGTCTGCGAGTCTGTCTCAAACCTAACTCCAACATGTCTCATACACCATAGCACTATGTGAATGTATTTTAGTATAGATGTACTTGGTGACTCACTCTATTAATGTGCAGACCTTTGACTGCTGCTTGGCTGCTGAAACACAATGGTGAGTTGACAGACTTCCTAGGTGCATTAAACTGACCAAAAGAAGATGAACACACCCCACCCTAATCAAGCTGATGAATAGACTCTACACGCAAAGCAGCAAAGGGAAATTGTGATTCGAAACGTGCAGCTAGACAGATTCTGCCATCATAATACATAGACAACCAATGATAAATATACACTAAGTGCTTTACTACGCAAGCCAAAACCAGTAAATTTCACACTTCCCTCCGACCGCCATTTTCTCTCCAAAATCAGCATAAGAGACGCACATCATTTGTCGTAAATCACGTAAATGCACCGATATGCAAAAATACATCCCAGTTTAAATGAGCCCTGAACACTTTTCCGCTGAGCGAGATCCCATCTGTTGTGAATACTATTTTAAGGAGCAGACTACCTCAAGCCTCAACTGGGAAAGGAACTCAAATCTGCAAGGATGACAGCAGTCTTCACTCTTATCAAAGAATATTCCTTTTTACAAGTACAGTGTCCCATCACAGAATTTCATGGACTAATATAATGCGTCTTTCAAGGAAATGTATGCACGGTTGTTTTTCACTGAACATGCTAGATAAATGCTTCAACCTTGAGTGTTCCTCATTTGGTCACGAAGTCAAATGAATCCCTTGCCCTTTTTTGAATATCTTCATCACACTGTTTTTCTATCCGTTTTTGTGACCATGTGTGCTGCCATCTAGGGTACTTATCGATTCAATCTCAATTTCAACAGTATTGTTAGTTTATTTTTCATTGAGTGTTTTTTTTTGTCTAGATTTAAATGTCAAAAAACCTCTAACTGATGGCAATGTGATGGCCAACAATGAACAAAGAGTTGCTACAGCTTCTTTTCATAGTCGTTAAGGTAAATTGTTAACGATTGTATTCAAAGAAAGATATTGAAAGATAATTTCATCTGACACCTTGAGGGTGTCAGCGTTTTGGAGATTTTTGCTGACTTTCTTATTTGCAGAATTTTGATCATTTTAATAATAACATAATAATATCCAAATTAATTGATATACTAGCGTGTCATGCAGTATTTTCAATATCTTCCTTCCTTTCCTTTAAATCCCATATAGTTATATATATTATAGTATATATATAGTTATGTATATATCAGTTGTATATATTACCGTTAAACACATGACTATGTAAGCATTCAACCCAATAGAATGACCAAATATGGATTCAATATAATTATTCTTCAACATAACACATCCACACATTCAGTAAGGGGCACACAGGTTACCAGTTTTAACAGTTATTTATATATTGACACCTTAGGTTATGACAGATATGTTGTAGCCTACATGATACATGTTCCAGTAGCCAAAAGCACACCCTACCCCAAATCATGTCTGCACATTTTCCCTCTCACATGACAGCTGTGAAACATAGTCTGCCATATACTAAAGTCTCTGTCACATATATAGTCCTGAGTGAAGTCTGGTGATGGGCCTGGGGAGAAGCAGAGAGAGGAGAGAGTTGCAAGGGAAAAAGAGAGAAGAAAAGTCAGGCCGATGAGGGTGTGTGAAAGCATGCTGTTGTGTGCACTTACGCAGCCCTATCCACTTGCTGCTATGTTTTTATAAGCCGGTATATGCATATGACTGTACTCCTCGGTCAGAAGAGATGGAGAAACCCAGCATACTGGGTAATAGGGGTGGTTTGACAGTTGATTCATCGCTCCGTTTGCATGGTTGACACAGTGTGTTAAAACCTATTATTTATTTATGCCGTGTCAGTATTCACTTCCTGTGGGTAACCACAGCCTTCCAGAAGCCAGCCAACTTTTCCTTTTGCCCTCATCTGACTGGTTGAGACTGTAAGCCCCACACCTGGGTAATATCAATACACACACACCCAAACATACACGCTCAGACAACTTTGGGAGCAGCACAACTAGAGCTGAACTGTGCCTCAAGCACTGATTCATGCGACCCTGTCTGGGATGCAAAAAAACAAGGGTCAGGGGTGAACTAAAACTAGGATTGATTCGGTTTTGGCTGGGGAGATTGTTGGAACAAGGCCATTCCAGTCCAGGGCTGGGTTTGGGTTGGGCCAGGTAGGGTGATGAGACAAGCCACTGAGCTTGTGATGGAGAGGCAGATGACTTGGAGGATTAGAGAGGACTTGTGTGACCACTGGAATCCTGCGTTGACAGAGATGGCTTATGAAGTTCCCTGATACGCACACACACACAGACACACTTCATTGAATGCCAGCGACGGACAAGACTTCTGAGGAGCAGGAGGAAGAACTAGTTGACTGTTAGTAGGGAGAAGGAAGGGCATGCGAAAGGGGCCTGTAATGCTCTGTGTTACGTCGAATTCCCATGAACAAGGAATACATGAAGGGGGAAATAAACGTGTTGTTCACCAAACTCTGTGCCTTCTCCAAAACACAAACCCTGTCTGTTTTCTGCATGCTTGTCCAACCACTGATCATACAGTGTGGATGCTCAAATCATTTCAAAATAGCTGTTTTGAAAAACATCAAAATGTGCACCGAGTATTTTTGTACGGAGCATTGACTGCAACAAAAGACAATTGCTGTATTTGTGCAGAAAGATCATGATGCTTTTGTAAAAAGGGAGGCTGGTAAACAGTATAATCTGTGTATGTCAACCCTTTCAAATTAGACGGGCTTGTGTTTGTACATGTATGTTCATCTGTTATGACAGATACTTACCACCTGTGTCCACAAGGTGAAAGATGAACGGACTCATAGGTTCAATCCCCCGCGCCTCAACAATGACTATGAATGCGCCACTGTATCTGAATGTCTGTGTTAATGAAAGCAGATGTTCTATAAATGTCATAGATCATTTCTTATCACGTAGACTAATATTTGGATGGTAATATTTCACCTTAATAACTTCTTAGCCGTTCTTGTACGGTTTGGTTTGAGATGGGATTAGCATTCAAATAGTGTGGTTAAGGTTTAATCCCGACATAGGCCCTGACTAGGCTCTATTACGTAAAAATGGTTGTTTTTGACTTGTCTATTCGGGGGTCTTTAGTTACAAACCTAGTGCTTTTCCACCTTCCCCAAACACTAATCATCCTCCTTGTATAGGGGGCAGGCATGGATTTGTAACATTCCTAAATACTCCAGTCCTAAATATTGAATCTCCTATAAGTTTTGATTACATACCTGTCATCTCCTAAATTACCTCTTAAAAGGTACTTTTTTAACACATGCAGTTGCCTGTGGTTAGGTAACACTTCACTACATTGCACAGTCATTTCCCATGTAGGCTTAACAGTGAAGGACAGGCTGCCAGTATTGAAATAGGATTTTATCTATCAGACAAACTTTTCATGCCATTAATTTTCAAAGCTTTTTTTTGGTTCAGGCCGGGGAGAAGACAGCATAAATCATACATACAAATCATACAAAGTCCCATATACACTGGGCCAGGGGAGCTGAAACCTAAACCAAGCCAGGGTTAATGGAAGTTCAAGCCAAGATTTATTTTAATTGTGCCATTGTAATTTTTTAAACTTAAACAAAATGTCTTCTTTGTTGAGGTGAACCTCTAAATTACTCCACATCTGGAGTGTCAAACAAGTTTTTTTCCGGTGTTAAATTAATGACATTATGCAGGGCTGACTACGATGATTTAAAAACCGTCAGAGAGATTAACTAAAATATTGGCATTCCGAGAAGGGAAGGAGGAAAATGTAAAGTGGGATGCAGACCACATTTTAGGCTGATATCCCCTTTGAGAGGGATTTTGTCTAAGTTATTGGAATCAGGCAGCAGCCATTTCATTTCTTCTTTGGTTAATACCTGTCATTAAGAAAATATATCAGGGTTCGTTTGCTTTATGATGGTTGTGACGACTCTGGCATCAAAAAAGATTTTTGCTCCAATATATGGACTCCAGTAACTACTTACTCTACATTGTTTTTTCCACTGCCTTTGGACAGATAATATGCCTAATTTGATGTGATCTCAGTGAGCTTTGGAAAGAAGAAAATCCGACTATTTTATCCCTTGTGTACGAAATAGAACTCAAATATAGAGGACGTTTCTCAACGTAACTATCTAATAATAAAATAGTTGAGAAATGCAGATAACTCCAGGGGAACGTTAGAATCAAAATGAGTTTTAAAAAAACAGGCCATTAATTACAACGCAGTTATGCCACAGGTCTATAGCCGTTTCTTTTTTATTTGGCAAGGTATATATAGATCAAGCAATGAGCATAAGCATTAAACAGGTGTTAGATTAGTATGCACCCTCTGATGCCAACAGTTGTCCCAAATCCATGCCAAAGCACACGTGTGTTGCTACATGAAACAATGCAGGAAGAATGCCTCCAAAGAATGTCAAATGCACAGAATAGCTCAAGAATGTATGTTTGCATGCAGGTATTGGCCACACTTGGCCTTTGAGACCATTCCATGGCCCAGCTCTCTTCCTGCTACCCAGCTGTGTTGTAGGGGGGCTATTTTGGGGGCCCTAAATGCATGCTGGGACACATTGACACTCCTTAAGTGGTCATCACCATGTGTTCCCTCACTTAGAGTGGGATGTGTGTGTGTGGGGGGAGGGGGGTTTAAGGGCTGATGATATTATTACTGATTATTGAAATAACCTCCTGCCACCTGTCTCATGGCTGCTAGTTGCCAAAGTATATAGCCATAAAACCTCTCTCCTCGCCGGCCATCACACTCACAGGCTGTCTCTGAAGCCCAGTTTCACAGCTTTAGGGATTTAACTAACTGTCAGTATCATATCATGCTGGATTTGATATGCAGGAGCACCCATGTGAACCAGCATTGCACCATTATATAAACACATTCATCCACGTTGTTTTGTCTTAAATCTTAACCATAGTCTTTCAAGTACTTGCTGAGAGTTTGAATTCAACTTCCTAAATAAATACTATGCTAAACTGGGCCTGTATGCATTTTCCTATGAACTAACAGTGCTTGACCACCACTGCGTCTGATATCCACTTGGCATTTGAAAGTAACTTAGAAATGACAGATGTGATACGGCAAAAGCGTAGCTTGTGCGTGCTGTTCAGTATTGCATTTGAGAACGACACGATACATTCCACACAACACACATAATCAGAGGCTTTATCTTTGGTATGGGAAAAAGCCATCTTGAACGCTAACCTTTGCCCTGGATCACTCTGCTCCTGCTTACTTCCAAATCCCAGCCTGTACTAAGTACCGAAGCTCATATAGCTCACACCAGCATATATCTGACTTGGCTCTTTAGCACCTCATCCTTCAGTGTCCACGCAAAGTGCTGACCCATCGATGCTAATGAAGATAGTCTTCACTCTTCTCATGACCGGCGGGGCTGAATCTTAATGTCAGTTCAACTTTCCCATCAAAAATGTACATTTCTTTGCAATGCGTGCTATTCAGACACAGTCATATACAGTAGTTCAAGTGTAGCTTTAACACCTACATGTTACAGCAGTATTATGCTACGCTGGCAGGCAAAGAACGTTTGATGATAAAACAAAAAATGCATATTTGAGGCAACTTTCTGCTTTACAGCCTTCGGCTGTACCTTCCTATCTTCACTGCTTCCCTCCAAACTCCAAGCTCTGATTCGACACACAACCCCAACCTTCCCCTCCTACACTTCACCCTGCCCCTAAACACTTCCTCTGTCAGCCTACTCTCAGTGCTGACCCGTCAGACAGACTGACAGATGTTCCCTTCCGCCCATGGTGTCTGTCTGTATGTCACCTTAACAGCTCTCCCTCTGCCGAGAGCAATGAGTACAGGGATCACCACAGAACTTTGTGGAATGATTTTAAAAAGTGCCGGGGATATCTGCCTGTCTCGTACCAAGTTCCGCTCAACTGAGGCAGATGATGTCGGTGATTAAAAGCACCCCTATTAGTGTCTGGAGACCCAGACTCTTATATGTCACACTATCTTAGTTTCATCCAAAGACATACTATGTACGTTTGGCAGCCATTTTGGATCTGTAACAGCAGAGGGGGATAAGTGCAACAGCTTCTCAGTTTCATTACCTCTGCGCAGTTTAGCACTAGATAGCATTATCTGTTAATGACCCTTCTAACTAAAAGGGGTGATTCAGAGGGGCCATATTTAGACCATAAAACCACAGCTAGGACATTTTGCTAAGTAAGGTACTCTGGCAGTCTAAAGGGAGTGAGAGAGACTATAAATGAAATCCAAGAACCAAAAAATCCACTTCAGGTTTTCTTGTGTCTCAGGATAAACTTTGGGAGAGTTTTGTGGGCACAGCAGGGACTTAGTGCAGTAAGTACAATGCCTATCATGATACACTCCTTATTGTTCTACCCCTGAACTGTGCTGTTGGAAATTGTCTGAGCTCACTGTTTTGGAACTAGCAACCCAAGTATTGCAGTGTAATCTAAACCATGGGTCACGATGCCTGCCTTCTTTTAACGGTGTCATTCGGGGACATGCAGATCAGGATTGCTAACAAAGATAGCACCACAAATTGGGAAAAGCCACTATCTTGATGGTGAGGGTGAACTGATTTGACAGTACACTCAGAGTGGCCATGTGTGCGTATTCCGTTCCCAGCGTGTGTGACTACAGAACATGCAAAAAAGTGGATCTGCGTAACCAACACCGCCGCTGCCAGGTTATTGCACCACGAGGCTGTCTCCTTGGCCCTGTTTATCGTTCACCTCTTTATTTTGGGTACCGTTAATAGCTCTGCATCTTAAATTGAGATGTTTAACAGGTCCCCAGATTGGCCCATGACAGTGTATAAGTTTATTACACCAAGTCATGGGTCACTATGTAGTCTTCCTGCGCATGGCGGGGAGGGCTTGCTTCTCCATGTTGATAGCGTGGGCACAGAAGGTCAAGGGCTGTTTGGGAATGATGGGTGTTGGCAGCACATCACAGACCTGTCATCTCTCAAATAGGTAATAAAGAAAACTAATTAAAAAAACATGTGCAGGTCCCTAGCCTGTGACATTTACACCGCATTCGTTGTGTTTACGAGTGTGCATCCGTCTAAAGCCGCCATCTTAGCATCAACCTAGTCCATTCCCAAATATGGCTTGTTTAAGAAGTGTGTTGACCTTACTGGAAAACTGTCCCATTTAGTCAGAATTCTGTTTAACCTCAAGTCAAACTGTTCTTTCAAAAAAAAAGTAATCGTATAGCTGTTGCACTCGCATTCAAATGTAGATAGATTCATATAATGGCAAAGGTGACGATCAGGTCTAATTACACCTTGTGTGTCTAATGAAGCTTTTTGTGGCACAAGGTTCACCTTGCTGCCTCAGATCCTCTGTCTAATAGGAGGGACAAACAGAGCATTGCATTGCCCGCCATCTCATTCTGAGTCTTGTTACAAACAGTGATTTATGGAGCACACACGCTACAGGAACATAATGTAAAAAGATAGTGCGTGGGCAGTAGGGCCTCTCTGTTCAAGCTGTTTGTGTGACTCCACAATGCTCCAAGGCCTTATCATTCCTATCTTAATCCCTTCACCCGTCCCTAGACTCGCCAACACAAGGGACCGCTTTCTCAGTCGCCTCTTCTTCACATCTGTTGGGTTGCCATGGTGCAATGATAATACACTCAACTTAACCCTGTGGAGCTTGTAATGTGAGGTTGGGGCTTTGTTAAGAGACCTTTTTGTATTCCTTTTTAAAATACAGAAAACCTTGAAATAATGTTTATTAAAAAAATAATATGTTTGGTTTATTAATGTAATATTTATAGATTACAAATCAAACCTTGACACATACTGGGGGTGTATAGACAATTGTGCACTGTCGTAATGTATTATTGTTTTGGCTTGGTTAAAAAGTTGAGAATCCTTCTTCCCATTGTGATTAGGACCTTATCGTCTGTTGCTCTGTTCTAAAAACACTAAGCTTTTGCAGTGTGAATCCCATTTCTCTTATTGTAGAAACGTCTCTTATTTTTAACACTTGTTGTTCCTGCTTGACAGTCTATTACAGTTTATCTTGATAGCTTAATAATGATAGTTTAATACATGTGTTGGATACACACTGTCTGTCCTCTGTGGTCTCTTACTGCCCTCTACAGTAGTTTTTCTCTCTCCTTATCTCTCTCCCTCTCTCTTTCACTCTATCTATCTCTCTCTCTCTCCCCTCACACAGTAGCTCTCTGTCACAGCAGGGTCTCTATGTGATCTTTCTTTGGCCTGCGCTAAGTGAACCAAGGACATTCTAAACAACACACCATGGACATACAGTACTCGGGAATCTCTGCTACCAATTATAGCTGCACTGTCTCTCACACCCTTCTAACCAGGGCCATGAGTTCAAACAAGCACATCACCTGTCAACAAACCCCAAGGTGATTTAAGATGTTGCCTATGGCAGCATGGTAGACGTTGATGAATGACTGTGTCATTGTGCGCGCGTTCTTATCGCCATTGTAGCCCTTGCGGCTCAACTTTTGTATAAAGTAGGTGTTGTGTGCATGCACTTTAAACTTCTTTCAATTAGGATCTTAGATTTGATCACTTTTCACTTTGCATTTTCCACCTGGATCGTCTTTTTCCTACTCCGTGCCTCCTCCTCCTCTCTCTCTCTCTCTCTCTCTCTCTCTCTCTCTCTCTCTCTCTCTCTCTCTCTCTCTGTTTCATCGTGGAGGACTTGAGGAATCCTGCGAGCACTCGGAGCAAGGCTTTAGTGCAACATTGAAGCCGTTCAGCCTGTACTGAAACATGATGGTGCTTGTGGTTAGCCCCCCCCCTCTCTACATAACTCTGCAGTGATGTCGTCTCCAACCGCTCACCAGAGCTGGTCCGTCTGCCCCAGCCCTTAGGTAAGGTTCTGTCAGGCCTTGGAGAGATGAAGCGATAGGAAGAGAAAACAAAACAGATGACAGGACATATCCCAGAGTTTCACCTCCAGGCATGAATGTGGTCTTTTTCCAAGGAGCTGTCATCTTTTACGGGGAGGACCGCAAAATATATTTACTCTAAAGAGGTGAGAAGGAGCTAAGGAAAAATACTGACACGAACTAGACAGTTGCCTTGATGAATTTTAGTCAAAGTAATTGACTCCGCGCAAAGGCATGACCCGAACAACGTCTGGAGACGTCTCGAGTATCAATCAAACAACAGACACGTCGTCGGAATATTCCGATCGACCAAAGGGTCGGACATAAATCACTACAGTTTCAAAAGTAGAGGGAAACCTTTATGGTGATAATGCACATACACTGAGACACTGATGATGGTAGTGTTCTTCAGAGCTTCAGAGCTTGGACTCAGACTGAGTGCTGCATTGTGGGCAAGGTGTTGGCCTGCCTCTTGGGTCCTTGGGCCATCTGTTTAGGGTCCGAGTTCAGCAGGGGAGATATGTGGTCATTTTCCACTTAATTGGGTCCAGTAAACAGGCACTCATCAGAAAGCAGCTGTTAACGTCCCCATTAAGTCACAAACACACAAACAGACACACACACATACATACAAACAGGGTCCTCCAACGCCTTGTAAGTGCTTTGACGATGGTTAAGGTCAGGGCTGAGGGCTGAGTTTGAACTCGCTCTCACCTTCTCCACACCACCTAAATAGACTCATGAGATTCTACCCTTCTCTTGTTAAATCACATTTGTGTTGCCATAAAATAGCACACTGAAAATAATGTAGGAGTTATGGTGAGGGAGTGTGGGAGGGGCAAGAGCTGGCCTCGCATGTTTACACACAGAGGGAGTATAAGAGGCGTACAAGAGAGAGCAATTCTGAACTTAATGATTGTGTTTCTTGACTACCAGGCTGGAAAGCAACTATGCAAAACGAGAAGAAGAGAGAAAAACCAGACAAGAGAATTTCCCTCTTTCTTCTAAAAGGCTCAAATAACGTGTTTGGGATTTCACACAATAAAGTGTGTAAACTATATCTAACCACATTGAACCATTGCCAATTTTCCATAGGGCATTAGCAACCAACTGGTGCAGCTCATTAAAGAGCAGAGAAACCTATAACCATTAAAAGGCCATTAGGCAGCATGTAATTTCGTGGAACTAAATGGCGTGGAGTAATCAAAAGCACATGAAGCCCAGCTGGGCGACTGGGCAAACTGCTTCGATTAGGGGAGAATCCATCATCAACAATGGCAGCTTTTTGGGGGGTCAATTTCCTCCACTCTCAGATACAGTATTTCCGTCTGTCTCTCTGACTGGCTTTCCATCCTCTCTTTTTTCCTTCCTTTCCCAGTACTTTCAGTTACTGATTTCTTGCTTTCACCACATATTCTTTTACTTTCCCAAATAAAAGACATGTGCATGAGCAGACTGTTTACGAACATCCTCACAAAATTAAGAATGTGCAAAGGCTGCAAATAAGAAACCATCAATTTCGTTTCTACATAATTTGAGTGGGTCATAGGATTCATTGCTAATTTAGCTTTCATTTTACATCAAGTTAAGCATTAAAGCGGTTCACAAAACAGCTTTTCCTTGTAAACGGTGAGTTTTAGCACCATGTCCCCTCAGTGGTAAACAGTATCTAGGAGTTCATGTTTATTACGTGTAAAATGTCACTACACATGTCAAGGAGCGTATTTCTTTGGCTGTTATTGCTAAGCATGTCATTGTGACAGGACAGACCCTACGGTACTCCGTACCATATGTGGCATAGATGGCCTTTCATTCACTTTCATGACGCAAGGCATTCATCTCGCAAACTCACTCATTCACTTGGACGATGCTCTAATGCTTTAAAATAATGAATTACTTCAACTAATTGGGGAGGTAGAAAGGGCAGCAGGTGTGTTTCTTGATGTGAAGTCTGAGGGACAGTTTCAACAGGACTTGTATATTTACGAGAGGACATACTCTGGGGTTTATTAGCCATAAACATGTCACGCGAGACAAGCGTCCTGACACCTCGTGCCCCAGAAGCTCTTCCTGACAGAAGAACACTGGGCATATAGGTTCCGCAAGCTGAACTTAACGGCTGTTTATGCGTAGGTGTGTGCGTGAGGGGAAAACCCTGTCGCAGCTCTTCCGCGTTTGAACCTTGAAAGGTCTCGGACTGACAAGTTGACATGGTGTGGCGCACGTCCCTGGTGAACAAAAGGGGCGCCATCAGCTTCTTCTCGTGGGAACTCCACGCCTCATTTGCCGCAGCGAGAGCTCACCTCTTCAAGCAGACGACTCAGAGCTTGCGAGGTGTCATTGAAAGCATGAAGACATCCACTTAGCGGCCCTGACACAGTGTCAAGGCGGCTCTTCTCTTGGTATACAGAGTTTGATGGTGTGACGGGAAACCCATTGATGAGCATGTTGGAGTCGGGGGCATTTTCAGCGACGTTCATCCGGCCGGTCCCTCCATGTTTAAGAGTGCGTGGGAAGGACTGACCTCAGCGCTAACAAATGCAAACACAGGTGTTGTGTCCTGGTTTTCTAGTCACACATATTCACTATTTGGCCTTGTAATCCCAAAATGTGTTTTCTTTTCTTCCTTTTGTTGAATCTGTACTTTTTGCAACCCCGTCAATTAAATCAGGGCCCATTTTTATTGGTTCCTTTGTAAAGGACAAGTACAGCCAAGCCAACCCGTTTTCAATCTTTTTTTCATCTCGCTGTCCCAGATGGTAATGAGCTTAACCATCTATCATGTCCAATGCGATTCAGTCTAGACTGGGGAATGTGCTATAGTCAAAGAATTCCACATGAAGTTGTGTCACAAACACAAAAGAACCATCGTGGTACAGGGAGCCATTTTTGTGCCTTACATCAGACACATGTATTGAACACAGCCATGCTGCAAACCCTCTGACAGGATGGAGACACAGATTTCCAACTATCACAACTTTCTCTTTCACTTGAAATCGACTATATTTCCACTGAAATATGAAAGTCTTAAGCTTGTTTGGGCTTTGAGTACATGTAAAAGAGGGGGAAGAATTATTATTGCTTCATTTCACAATGATTAACCAAATTGGTTTTAAAACACCAGTATATTAAAATCGTACATTTACTGAAATATTCATTACGTACCTTTTGGAGACATAAACGGTTTGCACATCTTCCCATGGCCATCATCAACCTTTATTATCCGAATAACATACATTCTCATTCTAATTCTACGGTCTAATTCGCTCACACTCACTGAATAACACTTAAACCAGAATCACGCTTTTATCTAAACGTATAATCATTCCTCGTAAGCGAGTTCCGGCAAATTGTGCCATCCTCGGTGGTGGTAGGTTGGATGACCTCTGGCTTCAATCAAGTGATGCAACTCCACACGCCTCACTGATGAAAAGACTCAGAGGTTTTCCCCAAGGGGGCGCGAACGACTGCTTTCCCACCTGTGTTCTCAAGGTAATAAATAGTGGGGAGTTGAGAGAAATACGGCAACTCTACCTCTCATTAACTGAGTCTTGAGTTGTGGGGAATCGCAATGCATCAGAAGGTTTCTGTCCATTTGAAGTGTGACGGGGACGTGCAAAGCATGAGCAATCCACAGCGGATAAATAAGTCAGCGCAGCGCTGGATTGGAGCCATTCCAAATGAAAGTGGACCTTGCATGTTTTATCACGTGTACTGTAGGTTGTGCCTTTAGGGCTGTCCTTGTGTGAAGTACTGTATGAAACTGACCTCTTGAATCTTCAAATCGGGCTGGGCAGGAGGAGAGGATTGGGGGAGATGCGTGGAGGGGCGGGGGGAGGCGGTTGGTTGGGCAAGGTTTCAAAATGCTGTTACAACCGAAGTTCAATCAGTAATGTATTTATAAGTGAGCATTGGCACAGTATGATTTTTTTTTTAGGAAGACCCTTATTTATCACACGTCAACAGAGGACACATATCTCTGCAGTGGAGCAGCTTCACCCCAATATGTCTTTGTATCATTTTATAGAACACTACAGGAAGAGCCCTGGGGTTGGGAAAAGATGGATCTCTGTGTCAACCCCTGTGAGGGATTTGGCTTGGTTCTGTCACTACGTGTGAAGGATTGTTGTACAGAGTGCTCTCTCTCTCCCTCTCTCTCTCTCCATCTCTCAATCTCTCTCTCTCACACACACACATTCATGTGCACACATACACTAACAGATACTCCTCTCTCTGACAAGTGTGCCCCTTGGCTGGGGTCTATATAGACAGAACCAGTCTGATTTACAGGGATGAAGGAGGGAGTTGAGATGTTAGAGGATGACTAAGAGCTGAGCTAGCCTTAGCATGCCTTTCACACTGTAGCTTTTCCATTAGCACGCGTCACCACTGCCCAGCCAGTTACAGCATATTTGCAGGAGGGCCAGACCTAGGCCAAGTATCAGTTAGACATATTGAAATACTGATGAGCAGTTGGTTGGTCCTTTCTGGCTGGCATCAGGTAAGTTAAACCGCATTCTGCATTTGCTGGACAGACGTGTTTGCGGTCGAGCTCCCCTGCCATCCATTCGCGACCGCATGTCGACACCGACTCTCACAGTTTTGCAGCTAACCGCACAGGCCTTGAACCGACCCCCCCCCCCCCAGGCACCCTGGCCGGGATGCAGGCCCTCTTCTCACACTTACTACCTCATGTCTGCAGTGGGACTACAGAAACCTAATATCTGGAGTTTCCCTGACCTTTCATGCCTCCCCCCCCCTAGAGTCCACCTCTGGTGCTGGTCCATGATTCATGACAGGAAGGACTGAGGAGCGATGTCATCCATTACTTGGAGGTTGGAGGGAGGGAGGCTTGAAGAATGGAGGAAAGGGTCAGTAAAGAGGAGCCAGGGAGGACTGGTGACACAAATGAAGGATCTCCTCCGGTCACGATGGTAATCCTTATCCTGGGAGAAAGGTGGATTTATCTTCCACAGGACTTATTAGGAGGGCTCCAAACTCAACCTGATGCTGTCCAACCATGGAGTCTAGACCAGTCAGCAAGACACAGCTGGACCCTAAAGTATAGGGCGCTTTTTACAGTAGTTTCAGGTGGGCACTTATTTCATTGACAGCACAATGAGACTGGAGCGGATCATTATTACCTTCATTAGCTCACTGGGCTGGAACAAACACCGTGCACAAGCTACAGGCTGGTGGCCGTTTTCCTCCGAATCCACTCGACTTGGCACCTGATCGTCTTCCGGCTCCTCCTCCCCCTCCCAGCCCCCCCCCCTCCCCATGGCTCCTCCCTGCTGCTCTGCAAGCCCCTTGCTGCGGTCTAACACTCAGAGTTGTCCGTCTGTTTTTATTTATATCAACGGAGAGAAATGGGGAAAGCTGAGCTGACGAGGGGGAAGGCGCTCCGCACATACTGGGACACGAGGCTCGGGGAGTCATCTGCACCTGCTCTCTCCGCTGGCACGCAACGATCATCCCCACACACACCTCAGATATTCACACGCAGAGATCCACACCGCACGGAGGCGGACACACGCACACACACTTGCAGACACGAGTCCTCCCCTGTACACACACCAGGACCTTCTCTTTGCCTAATACTCTTAAAGTACAGGGCGACGATAATTGGATCAAACTGCGATGATAGAAAGTATAAATGTATATCGTTGTTCAGTTCTCAGGGTGTGTAGGTGTCTGCATGTGTGGTTGTGTGCGCCAGTGGTAGTGTGGCAGTGTGAATACCTTGATGGGGTAATCATTCATCGGTAGGACAGCATCCTCTTACTACTGGGTAAAGACCCTCAACCGACACCACATTCCAGGAGAGACACCTACACTCCTCCCCTTCCCCAAACACACACACACACAGATATGGCCTTGCCCAGTATTACTTACATAATTGGGTCTTTCCATTTCACCTTAGCTTTTTCAAGCCTCTTACCCTCTCAGTGGTGGCACTGATGCAGTGTATGATGTCATTCAAAACAATAGCCATGTTATGTATTCATGTCCAATTCATTCGTTATCTTTAAATATTTAAAAAGGTTGTCTTTATACATCTAAAATTGCTGTATAGTGTGATCGCCATTTACACTGACCCATTCATCTCTTATCTCCAATACCTCGCATGTTAATCTATACAGGAGGAGAGTGCCCTGAGTTTTTGAGCAATCAACCAGGTCGTTGATGTCGATGGTTGATTTACATGACCATAGAAGGTAAACAAGCCTTCATCTCCCTCAGACGACATTTTACATTTGTGTGAGTGGATGGCTTGTCCTCCCTCGTGAACACAACACCGACGTCTCCATCCATCACAGCGTCGTGACAAGATCGCCTTCCTCTCCACCAAGCAGTGTGACATCATCGCCGCTTGACATGCATCCCCGCCGTATTTCTGAGAACGCCATCTAGCATAAATACGATTTGGATGATGCCACTGGCTGCTTTTAGATTCACGACGCGCTATTGCATTCAGACAACAAGGCAACAAATCAAAGGGAAATGCGATGCAATAAAAGTCTAGTTTCACGTTTTACATGTGCTCATTCATAGCATGTCTTGGACTTGTTAAAATAGGTTAATAGTGTTTTCTATAAATGGCTGCTATGTCATAAATAAACACCTGTATGAGTGAGACCATTTCACATTGGGGTGTGGCCATTATAATAAACAGTTTGAATGAAATCAGTCTGGATTGTCCTGTCCAGCCATTTTTCCCCTTCCACGTGACTTTCAGAAGGATTATTTATTTGAGTGTGGTCTCTGCTCCTGTCAAGATCCCTTTGAAATCATACGCCTTTGATTCAGTGATAATGCTAGTGTTTTCTAACTCAATTTAAGCCTGAGGCACAATATACAGCCCTTTTGGAAAGCTAATATTTTGTGAATCGGATATTTATTTAAAAGCGACCTCGGCCAAACTTCTGATTATTTGTCTGATCAAAAAGCCATTTGGCTGTTTGTCCCATGGGCCTTTTATCTTGGGCCACATTTAAACAAATATGGAAAACAGCCTGAACTCTAAATCGCACACAGATGATGTGGGTCGATGTTAGTAAGATCACTCTTATGGAACCAGTGGGTAAGCTACAAGGATATGAATGGAGTTTTTAATTGTTTCTGACAAGAGTCTGTGGGTTGGGTCTGGGTGAAGCCAATTAAGAGAGTTGAGGAAACAGTGAAGGATTGTCTGAGGAAAAAGGCCGTGACTCTGGTTGGCGTTGGGGGTGTGTGCGTGTGCATGTGTGTGTGTGTGTGTGTGTGTGTGTGTGTGTGTGTGTGAGATGTGCTTTGGGTTCAGAGCATGAACATGTCATTCAGAATATCTGATTACAGCATGTAGATTCTTGTTCTGTTGCTTTTTTTTACATTAAAAGCCTTTTGCGATTGATCCATCTGGCGATTGAAAAAAGGGCCATGACCAAGAATAGAATCAGTACCAAATAAGGTCGGGTAACAGCAATACAGTCTAAATAGTTGAGAACCTATTACTGGTGCTTGGATTTCTCGATTCTTTTGTCCAGATAAAACAGGGTTTTTGGCTGTACCGCAGAGCAAATGTGTTAACAGAAAGACTGAATTTATTACCTGAATGAAAAAGACATTGCTTGATTTCTCTCTACGGTGACAATTTATAGGCTATTTAAGCCTATAAATATGCTCCTTGCCGATTGCATAACAGTTGTCAGAATTGTAGAAGAAAGTGAGTTTGCATCCAGATGGAACTGAAGGCTTCAAAAATCAGCTTCTGTAGGTCAACATTTTAATCATTTGTTTTGTTGGGGAGGTCAGACGTGCCCTAGGCTGCCATAGGATAAATAAGGAAATCCCTGAGGCCTATGGTGTGTAGTAGTCCTTCCCTACTGTGGCTGATGGCCATTTTGAAATTCCAACACTGCCTCTTCTTCCAAGACTATCTTTGGGGAGAGACGGTTCCTTACATGGGGTTGTCCTTCAAACCTTTATTGTGTGAAAGAACACACGTACGTCACATGAAAACAAATGATGATTTCTGAAAAGAGGGTGTGTGCGTGTTTGCATCTTGATGCAAGTGCATGCGAGCGTGCGTGTGCGATTAAGGGAGTGAGTGGGTGAGTGGGTCTGGGCAGGCAAGCATGAGATCCCTGGAGCAGATGACCTGGTTCTCGGCCAGACCAGCTGGAGAAGGATCAGGTTTCTCTGGCATGAGAACACTTTGCTTGGATCATCAGCTACTGGAGAGATCACTCTCAGGTGTGCATGGGCCCATATTTTCTCTTCCACAAAGACTGGAAATGTCGGCAACCAATACCCCATATCCTCATCCTCTGATACCTGAAGCATCTAATACACACTTGCTCTCGTACACACACACGTAAACAAACACACACAGCCTTCCTTTTCCATCGACGCTTCATGCCACATCTCCTATTCCTCCTCGTGTTTCCAGACTTGTTTGTTCACATCCCACATCCTACCTCATCCCTTGGCCTCATTCCCTCTTCTCCTGACACCTGCAGCCCTCTCTCTCTCTTCTCCCCTCTGTCTCTCTGTCACACACGCACAGACACACACCAGCACCTAGCTAGGGGCTTGCTCCAGTCTTACACAAAGCTAGGATGATCTGCCTCAGGCTCGTCAGGGAGACGAAGACATCCATTCTGTTAAGGCAGAGCTCTCTGGAAGAGCTACAGACTCTGTATCTATGAGCACAGATGAGCGATAAAGATAGTCAGATGGAAAAAGAGAGAGTGCAAGAGAGACAGGTAGAGATAGAGAGACAAAGAGAAAGAAAAGTAGGGGAAGGGGATTGATAAAGGTGCAAATGTACAATTTCTCAAAGATTCTGGAAAACTATAGAAACCCTAATGGTGTCATACTTAGAGTCCATGGAGGAGGAAGAAGGAAAGAACAGAAATTGCACGTTCCACAAGGGGGAAGGAGAAAGAGAGAGCTATTTCAACAGAGGTGGAGAGAAAGAAGAGAAAAATGGCCAGATGGTGAGGGGTGATGGGACAATAGGGAAGAGAAGGTGGTGGAACTGAAAGAATAGTAAAGGAGAGGAGAGTAGAAAGGAACCTATACCAACACAGGGAGATGTTTTCACCAGCAGTATGCTAAACCCCACAAAAGAATTTGTTCTCACTTTGATTTATTGTTTATTTCCTCTCTGTCCTTCTGATTTAACAGAAGCAGACAAGTCCCTGAACATTAGTTTATTTGATATTTGCTGGGGAGTTTCAAAGCTTCCTCCATATGCAGTCTTCTTGGGTTGGTTGATACTTTGTCGGTGGTTTGTGATAAAGGAGATGAAAAACAAATGAAAAGGTTGCAGCTAGGGTGTGCAAACTATTCCCAACACACACAGCACTCCAATGCACAAAGCATGCACACAAATACACAAACTGGGAACATATAGAGAACCTCCAAGAGAAAAACTGTTCACACACGAACACACAAACAGTGTGCCCCAGGGCCGTATGCTTGGTACTGAAACACATTAACCTGGGTAGCAGATCAGCAGCTCCACCGGAACAACTACAACACACGGGGAGGGGGGGGGGGGGGGGGAGATGGTGCTTTGACCTTCACATTCAGCAACGGACAAACACAACACAAGACTATCAGCCCCTGCTACTGGGTAGGTCACAGGGAGACAGAAAATACCCCTTCGGGTCAGCACACACATGCATACACAAGCACACTAACATATCCAGTACATTCACAGACACACACACACAGAGTCACAATGAGAACACAAAGGCGGCAATACAACAGTGGGGCTCTTGCTCGGATGCAAGCGCTCCAGAGCCCTTTTACACACTTTCATACCTTCCCACCTCCTAAACCAACTTGCTTCTCTCATAATAGCCGGCTATTATCACTGGCGCCACATGGGGGCATTGCATTCTACAGCCATTTTAGCATTGGAGCTAGGAGCTGTGAAATGTCCCCAATGTGATTGTTGTCAACCACACGATCTCACTGCACACACCAACACATATACACACACACTGTCTCACATACGTACACACTCTCAATCACACACACAGGTCTGACAGTGCCTTGAGTATAGATTCCAGGGTTCTCTAGGGAACAGTTAGGCGGTCACGCTCTCTCTCAGTGGCACTGAGGCACTGCCACTGTCTGTTTCACATTAAACACACACACACACACACACATAATCACACATACACAGCAAAACACACTATCGCATTGTGCCAACACATCCGCACATGCAACCCTTTAAATACCTGCCACTCTCTGTTTTATATTTAACACACCCACATACAAGCTCACACACTCTCATACAGACAACATTGAAACCCAAAAGGCACCTATGTAAACACACACACACACACGCAGACAGCCCCCACTGCAGTCTGGTTCACATTAAGTGTGTTCACTCCACACCAGAAGGCTGTTCTTTATGAACGTATAAATTACTGCTCTGATTACCCCATATCCAAGCCTCAACAATGGAACTCTCTGATGAATATCAAACATTCTGTGCGTGTGTATGTGAGAGAGAGAGAGAGAGAGAGAGAGAGAGAGAGAGAAAGAGAGAGAGAGGGACTCTCTTGATATTAATAAAAAGCACCAACCAAACCAAGACTGTTGATTAATACTCTTTCCAAGTTCCATAAAAAATATGGAGCATACGTCGACATGAGGTTTACTCAGAAAAACCTGTATACAAATCTGTGGTCAAGCATGGCCGTTCTTCTGAACATGTGTGTGTGCGTGTGTGTAAGTCCGTCCACACAGGCCTGAAGGAGTACGTTCCTTCAGGGTGATACCTGATTCCACTGGCTTCGCTGGTACGATCATTAGTTAACATCAAAGAAGCAGATGACAGCCTCCTGTGAAGAGAGAGGAGAGGCGCAAAGATGGATTACAGACATGGTTAGCATGGGGAACACCTTGAACGAACACGCCAACAGACACGCTCACAACCATGCACGTTCATAGACACACATTTCACAATTACACTCTGGTGCACTTCGATTCCGACACTAAAGTTTTCTAGAAGCTTCGTGTGTTAATAAGTGTAGGACATTAGGTCTGATGCAGTGACACATGATCTACCCTTTGGGAGAGTCTCAACTTAGTGTGAACTAAACATTTGGTTCGGAAAGCCACAGGCTTCTCATAACCCCTCTGATGAATAGTATTAATCAGAACATCGAGGAGGAAAAATAAACTCATTTTTATAAATGACGAGTGAGAGAGACTGGGTGGGATAAACAGATGAGGCCCTGTGGAAGTACTTCATCTTCTTAGATAAAGGCTCCTGCTTGGTCCGCATATGTACGACCATGAGTTCTGACCATGGGTTCTGGTGTGTGTGTGTGTGTGTGTGTGTGTGTGTGTGTGTGTGCGTGCGTGTGTGTGTGCGTGAGAGAGAGAGAGAGAGAGAGAGGGAGAGAGAGAGAGAGAAGAAGAAGAAGAAGAAGAAGAAAAAGAAGAAGAAGAAGAAGAAGAAGAGAAAGAGTGGGGACGTGTGTGATCCTGTAAAGTGGTCCATGATTCATAATATGCTCGCCACACATCATGTTCTTGGTACAGTTGAAAGGGACTGAGTGGCAATGTTGCCCTCTGCCAAATGTACGAGGCCAAGGCTCCGGCAGGGTTTAGTTTAGGGGGAAGTCAGGGAGTAACGTTGGGGAAGAGGAGGAGAGGCGGAGAGGACAGATTCCATGTTCTTGGGACTGGATTTTGTAAACAGACTCCATGAATAAGGTGTCCTGTTAGGTTTGGGGTTCTCAAATGTTATTTCTTGACTCCAATGAATTTTGAGAGGGGGGGGGAGGGTTGTGGCAGTGTCACGGCTGAACAAGTTCATCTAAGTCCCTCAGGCTGAGGCAGCAGTCTTTTGAGGTTATGATATAGCTCCTGGATGAAATTCAATAAGAGAAACAGCTTTGGATTGAACTGCTGGAACTGAGCTCGCCCTGAGACAATACCAGGAGATGGAGAAGGAGCAAGGAGAAAAGGAGAAAGCGACAGACAGTGACAGAGAACAAAAAGAGGGGGAAAAAACCATCTAGGAAAATAGTTCTACCAGAGGACAAAGGAAACTAGTGAGAGAACCTTCAAGAAAATCCTGTGATTTTGCCACAGGTGAAAATCCAAAGGAAAAAAGTGAGACGACAGAAGAGAGAGAACGGGGGGGAAAAGAACCAAAGAGACAGTGCTTCTCAGGACTCGCTTGGAACCCCATTTGAAAACCGCTGACACGTTTCCCATCCTGGAACACTCAGGGTCGAGAGGCAAAGTCTCAGTGGATTTGTAAAGAACCCGACACGTACTGAAGGGAGAAATCTGGCCTCAGAGGAACAACACCCTCCTTTTTACCTCCCCCATGACCTTTTGGAGAAGAAAGCTCCAGTAGATATTACAGCTCATATCTCAGGCCTCTTAAAAGATCAAAACCCTCATTCCAAATCCCTAGCCCGCTAGAACACACACACACACCCCAAGGATCAGTTCAATTACCTGTTATTTTTCATGCCATTCCCCTCAATACACTCCTCTGGGACAGAGGATAGAGATGGAGAGAGAGGGATGGAAGATCGGGGCCCGCAGCCAAAGCGAGTTAGTTTTCAAGAGCAGTGTCATCTAAGCTGGCAGTCACTGTCCTTTCTTTAGGAAACTGTAATCCTCCTTCTTATCCTCTCAACAGATATGATCCCATATCTGAAAGGAGTCTGGTGACTTGAATAGGAACAGGTAAGATGTCTGGGATGGCTTGGGCACCTATCACTGGCAGGATTGAATTCCATGATAGAGGACAGTCCACTTTCACAGCTCAGCTGTGTCATAACAGTCACACACAACTGGTGATCAGAAATCAACCACAGTGTAGATGTGTATGACGTGTTTGTCTGAATATGCGCGTTCGATAGAAATATGCGAGCGCAAATATGACGAGATCAAGACAAAAATAGAAAGAGAGGGGCACGAAGAGACAAAGGCGAACAGAAAATCGAATGGCGGTCGAGTTCCAGCTGAGGATCGTCATGAGCAGCTGTGAGCAAATCAGTTTGGGTGGTCCCTCCTGCCCCTGCCCCTCCCGCATTTGAATTACTGCCCTGCTCCTCAACGTCACGGTCTTCCAGGGTGCTGGGGTTAATGTACACACTCACGTCTTGAGCCCATAGCTACCTGACCTCTCTACTGGTGAACACACACTGCAGGTCAACAACAAGTCATCTAGTATTAAGGTCACGCACACGCTCACACTCAGGTAAAGCAGATATGGCCTTGATTACGTGTGACAGAGTTAGTTGGAACCTAACGTGTCTTATCCCATATCACATGTCCCAGTTCTTTCCTGAGTGTTTTGAGGCGTTAACTTCACATGATTAGTCAGGCTCTGACAGGTGCTGTCAGTGTTTACAGTTATAACAGCCAAGGTTGATACTTTCGAATTTTCAGAATGTCCTTACCACTGCCCTTTGATAACCTCCAACCCAGTGACCACTGGATTCGTAAAGGCCAGTTTACTGGGGATTTCTTAAATACCTTATCCACAGGGAGGCTGCCTCCTCGAATTGAAGTGGTCTATTGGCTTGGCAGCCAGTCTGCCCTTGAATATGACACTGACTCGAAATACTGATTGGACTGGACTTTCGGTGACTCATCCTACGTTGCTTGCATAGCATACACAATTTTCTAATTGGACGAGTGTTTTGTGTTTTGTAGATACTTTTTATTTGATAGATGTGCATAGCCTGTAATGGCACACCCAATTCTGAGACACAGATAGAAAACTACAAAAAATCCCTTTATTAGAGGAGGAATAGCAAAGGCTCATAAAGTTGAAATGCCAAAGCATGTTGTTGGTTCTGTACTAATGGGAAAATAGCTGTTTCTTCTTTCATTAAAACGCATCATTTTAACACACTTCCTCAACTAACTGTGCTTGTTTGCATGTGTGAGTCGGTCAAGGTAACTTCACTGTGCATGTTGCAGACGTAGAAGACTCCACAAGAGAAAAGGCAAAATCACTGGAACTGTGGCAGGAAATTTGATACATTTGTGAACTACTGTGGGAGTTTGCATGCAAGATGGCAGTCAGAGTTGGGCTGGGTGTAAAGGCGATGTGCATGTACTTTATAATATGTTTCAGACTTCCTGTGTAGTTATATTGGCTGCGCTGTAGCCTTCAATTTACCCGAATGATCTGGAACTATCTGACCCGAGTTGGGGATTGAGTCAATGAAGATAGCGGTGAGAATGGCAACCAACAGTAAAAACATTCTATCAATGTAGAAAGAAGTACTATACAGATCAATCTATCTTGTCAGATGTATAGGTTCATAATGGCATATTGCTAATTGCGTACCATGCGTTGCGCTATGTATGTGTATAGTATGCAGGTGAGCCTTTGCACGTACGACTTAAATAAACAGTCCAGTCCTGAGTGGAATGCAGTCTGGAGATTGTAGTCCTGAGAGCGCAGTCCTTCTGCACTTAACATAGTTCTTCATCAGCAGGACGATAGGCGGGTCTGTTTCCAGCTGAGATGGGCGTCACAACACAGACAGAAGAGTCTGGAATGTCTTCCAGAGACTGGCAGACAACAATTAACCTGTTCATGTACAGAAAAAATGAAGTGACAAGGAGTGTGTGTGTGTGTGTGTGTTTGTGTGTGTGTGTGTGTGTGTGTGTGCCAGAGATGAACAGATAGGAGGCTGACACACAGAGACAGAGGTGCCTTAATAGCTCACCCACACTAACCATGATATAGTCATCTTTAGGGAGATGCTGTCAGCAGATGTCACATGAAACAAATTGAAGTCCAAGTAATTAGCTGGGAAATGGAGCACTCTGCCTTGGCCCAATGGCTACCATTGTCAATGTACAGGGCTGACGTGTCATAAATGGACTTCAATTGTTATGAAGAAATTAAATAGGACATGTATATAATGTCAGAGGCTTGTCTTTATTTTAGTCCATTTTGATTGTCTATTTCAGTCCAAATTCAAAACATTGCTTTCAACCCAAGACACTGACCTTGGTGCTTAGACTGTTTACACATTCCCTGCTACACTTCCCACACTATTTGAAATTCTAAGTGGGATTGTAGGCCTATGTCATATGCTGTGCCAGAAAAGACCGACTGCTTTTTATTACTGTAAAATTGTGAAAAAGCACAGGGGACATACAAAGTGCCTTTTAGATTGTAGAGCTTAATCATGCATGAAAGAAGCAATACAAAAACATTCAGTTCCAATTCAAAAACACTTGGTTTGGGGGAGTTTTGTTTTTCGCTCGCGCCGGCCAAGTAGTCAGGCTCATTGGGAGCAATTGTACTGTTGCCCGACCGTGCTTTTATAAGTTTTGGCTCTAATCACTAACGATGTAATCCCTTGGTGGCAAAGAGAGAGCTGTTGTTTCTAATGGCCTTGGTTTTTGTTAGCATGAGCATTGCTTGATAGCACAGCTAGACATAGGGGAATGATAGCATTGAGAGTTATAGCCAAGGTTTACCATGATTCTTACAGGCCTACCCTAAACTTGAACTTGAATTTGTCCTTGCAACCACACTGAGAAGGAAACTGTTCAAGGGAATATTATTGAGCAGATATATTATCGAAACCGATCGAGAAAACGAGAGAAAGAGCCCCCTCTCTGTGCTTTCCTTTCCAAACCTTTTCTTCTGAACAGATGTTCAATCGGAAACGACGTTCAACGAAGATCACCAAACCGTGTTGTTTTCAACCGAAACAGCTCTGGTGTAATTACTGCGCCAGGGTTGTGTGTGCGTTGGCACATCGCCGCTTTACCCCCATTGTTTTCTTAGTAATTAGCCGGTGTTTTCACAGCATTTTGTCTGTGTGTTGGTGGGTGGGGAGGGTGAGCAGGCTTTTTAAAGACTGCTCCATGTACTCCCTCTGATTCGCTCCCCATCCCCCGTCCCCCCCACCCCCCGTGCCCCCCCTCCTTATGCATAAGGTGGCGCAGCCATACTAAGGAGCGCCGTCTTAAGTGTTCGGCATGACCACTTCTGTGAGTCTGTGTTTTCCCAGCCACTTGTTTGATCTTGAGATCCAAGTCATTTATGAAATATTGTGTCCTTTTTACGTATCGGGTTTTCATTCCTGGTGAAATTTGTGTTGTTCTAGTGAGAACCGCAGCAGTTCTGCTTTCATGGTCTGTAAGGGTGGGATGATGGAGAGGCATCATACAGGGTTAGTCATTAACTTGGTACTAATGTTGCATCTGGTGGGCCTCTGCCTTGCCGTTCCCAAATAGCTTAGGGTCCAAGGTGTGGGAGGAGCAGCACAGAACAAACAGGCTGCTATTAATATTTGCTGTTACGGGAATGTGTAGTGTGCGAGTAAGGGTGTTAATGTGTGTTAGCGTAGACAGACAGGTGATCTCTCCCATCTGGATCTCATGTATCCATCATTACAGTCCTTTTGAAATCAAGTTTTTGATTCACGTTACTTTCCCCACTGAAACTTGAAAATGCCGGCTCATATTTGTCCGTGATCTTCATACAGCTTTTCTGATACAGGGCAACAACACCGTCTCTGTCAACGTTACTTATAAACAGCCTTACACATTAACTACTCTGTTAAACACACTTCCCCAGCAAACATGTCAATCAATAGAGGCTGTGTGAGACCAGCGGTCGATACGTGCTGTGTGAAGCACTCTCATCGACGTGCCACCTGCTCCACAGTTTCGATCACCTTGACCCCAATGGGCCCCCATCAACAGGGCCCGGCCATTAATTAAACTGAACTACAAACGCACACAGTATCAAACTCATCAACGTACAGTGCATGTTAAATGTTTTGGGGACGTGCAGTAAAATGGCCCTAAATGCCTAAACTAGTTCATTTTGGGATTAGGAAACACAGCAACGTGAGGTAGTGTGTTTCTATATAATGCTTATATGGCTCTAATTGGAGGTTTGATGTTTTTTTCTCAAGCCAATACAATAGTTTCTATGTACAGTATGTTTACACACAGGCTAAGTAATACAGTAGTTGCGCTGTGCAGTAGGGATATCTGAACTGATAAATCTTCATCTACCTCGACTATTATCAAAATGTCAACCAATTTATAGGGTGTTTGGAGTTGATGGTCAATAAAACATCATACCTTCAGTAACCAATTGACATCCTTGACCTTTGACACATACTGGGACCTCAGAGCAAAAGGTCACTGTGGTTACTATTTATCGCAATGTGGCGGACCACCTTGGCAATGTGTGTAGGTTCACACTGTGTCAACTGAGCAAAATGAGAAGAGAGAACACAGATTATTGTCTCAATGCTGAAGCTTCCCTCGAAAGGACAGCAAAAGATAATAGACCACAGAACACGAATGGTGCAAGAACAAACACACACATAGAAACACCCAACCTTGGCCGTCCCAGGTGGCCAGGGGTTGGAGGGTGGTTGATTCGATCGTGCATAAGCCTACACGTACACCCTTTACTGGGCAGTTCTGTCAATGAGACTGTGGGAACAGGGTCACACCTGCAGTGGCTGGCAGAGTGATAAATGATGTTGCTTTAAACTTTGGAGACAGTCATTTTTGGGACCCGCTGTTTACTCACCATTGAAGTATAATGGAGGCCTTTGAAGGAGTAGAACGCCAGGGACACAGCCTGCCCTGCTCAGGATGTTTTAACGGGTGGGGGAGGTGGGTGTGGGATCTGCTCCCTCGATTAGCTAATGACACATTCTGCTCCTATTAGACATAATAGAACAGAACAGGCCTCTGACATTAGGTCTGGCATTTCCTACTGCTTTCACACACACACAAAAATCTCCAGTTTTTTGACGCATGAGAGTTTATTGGCAAATGGAGGCTTTTGCCTGCGCACGTTCTGACACTTTGGCCCATATTTCATTCAGCTGCTTTCAGGGAGAAATCGCACAAGAAGAATACAAAGATGTTTCCAGACTATTTAGTACAGATGGGCCTCTCCATTGGGAATGTTCTTAAGAATCACCGGCAGGAACTACCAAAGCACAATTACATCTGCTATTGGTTGGCTCTGTATTCTTTGCTCATACACTCGTAAAACATTTGGTATTTGTGATTCTCCACAATGTAATGTAAACTGCAATTGCAAAAGGAGTGTTTAGCAGATCCACTTAATATGAGCCTTATCAGCTGAGACAGCCTTGAGATTATTCCGCCTTGTTTTTGGCCCCAGAGCTAAAAAAGGACGTGAGAATGGCAGTCTAGACTGCAGCTGTCTTATAGCAAAGCATTCCTAAACTGAATAAAAACATGTCCCTCTCTCTCTCTCTCTCTCCCTCTCTCTGTCCCTGTGTCCCTCTGTCACAGTCTCTATCTCTGTCTCTCTCTCTCTCTTACTGTCAAATCCAGGTTGTTACTATTCATCTGATCAGTGTTACATACACACACACACACACACACACACAAACATTCCTCAACCAAAGGCTCAACTTGAACTGCACCAGGTTACATATTAGAAATGACAGCCATATCTGTCTATTTAGCACCATAGAAACCAATTGACTTTGACTCACTAAACTGGGTAAAGCCACTACAAACTGAATAAATGTGTTTCAAATAACGGTTCTGAACCTCCAATCTCTTAACTTAGCTACAGATTGCCCTACTCATCCATCACACAGCTAGAGCCAAGTGTAAGACTTCCAAAACAATTACTTTTGTCATTATACTCTTAGTATTGTTGTTGCTCTCTCTGTACGATAAGGGTGATTATACGCCAAGTGACAAGTAATCTACTCATATCTGTGGTTGGGAAAAGCAAACCTTCTCGCTCAACCTTGACTGATAGGCAAAGCTATTTACAACTGTCTTTGACTGCCATCTAGTGACCTGTTTGAACATTTCAACTGATTCGAATCCAAAGATATTAACAGAAAGAATGTGTGCAAAGAACTTCAGTACGCATAGTTATCTTGTGTTTAAGGTCATTCTCGTTGTGTTAAATATTTTCTTGGCAAGAAAATTGATGGTGAAAATTACAACAACAACAACAAAAAAGTAAGATCGCATGCTCTCTGTGTAAAAAATTGAATTATGCAATTACTTATTTTAGGAAAAGAATTAAAGTCTTTTAAGATACATTAAACTATTAAACAGATCTCATGACACAAACTACTATATGGGGGTCATATTCCTCTAGTAAATAACAGGTAATGTACTGAGCAGTGCATTTGAACTCACAGCTGCTTTTGCTAGCTGCCTACACTCCCAGACTATATCCCTCACATCATCGTAAAAGCAAGAGGCCTCAAGCACTTTACTGTACCCAATGCTACAGTTACCCCAGCTCTCATATCAACCCCTCAGCGTGCCCTAGCTAGCTGTAAACCAAGGCTGCGAGTAAGAGAGGGATGAGGAATGATGAGTGGGGCTATTGACATGCTATAAACACGGTTTTATCTAGGGAACAGGGGGCTAAACGAGGTGTGTGGCAAAGAGGGGCCATGCAAATACCCTTTTTCCACTCATTGATCAAAAGAGGTCATTTGAGAAGATGAAATGTTGTCTGTGAGAATGTGTTGCTACCGTTTCCTTTATACGTGTACAGATGCACAGCAATTGTAACATTTGTAATCAAATTGTAACGCATGTACTTGTGGTCTAGTTCCTATGTAGAGGTTTGTTTTACAATCATTTCAGCCTTCCAACACAGGACCGACAGCCCAGTGCATAGTTGCCAGCTCTTTTGAAATCAGCCCAAGTCGCATCCGCACAAATGGTGTCCATGAAAAGTTTTCTTTAAGTCTTTAGAAGTATCAACAGTTGCCTACATCCAAGTTCCTCACAACATCCCTGCTCTTCTTATGAAACGTCCCCATCTGTTGGATCTTCCCCAGCTGCTCTGAGATGCGTCGTTTCCGCCTGACACAACAGAGAGGCCCCCTGTGTGCACTCTGCTCGACTTCATCCTTATCTGAAACTCACAACACGCACACCGTGTATACACTGAGAAGGCTTTCAGACGCAAATACACACATCTGATATACAATCAGACAGAAACACAAAGAATATACATTTATAGTGGCCTGTTTGAGCTTTTCTTTGTAGGGGTCTACTGCGTCCGCACATACGCACACTTGTTCCTACCCTGAAAAAATGATCATCTGCTGTTTGGAAGAAATCCAGTCACTCCTCAGTTTGGGAGCTGTGGCATTCCTCAGCAGATTTATGTCCCAACAGCTGTGGTTTCATCCGCCTATATGGACAGAGAATACACTCCTGTCCCAGGAATCATGAAGAGAATCCAATCGATTACACACATCGAATCTGCGCTGAGTCTGGATGTGTGTTGGTTTGTCTGTTCAAGAATGAGTGTTTTGTGTGCCTGTGAAAGTGTAAGCGTGCATGTGTCTGTGTGTGTGTGTGTGTGTGTGTCTGTGTGTGTGTGTGTGCGTGTGTGAAAGAAAAGCTTTTTCTTCCACTCTTTGATGGGTTAACGGTTATCCCAAACTGTGCTGCTGCTTAAGTCTATATGTATAGGAAGCACACGCTTTAGAGTGGAACGGCCGATTGTTCACGTTGCACCCAAATGACGTTGCCGTGTTTTCAACTCGGGGCAAATGTCAGAGGCAAACTCAAGGTCACAGAAGAGAACGAGCCCAACTGACAGCCGGAGTTGGAAGACGTTTCAGGGAATGACAGTGTGACATCATCACAAAGCTGTATCTGAGGATGCACTTAAGTCGCACTTTAATGCAGTCCCAACATTAGACAGAGTGTATTATGATTATAGTTTGAATATAAATAGGGAGAACAATGCCAGTTCTCTCCACATGGGCTGGAGAAGTGTCCATGATGAGTGGAAATCTAACGCAAACAATGATGTAAGTGGTTTAGATGAATTGTTTCAGCCCAGGCAGTACTCAGCGCATGTTTAGACCAGGTGGTCATTTTCCACTTCAGCAGCTGCTGACGGATGAAGGGAATGAAGGGGCGAGGGGGGGAAGATGGGGGCAGGCCAGAGACAGTATGGGACAAAACGCAAAGGATGAGAAATACTCGAGTAACGGAGTGGCCCGAAGAAAGGAGAAATGAAAAGAGAGGAGATATGAAGTGAAGGAGAGCACCAGTCAGCTTGTGCACAAGTCTGATCCAGATCCAGAGTTAGTGCACTTACAGCTGTTAGTTATAACAACATTAACACCCTACAACAGTACTAATTGCACAAAGCATCTGGCTCCTCAAAAAGCCTCTTAACAGTCATGGTTGATCCATGGAAGACAGTCTTCTGATGAGCTGGTGAGAGTTGAACTGCCTTCTGCTGCCTCAAGAGAACTTTCTATGAGCACCATTCCAGGCCATTATCGTACCAAAGTTCCACCAAAATAACTCAAATTGTTATTGAGGCTGTGGTGAGGAAACTTTGACTGAAAACCTCATTGCTGCCATCTCCTGGAATCTGAGGGTTACTAAGCCAGACGGAATCACTGACTTACTTACCCTTCTCTTAACAAACAGGCTATGTAAATAAACACTCACAGGCAAGGCAGAATGGAGTTTCATGGTCGCGCAACTCAAGGAGAGTTTGTCTAAATTCGCCTGTCGAGATGCCTTGCTAGTGAGCCAATTCCTTCAAACCAAGTACACATGCGTGTGATGGATGTAAGAGGAAAGCTCCATCTTTTTCCAATATCCCTCTATGTGTGGGCAGTGCTATTTGTCAGGCTAGCTGACACATCTTTGAACTGACAAGTCAACAATGTTGTGGAATTGTTAGGGCAGGAAACAAATGTAACTAAACAAATCATTTCTCTAATCTGAAGGCACAGACGATGAGAAACGTTTCTTGAAAACAACAATACGTCATAGCTTCCGGAGCTTGATTAGAAGGTTCGATTGATTTGTCGCTGACAAATATCATTACTGTCTGATGGGAAATTCAGTAGGACAAAAACAGCCGCATAACATTTTGTTACATAAAACATTTTATGTTTGTTGTACTTGCATGAGTCTTCAATGGGTTGCCTGTCTGTCAAATCACTTTTGAACTAAATCGTCAATATGTTCATATTTAGCTATGCCAAATCACTTATCTAATTATGTATTCTGGAGTTTGAAAAGTGGATTTTAGGGCCAACTGTAATACAAAACATCTCAACGCTACGCTCATATTGCTATATACATCATTACACAGCTTAGAGGGTGAATGCTACCACACAAGTAAATAGCTATCTAAAGATCATGAACATGGAGAAGTTGTGAAACCTAAGAGGGGACATTAATACAAGGATCTTCACACGATCGCTTCAGTCTTCCAACACAATGTAATTGATCAGGAGACACCATAGACCTTCCTACAATTGAAATACAACCATCCAGATTCAAACGAACATCAACATAGATCGTTCCTTTTTGATATAAAAACTTGGCCATCCCAAAAACAACAAATACAAAAAATTCCCCGACACATATCTTGATTGCCTGCTGTTGGAGCTACCTCGGTTCAGAAATTGAATGTGACTAGCAGTGAGGCTGGCGTTCACAGAGCTGAACACCATACAGGTATGTGGAGAAGTGGTATTGATTACATGTCTTCGACAGCGACGTAACAACAATATACAACTCCCCTTTTAAAGGTGGGTTTCGGAGGCGAGTAAAAAGGGTCTTGAGCCCAGAAAAGAGGCTGGTCCTCGTATGGCTCGTTTGAGTCAGTTCAACTTGGGGCGCTTGGAGTGTTGGCCGCGGCCGGGCGTGGCCTTGGGCCTCTTCGGACCCTCTTCTTTGCCCGCCGACGTCCCTTCTGTTGTGGCCGCTGCCCCTTCTTTCCTCGCAGCAGCCTCCTCAGAGTCCCACAGGGCATTTCTGACGAAGCGGGAGACGGCTCCTTTATCCAGACGAGCGGCCTTCTTTCTGTCTGTGATCTCCTTCACTCTGTTCATGTACGTCCTGATTCTCTCCTAGATCCAGTCAAAGAGAGGGAATCTTTCTGAAGCGCGTGGACAATAATATACTTCAACACTGGAAATATCCAAACCATTTCGATGAATATACTAGTTATCAGTCTAAGTAAATGTAGATTATAGAACTAGATTTAAACAGTGAAGGCTTTGTTGGCCAAAAGCCACAACCTCGCAAGCATACTTGTCACTTCTGTTTCAGGAGGGTATGTTGGTTCACTTAATCTAAACGGTCCTGGTGTTAAATGAGTAAGAGTCGGATAAAAATAATGTACCAGTTCTTGTTTAATTCCATGTTCTTTGGGGTTGACTCCTTGTGTAACCAGGTACACTGTAACCGAGAAATGGGGGAGGGGGGGTTAGAAATATATACTAGAATATATACTAGAAATTCATTTACGGACACTTACAAAGTCACATCAGAAAATGGTACTTACTCCAGAATAATGAATTGAGGGTATATGCAGACATCAAATCCAGTTTGGCTTGTTCAAGAGGGTCCAGCTACCAAACATAGATAAGAATTATGAGACATTAACCTCACAGTAAGAGTTAACTATAACCACCTGTAGCATATCCACAAACAGTTTGTGAGTGGTGAGCAGTTTTAACCCTCATGCTCTCTTTGGGGGTCAGAATGACCCGAAACAACGTCAAATGCACACACACGCACAATGAGATATTTAGATTGTATGTGCTTGATTGAACTCAGACAAAACTAAATCATTCATGTGCAGCATGGCTACGAAGAGAATACGAAGAGAGCAGGAGGGTTAAGACATCCTTACATTGGGAACTACATTTCTGCCCTAGAAAGGCCTTTACCTTTTCCATGAGTTCTTTTCTGGGCATTGACAACACAGTCTGCACCATTGTCTTCACAGAATCCACCGAAGACTCGAATGTCTTCAGCTGCTCATCGATCTCCACGGGGTAATCTTCAGGTACGTCTTCTGCCATGTCCTGTCGCCACGTTAGACATGAGTCAGTCAGAAACGTAGTGAAATGTGTTACGTTTGTCACCGTACAGTAAGCTAGCTATAGGCTATGAATATATTTTAGGATATATGTATACATTTCATTATAACGTGTTATACAGAATCTTACTATGGCAGCTAGCTAACTACATTTTCATTTAGGGACAGTCTACATAATGGTAACAAACAACACGCAAATATGCACATTTTAAAGCACAGAGTCGTACAATCAAAGTTGGCAAATTCAAATAGCTTGAAAAAGCATTGTTTATGCAAGTGCAACACATACGCGTACTTTGTTTATAACGCCACCATCAATACCATACAACTTGTGACTGGAAAATGTTTTCAATCCAACACACGTTGTGGACCGGCGACCGGAAGTAAATTAAGAAACAGACAACAATAACGGCTGGAAGAACTAGTGCTCTTTTCTTGCTCTGTCGCCCTCTACTGTTGGAGGAATAGTTGGAGGAATACAGTTTTTGTGTGTGTTGACTGAAATGATCGCGCCATGGTGTAGCATATTGTGTGCCAAGATCAAAATATTTTTTATTGATTACAATCATATTTTATCAGACAGTCACCCTATGTTTTTTAATTGCTTTTAATCAGGTCGCCGCAAGTCAGCAGGTCATGCAGGATGAGTTGACGTTACTATGGTTTCATTGAGCGTCGAAGGAAAGTCCAGAAGTCCCAAGACTCAGGGGTGTGCTAGCTTGATGTCTTAACTTTAAGACATTTACAAAGAGTTCTTGCGTATCTAGAGTTATGCCAGGTGTAAGGAAAAGGAGAACATGGATAACTGTGATTTAGAAAAGCTTTCAATATCAGGAGGGAACTTACAGCCCGCCTTCAAATCAAGTGTAACAAGTTACAAAGCCACTGTTGCAAGCAATGTCAACAGCGTTACACTGGACCTACTGACAAGCGATTGTGGTGCTTCCTACAAAATTGTGAGTAGAAATAAAACTTACTTTCAAAAACGGAATCGGAGGTATCTGTGGTTCAAACAGACAATCAATGCTTTTTTTGTTCAACTTTCAGTTTGTAGGAGACGGTTCCAAAACCATTCCACTAAACGATGGATTAAATGTGGTGGATATAGAAGTGGTAGCTGAGGATGGCACCTCCAAGAAATACAGCATCGATGTCACCAAACTGTCTGCTAGGACTGCAGTGCTGAGTGAACTGGCAATTGAGGGAGATGTTCAACTGCAGCCTGCATTTTCCGCAAATATTTATGAATATTCAAGTAGGTTGCCTAATTTATTACTTAATGACAACAACTCAGATATATTGCTTTAATTCAGGGTATAATGAATATTAGTTCAGATCTATTCAATATAGTAATTTAGAGGAATTATCATATCATGTTCTGAGAAAGCTATTTTACTGTTGACATACAGCCTAGCTTTCTTGCAAAGAGCTGAAAAGGAATTTCAATGTATTCTTTGATCTCTAATACTATCACTTATGCATCTATTTGTGTTCTCTATAGGCACAGTTTATTTCTATTGTGACGCTGTGACTATGCTGCCCAAAGTACCTGATGAGAATATGAAGGTTTTAGTGAACGGAGAGAACAGTTCCCAGCTTGTCTCACTGAACGTTGGAGACACGATGGTTGAGATCAAGGTTTGCTCAGCAGATGGCAGCAATTCACAGGTAAACTGATACTGTTATTTTACGCTCTGTACCTGTCAAAATGAGATGTTTGGTGAAACATGTTAATCTCATTTGTGACCAGATAAAAAAGTTATTCTATCATCACTGCCTTGCTGAAGAGATGAATTGCAAAATCGCACTAAGCAAAATACAAAAACCTTGAATGAAAATAAGAGGTGGGAAACTGTAAATGGGGTATTGTTCACCTGTTTAACTATTTCAGATTTCTTTTCCCTCAGATTTACAGAGTGTCAGTGACTCGAGAGCAGATCCCCATAGCTGTGACTTTCAGTGATGCTAAAGATTGTGTGGATTATGAGTGTCCTGTATCTCTAACTGCATTCTACAGACCTGTTTCCATTTACCAGAGGTGAGCTGGTATAGAGACTATCTACTGAAAAAAGTTATCATTCTTATACCACATGCACAAAGTGGTAGATGTGGTATAAGCCCATCTGGAATGGAATTTTCCAGAACCTCCTGTTCAACAAATGATAACGTCTGAGTAACTAGTGCATCATGCAGTTAAAAAAACACATAAGGTTTTTACAAAATGGACTAAACATTTCATATTGCTCGTAATTGAAATGCTGTTGTTTTTTGAAACGTTTGCCACAAGTGAAAATGGTAGAACGTACTGTAACCTGTCAGGACAAGCAACGTTCCCAGTAAGCTCTTGAGCCTTGTTAATTGGGTTACCTTGTCTTTATGCAGTCAACCTAAGCACATCTTCTCCGGGCCATACATTGACATGCTGGCACGAAGGTCGAAAGTTGACCCGTTAAATGATTGTCCTCTGGGAGACAGTTGGAAGGTTCTTGAGCCAGACCTGGATGGGAAAATGTCTGCGGCTCTTGTCAAATGTTTCTTTGCTTACAGAGGTACCGAACACTGTCACATTGGCTAAATCAGTAGAATATCTTATTTTTCTTCTATATTCCACATACATCATCTGGATTTGTCATTAGACTGGTTTGCCGTTAGAATTGGGTCTTCCTGTTTTTCTTGCATTGCATTTGAATAGCGATTGTATCCTAAATAGGCGAGGTGATAATTCTGCCTGCCGTCTTTTGAAAAGGATGTGAAAGTTTGGTGAAGCTGGCTGAGGTGAGCTCCCACGCGGTGCGGTGTCCCCACAAACCATCAGCGGAGCTGGAACCAAAGGTCAGCATGAATGATTGAGCAGCCGTGTGACAAAAGGGCCAAAATCACAGCCTGTGTGCGAGGCTTGACCTCATGCTTTATTCACGATCTCCCCGGAACGATGGCTTGTCCTGACCGCAGCTGTGTTTTAGGTGTAGACACTGCCGTGAAGATCCGTTGGTAGGAAGTTTGGGTTTATCCAGAGAATCAGTATTTTTGGCAAAACAGTTCATTAGATATCTCTATTTGTGAAAATAACAGTCCATTGTATAGCTCTAAAGAGTACAATTGTAATGACATTCACCACTGCCACTAAATGTCCGATTCTTTATCATATATTTGATGAAGAAGCATTGTGTCTTTCAGGATGTCACGGAGACGAGCTGGTATAAGAAGTATTTTGCATCTTCTAGCAACTTAGAGATTGAGACCAAGCACAGTGTTGAGGTAATGAAGTCTTTTGGAGGGACATTACCTTTTACTACCAAGACTTCTATATCATAACCACGGCCAGTCAAACTTTATTATGCACTTGTGAAGGTATTGGATCTGCTAAGTGAGGATGAGAATGATGATCAGTTAATGGTGATTGCCTCCTTTGTCTCTTCAGGTCCGTAACTGGGAGAAGAAACTGCAAAAGGCAATTGGAGAGGACAGTGTCGATAATCTGTGTACTTTAGCTGAAGACCATCTGAAACTCTACAGGCAGCGCCTACCTAAACCAGGCATGTTTCAGTTTCCAGGGTTGCCTGCTACACGGGCAACTGTCCCAGATAATTGTGGATTAGCCGTACCCATTGAAAAATACATGAAGAAGCGCTAGTTAACGTTAGCTTAAAAGGCTTCCCTTGACATGCAGGCACTCAAGTTACTGTAAGTCTTTTTCAAGCCACTTGTGCCTGACTAATTGTCAGTGGTGATGACATGATAAATGACATCAGAGACTGATAGTAGAGTATTGGGTAGGAGTCATTGGCTGTAAAACATAATTATCGACACCCGAGAGAGGCTGGTGTGTAGGGCCAAGCCTCAATAAATAAATACAAGAAGTCTACTTTTTCAGAATGTTTAATGTTAAGGTGGAAAATGTTCAAATGTTTCTATGTTGTTGTTGTTGTTGGGAAATACATTTCAAATGATGTTTTTAAGGGTGGAATTCCTTTCTATTGTGGTGGAAATCCTTGCATTCTAAATCACTGTTTATATTAGTTATGTATGAATCTGTTCTCTGAGGGCAGTCCATCCAAGGTCGTCTACCAGAGGCCTGGGTACTTGAGGGTGTTGGGCAAACTGAAATATTTGGTGTATTTCCTGGGAGCTGCTGTAGCCACTATGCCAGTTTCTTTCCAATCAGAATTAATCATTTGAGGCGTTGGTTATTTCCCTCCTTTTCATGTTATGTGCGGTATTGTGTCTTTGTAGGGTACTTTGTCAGGTATTGTCTGTATACACCAGTTAGGGTCACTCTACTGTCTTACAGTTAGGTAGTGGTGCATAACCACCCCTGTCTACCACCTCCAGTTATTCTGTCATCTAACTGAGCAGAGTGTACTTCAATATTCCTGTAGGAGTTTGGATGCATCGGTGTAGATTGTTACTTATGTTGTATCTCCTTCACTGCACTGTCCATGCATGGTAACGTACATCGGGTGCTTTGTAGTCTGCCTTAAGGCAAGATACTGTTTATCTAGGGAGCGATATTTAAGTTAAGCAGTATTTGTGTGGTAAGTTTGGGTCTGTATTGATTTGAATTGAATTTATTTGATTATCCATATGTTATTTCTAATCATAGTCTGGATTCAAACCCAGGTCTCCTTTGTGAAAGTCTGGCAACTTACCCACTGAGCTATCCAGCCACATAGTTGCATGTTAACAAACGGGTAGTGTGCAACCTTTTAAAATCATCTTGGACGTTAAACATTTTGACATCAATGCAGGGTGACAGGTAATAGGCGTTCTTGCCAAGACAAGTTATACTTGCTCTATATTTAATGCAAAAAGATACATGCAATAATTCATAAGTGAAAGAAAAGTGGCTCTCACACGAAGACCTAAATTCCTTGTATTGTTATGAGACCTTGGCTGCTAGCCTGTCTGTTGGAGCCAAGATGTCGTCACTGCCTGGTCTTGTTGTACGTGTGTGTGTGTGTGTGTGTGTGTGTGTGTGTGTGTGTGTGTGTGTGTATTAAGCTCCTGCTTGTGTTTCTCCAGGTGACATGCTACAGTATGAGGAGGGGCAGTCTCCTTTAGACAGCCTGGAACAGGTTGCCATCCACTACGCCTCAGCCATCAAACTGAAACCCAGGGATCCCAGGTTCCACTTCCTGCTGGGGCAGGTTCTAGAGGAACAACACTATGCTACAGAGATGTATGGCTTGAAGAAAAAGGTAATTTACAGATACACGGTCATCTGTGTGAGATATGGTGCAGTGTTGATCATCAACATTTATTCATTCACTGCTATAGTATCGCTGCATTGCTATTGCAGTAAAACCGAGATTACTGTTGCTGCTCTTTGAGCAACATGATTATGCAGCAGTTTGTTTTCCCTGCAACCTGGGGGCTTTCAATGGATAATGAGATTAACCTGATACTTCTAACCAAACAGCAAAACCAATTGTTGTTTTCAATCACCGTTCTCATGATATCATCAGGCAGATGGGGATTCAGCAGAGCTGAGCGGGGCCAAGGCGACAAGCCTTCAGGACGACATCTTGGCTCTCTGTAAGCTCCATGGTTTCACTGGCACGCCGACCCTGGAGAACCAGCTGAAGGCCGTGGACACTGAGTACCACCAGCTGAAGGACCAGGGCCAGTCAGGCAAGGCCGACTACGTCCAAACCCTCTACATCTGGCTGTCCAAGAAGGCTGGCAAGGTAGGCTGACGCTGAACCATCCGCAACGGATCTGTTTCATGTCTTACTCAAACTATTCTGAAACAGGGCCACTGGACCTTCCACCTTCTCTAATAATAATGTGATGGGAGCTCTGAAGGGAATGTGTGTGTCTGTGTCTGTGTGTGTGTGTGTGTGTGTGTGTGTGTGTGTGTGTGTGTGTGTGTGACTGTGATCTCCATGCCTTCTCTGAACTGTCAGATCAATGGCCATTAGATGAAAGGTGAAGGTAGACTTCAGAGGACTTCACTGGCTGGTGAAATGTCATTGATCATTCAGTGTCTAAAATCAATCTAGGAGTCTTATTACATATTATTTTAAGCTAACGGGAAGATAATGCACAGACCAAGTGTACTTTATTGTAACTGTTACCATGAGAACTAATGACAAATTAGTTGAACCGATTCCTATGCCTATCAATACGTTTCATAGTAGAGATGAAAGGTATTGATGAGCCCTTTACGCTGTACCGCTGTTATCCCAGGATGGCAGCGCAGGCCTCCGGGACAAAGAGAGCTGCATGCACAGAGCCTCTCTGAAGTACCTGGACGCCTGGACTCTGAGCCCAGACGACTGGGAGTTCAACCTGCACACGGGGCGGCTACTGCTGCTGCAGGGGCTGGAGCGTGCGGCCCTGCAGCACCTGCAGACTGGCCTGGCCCTCCGACCCTGCCAGCCTGCTCTCAGGTATGGGGGGGGTTTCTCCACATGGAGCCACAACACCCCCCCCCCCCCACACCACCACCACCACCACTATGACGACCTACAAGAATCATTCCCTGGTTGGATGTCTAAATATTAGGTTTAGTTTCAGCGTAATATGTGTGTGCCCATGTAGGTTCTATACAGGCTTGGCTCTTCTGCAGCAGGACAGCGGAGCCTCGGAGGAGGCCAGGAAGGAGGGGGCTGTTTTTCTTCTGCAGGGACTGGAGCACGTCATCGCTCAGTACTGCAGCGACAGGTAAGGGAGCGGGAGCGGGAGCAGGGGGTTTGGAACTGCCCTGGAGGTCCTGGGATGACCTGAGCTGTCGTTCACAGCGGCGTGGAGCAGGCCGTCTGGGATCCCCTGTCGAGCCTCAGCCCTCACTTCCTGCGTGGCTGCCTCATGCTAGGGGCCGCACTCCAGAAGAACACTCTCCCAGGAAAGACTATGAGTGGAGAGCAAGTCTATCACACGTGAGTTACTTGGTATTTTTACTTCTTTCTTTTTAAAAGGGATACATTTCCATACTAGTTAATATCTAATACCTTAGATGTCTTCTAAAGATCTAAAATATATTCATAATATATTTGTGTTATGTGAGCCTGTGTTTATAAACCCATCCCTCTTTCTTACCCCCCAGTATTGCAGTGCTGGCAGCCCAGGGTGTGTGTCGGTGTGTGTGTCGGGGAGAAGTGGCGCTACAGCTGGAGTGGGTGCTGCTCGATGCCCACTTTGCCCTTCTTCAGGGTCTCCTGCTGGCCAAGCCTAGCACGGAGAGACAGGCCTCGGTGACCAAGAGGTGCCAGGCCCTCGCCGCCCTCATCCGCCTCACCACTATCGCCCCCTGTAGGGAACTGCTGGAAATGCAGGAGAAGGTAAGACCATTGTGGAGTCATGTTTTGATCCAGTTGCATCAGATCATGTGTTGGATTGAATGAGTTTGAATGGGGTTCGGAGTAAATAGTCAAACAATGTCTGACCACTGGCATTAACTCCTGAGTGGGAGTGGCCACTGTACACATACTAAATTAGCCTCATACGCTGTTGAGCGGTGAAACAGTGGCAGGCCTTCACATGGACCCTAAGCAGTTCCAAATCTTCAGCAAATCTTTATGATCAATACAATCCCCCGCACAGGTGTGTCAGATGGCAGTGGTGACCACTCCTCGTGACGGCCATGCTTTGTACCTTCTGGGTCTGGCCCAGTTGGCGCAATTTGACAACGACCCTGAGTCAGAGAGGTCGAAGGCCATCTTGGCCGACGCCTGCCTCAGCTTCCAGGCCAGCCTCGAGCTGGAGGACAAGCCTCAGCGTGGGGAGCCTCCCGCCCAGCTGACCAGTAAGACAGAAACGCTTGTGTGTCATTCTGACCAATGAGAAACGTGTGCTGGTGTATGCGCAACATATCAAGCAATATAAAGAATTGGAATGTACATGATAAGGATCCTGTTTAAATGCACACGCACGTGGACACGCAAGCGTATTAGCTGCTTGAAAGCGTGCCCCTTTACAACCTGCAGTGCTATTTCTCCCTGCGATTCGCAGAGCAGGAGTGGTGGCAGGAAAAGCTGGCCTCCGAGAAGGAGAAAGCCGCCAAGCAGACAGCCAGCCAATCCACAGGGGCCGTGGGGCCTTCCGACGGAGGGGCTGCTGGGAGAGGAAGTGGGCGTGGCAGGGGAGGCCCCGGTCGAGGGGGGGCTGCAGCGGTCGCCAAGGCCCCTGGGGCACCCGCTCAAGGAGTTGCCAAGACCACCCCCCCTGCCAAGCCTCCTGTGGCTCGGTGAGTCAGACCAGTAAAGATTTCAAAGGAGCAGAATCAGAGCATTAGATGCTATGAGGGATTATGCTGATAGGTGATAAGGTCATTTTTGTTTTCAAATGCTCAACACTAACATTGCGTTTCTACGTTGTTCCGCATTCTCCCTCGTGCTTTGAAAAATGATTTGCTCCTGTTTCAGCTTGAACTTGAGACTGTTTGCAGTAGATGAGACTACACTGCATTGACCACCCTCCCCATGAAAAATAGAATGAGCACAGAATCAGACCACAGGCATTCCCTTTGCTCCAGATCACAGTTCTACATCTCCCCTGCAGGGGGCGAGCTGGAGCGGTTGCTGCTCCCAGGACAGATGGATCATCCAAAGCCCCGGCAAAGCCCAGCTCCAAGACTCAGCTCTCCCCCAGCAAGTCCAAAACAGACTGCTCCCCCAGCACTACCAAAGCAGAAGCTCCACAGGGTAGACTACACAAACCTGGGGGAGAGAGGAAAGAGGGAGCAGGGGGGTGGGGTGGGGTAGAGGTGGAGTAGGGGTGGCGTAGTGGTTAGTTGGAGTAGTGGTGGTGGCGTAGGAGTAGGAGTAGGAGTGGGGTGGGGTGGGGTGGGGTGGTGGTTGAGGGGATCAAGATCCCAGTTCCGATCAGGATTGCACATGCATCCATACCTATTCACTGTAAAGCAGTCTGTTTATTTGGTTACATCAGTATCCAACCGTCTGTGCGTGTGCCTGTGTCTGTCTTGTGACAACATGAACATAATTCCACAGCAGAGTCAGCAGTAGCTGAATGCCCAGGCGGCCCCACCCCTGTGAACCGACGGTCCCACGCCCCCCGCTTAGGCTTGGCCCGCGCCCTCTCTCGCAACGCAAACACACAGGACCAGGCTTGCCAGTTCTACCAGGAAGTCATCTCCATGGCACCAGAGGTCAGTCCGTGTGTTCCCCAGACCACTAAGGAATGTACCGGAAAAAACAACAGTTGTGGAGCTTATTCGATGCCCATTTGGACTTGCGGTCCCTTATTGATTGACGGCTCAGGTCCATGATGCCTACGTTGAGCTGGCAGAAATGCTGGTGAAGTCGGACCCCCTGGCTGCCGTGGAGGTGTACTGCAAGTTCCCCCTGAGGCCTGTGGCCGAGCAGACGTTTGACGACGCCTTCATCACCGGCGAGATCGTCCGCAACCTCATGAAGCTGGAGTTGTACGACCACCCCCAGTTAGGGCCCAACCTCGTAGCCTACGGGAAGGTCATGGGCCTGGGTAAGATAAACACCATGTGGAGGGGGGGTCTATTCTCTTTTTAGGTTTATGGTTGTTGTTTTTATATTCTGTGTTTGTCTTTCAAGGTTGCATAGAGAAATACATTGATATCCTGGATGGGAAATTCAAGACTCATCTTCTGAAAAGTGTTTATGCTGGGATCCATAACAAGTCAGTGGATGACAAGGATCTACAGGACTTCTTCAAGTTTAAGTGCTGGATCTGAAAACCCCTGCTTTGACCACGAGACTCTTCTCACTTCCATGATGATGCCTGAATTCTGTGATGTGGCGAATAAAGGATAGTTACTTGATTAAACTAAATATATTTCACACAAAGAGAAAAGCTGACATCACCGTTCTTTTTCAAGCACATGCACCATTTCGTCGTCATTTGTACAAAAAAACAAGCGTGATCTTTGATTTGTTGGCAACATTCTCCAGGAATGACTATTGCCTGCTTTTCAATGCGATTTTCATGACCTCTGTTATTTCAAGGTTTCTATTTGGGCACTTTTTTCTATTAAAGCACAAAAGCAAGTCAGACAGTCCTATAATTTTTCTCCAAGTCCATTTATTTTTTGGAAAACACATTCATTGACAACAGTCCAACACAAAGGACCAACTCCGTAAAGGAATAAACATTTACGCCAACTGCAGCAAGATATTAAGATTCTGCAGCATTCATTATAAATTAATTTTGGAGTGAACATTCTAATCAATAGAAATAACGAGAGAGTAAGAAAAAACAAGGACAAGTCATTTGACCCCCACAACATTTTGAGAGGAGGATAGTTCATTCTAACAACACCCAATGAAAGAAGGCTGGGGAATTCTTTGATTGGATAACAAACATTATCAATTCTATATATGCAGATTGTACTTTGTGTTTAGCAAGGCACCAATAAGCAAAAGCTTGTTTTAGGACAACCATCTGACTGAGACCAGTCAGACCATTCCAGGTATACTAGAGGGATGACATATACATTGAATGTCAACAAAGCCGTGTTCAGTTCAGAGTGGGAAGGTATCATTGCCCCTCACATACATATAAAGGTTCTATCTGCATATTCTTCCACCTTAGTCCTCTTCACACGCGATTGAGCTTAGTCACAATAAGCACACGGACAGACTGGTCGAAGGCAGAGCAAACACACAGGCCCTGCTTATCAGGGCTCCAATCCAGGCTGGCGATGGGCTGGGATGACAGAGTGACGTTTTGCAATAGGTTGACTGTGCCGGCCACACCCATATCCACCTCATCTGCATCTTTCTTACTTCTCTGGGCAGGGTACTCGCTAGAGGATCAAACAATGTGCTCGATGATCGATGAACAGGCAATATGTGCTCATTTTCAGGCTTCAGAAGGATAATAAGATTGATGCAGCACAAAATCATAATAATAAGAAAGGTATTAAAAGATCTTACTATTTCCATAGATGAAGGTTGCCTGCTCCACCAGCCGTCATGAAGATATCTCTGTTCTGAGGCAGATGCCTTACTTGCCAGATAGTAGATTTATGGGCCTGAAATCACGTTAGTGGATTAGTAAGTAGCACCACTAGAATAACGTACCTTTATATACAGCCAGCTTTCTTCTTACTTACGTAATGGAGAATGGGATTGAAAATGATTTTGATCACACAATCACACATGGGTTATTAATTAATCAAACTAGCAGCAGGAGGAAAGGAGTTGCCAGTTGATTTCACTGAAGCCTCACTGACAGTTTCAAGCAGTCAGCTGTGCGTTCAGGGAGGTGAAGTGTGTTTTCACAGCATTTTCACATGGGCATCAAGAAACCTAACGCAGCCCTTTCCTCATTGTCCATCTTGGCAACCGACTGCTTTCTGACCCAAGAGCTTGTTGGACAAAGTAGTTCCAGCTGTGAAAATGTTAAAGGGCCAACTTCATAGTCCTCCCTCCCAGAAATATACGACCGAATTACCTTTTCAGACACAGACGCGAAGCCCTTAGTGGGATGCTGGGTCCGCATGTCAAAGACGTGGAATTTCCCTTCCAATGAAGTGGCCACCAGTTTGTTCATGTTAATGTCTTTCCTGTCAAACTCCACGCAACACACCTGGACCGTGACAATAGCAAAGGGTGATGGTAGTACTGGGAAATGATTAGAAATACTAGAAAACATTTGGGGGAAAAATACAGTGTAAACATTAAGAATGATGACATTTCATACAGAACAAAGTGTTGAATGAAATATAAAGTACTGCCCTTAGACAGTACATTGCAGACGTTTGCACTTGAGATAAACATTTAAATGTCTCCATCCGTAACGCAAGAAAACATCTAACATAGCCATCTCTGAGTGAACAAAAACAATATTCACAATCAGTTTAGTCCAAGGTCATAATGACAGTCAATCTAATCAATTCATACTAAAGGAGGAAAGTATGCTGTAGGAGACCATGCAAGCCAGTTTTGTTTTTTAGCAAGCATACAAACAAGGCAACTCACCCCATTCTTGATGTTGGTTTCCCATCTTAGAGACATGTTTCGGAGGTCAAAGAGTTTGATGTCACCGTTGTCATAGCCAGCACAGACGCAGCGGTCTTGGTCATTAAACGCATGACCTGAGAATTACATATTTTTTGGGGGGGTATATATTATAAAAGATCAGATGTTAAATAAGAATATATTGACATTTGAAATTGACAGGGCACATTTCTCTTGGGCCCAGTAGGTCAGATTAACTGAGTGATAATATTCAAACCATAAGTTTCCAAAACTGTCCAAAACAATTCAAAGAATTCAACATATTCATAAGGTGGACTTGTTAAGTACAGGAAGCTGATACCAAAGACCCCTAGACTTGAGGAAGGGATCTCCTCTATGTCATCTCCTCCCACTGCGTACCAAAAGCCACCGTCCAGCAGTCCCTCTTGGTCTCCCCCTCTCCTGGCTCCATGTTGGCCACGGGTGAGTCTCTCTGCCGTGTGTCCCACACCTTGACTGTGCCTGTAAAGCAACGAGAACCCCACAATAGTGCACTTCATGAAATCGCTGACACATTCTTCATCTTGATGAGAAGTGAGGCTTGACTCACACAGATCATCATTTGAAAATGCACAGACAATAAACCGAGTTGCTTGCCAATACCAAAGCAGCATTAACATGTAAGGTAGATTCTGTTCACTAAATGAACTGTTTATTAAGGACTGCCGCACAAGCAGGCTTTTCATGGTCACATCCAAGTTACCATCTCTGCTCCCGGTGACTATTTCAGGAGCACCGTCACCAATCCCAAGTCCTCCAACACCATCTATGCTGTTCACGATCTCCTTGTGAGCCTTCACTGAGTACACTGGCACCTCAGGTACCTCTAGGTTCCTGCAGACGGTGGATCACAGCACAAAATGAATCCCAGGCTTACAAATGATTTTGCACTCATTCATGCATGCCTTTCATTGCCAGGATGTGTGAGTTGCTTTCACTGTTACATTATATTCCTGGGGTGTTAAAAGCAAAACCCTTATGTTAAGGTAGCTTTATGCTAAGGAGCTAGTGTCTAAAATATGCATGTACTGTAGCATAGTGATTATTAGAAGCCTTAGCTCTAGTATACATTCAAATGTCGGGAATACCAGATGTTGAGAGTCCCATCAAAATCTCCTGTTGCCAGATGCCGTTGTTGAAGAGATGTGGCACCGAAAGTGCCACACTTTATGGGCTTTGCTTTCTCAATCTAAAACATACACAATCGCAGGCTTGGTTCAGAATTCAGACACATGCATGACCAAGGAGGCTAGTTGTTAGGACTAGTTTATAGATGTGCTTGCTACGACGGTTTATACTGGGTATCCTTTCCTTGTTAGCAACAAGTTGCCATGGTAACAGGCAGATCCTGCCAGGACTGTTCTAGAAGACTGAGGTTAGGAAACTAGCTGGCTAGCAATTGAGCAAATCAGCAGGTCACAGAATAGAGCTAACATAGTAGCAAAAATGCTATGTTACTATATTAAAAACGGGACCGCGAGAAATCAAAATATACCTCTTTCACCAGTTGGACCTCTCCATGTTGCACTTCGTAAATTTGCATCACCCCAGTCCCCCTTGCAAAGTTTCCCATGCAGACAAACTTTGCACTACAAGGTATCCATTTACAATCAAACACTGTGTAGTTTAAACTTTTCTGTATGTGAGCTATTATTTGTGGCTTCTCAAATGGCGTTGTCATCTTTTCTGGTAAATAATAGAAACAAGTAAGTCACAGAACTGGCTTTCAGTTTGTTACCACAACTTGTCAACACGGCTTGCGTCCACACGACCAACGACGTGCTCCTAGTTCCGTACTTGAAGCTGTTTACATATTCGCCTGATGAAATGCGAACACTTGCAATGTATTCTGATTATTAAATATGTTGTTAGAATTTCTTTAGTATTAAAAAACGTATTTTGTCAATTACGGACATTAAATTAACTTGTAATTGAGCATATTATCACAGTGGAGTCATAGTTGTGGATTTTATATTTTTCAGGCGCGTGTTGAACCACTATAAGGTCTTTCACACCAACACGGGAACAACCGCATGTCAAGGTTTGAGTATTCGTCCCAAATTTCAGCTCATTTTTCTCATTAGAGATCAAATTTGTAATGGACACTGATAATAACCCAACTCCAGCAATTACTGCCACAATGGACAGTGAGAGCAAAGCAGACGAGTTCGTCAAGGTGAAATCAAAAAAGACTCAAAAGCGAAAACGCGAGCAGGACCTAGTGGACATGGATCCAGAGGACTCCGTGGCATGCAAGCGACCCCAGTTTCCCCCAATTTCGGGCGACAAACTTACGGTATGGTAACATAATGTTTTTATTTGATGTGATTACATGATTTACCATTGCCAAAAATGTTTCATGAGATTATCAAACACACAGATTGCCCTCATGTAAGGCTACGCGCGTGCGCAAATGGATCATGGAAAACTTCCCTTTTCGTCTTTCAGTCGATATTCTGTTACCTAGTCTTATTTCCGAGAACATTGATGTTACTTTCACGTGGCATGTACGTGGTGACTCATGATTGAATTGCATTGATGGTCGTCTTTATAACAATGTAAACACTATCCTTACAGGGTGGCGCAGATGACATGCGGAAAGTAGCAGTCCCAGCCCACAGGTATACGCCCCTGAAAGAGAACTGGTTGAAGATTTTCACTCCCATTGTGGAGAACCTCCAACTTCAAGTCAGATTTAACCTCAAAACCAGAAATGTTGAAATCAAAGTAAGTGCAATGACACAGTCCTCCTCGGTGCATGGTTGCACCTCCTTTTAGGAGCGTATGAATGCGTTAGTCACTTCCCAAGTGTTAAACAGTGTCTTTTTGGAACCACATTTACCTGAGTAATCCATTCACAAAGTCTTCATCACTTTAGCATCATGAAACATGGTGCAACCTTGTAAGATGACGCTAACCATACAAACGATCTTCCAGACATGTAAAGAGACACAGGACATCGGGTCCCTCACAAGAGCTGCGGATTTTGTCAAGGCTTTTGTTCTAGGATTTCAAGTTGAGGTAAGCATCTTCATTTAGAAGTTGAATGCATGGTTAACTACCCCTTGACTCTTTCTTTTGTGGACTGGAAGTCGAGATAATCCTTTTAAGGAGGCTCCTTTCCTTCTAATGTTTAAAGTGTCTGACTGCGTCCTATCTTGTCTCTCTTCCAGGATGCCCTAGCCCTCATCCGATTAGACGAACTCTTTCTTGAAACCTTTGAGGTCACCGATGGTAAGAGATGGCCTCACTGCCGTTCTGTCGTTTTTACCATTCAACACTCTGTTCTACTTTGTTGTGTCATGCAAAGTTATCCTGCGTTTAACGTCTTCGTGTTTTCACGCGTCTCTTCTCGGCAGTGAAACCACTGAAGGGAGACCATTTGTCCAGAGCTATTGGAAGGATAGCAGGGAAAGGAGGAAAAACCAAATTCACGATAGAAAATGTCACCAAGACACGAATTGTGCTTGCAGATACGTGAGTGTAGCCTTCTGCTCCTGTGAGCAAGTTTAGACCTCTCATTTAGATGGGAATAATACATATCCAGTATCGTCATGTACATAATGTTATATAGGAGTTCTAAACCTTTGTGTGGCATGGCGTTTTTTCCCTAGGAAAATACACATTTTAGGATCTTTCCAGAATATCAAGATGGCACGGACAGCGATATGCAACCTCATCTTAGGTAAAGAAGAGATATCACATCTTAGAATCATTACCACATTGCTTAAGGAAAGGCTCCGGTTGCATTAATGAGCTTTAGAAAGTGATGTCAGTTTTGTGTCTTTTACAGGTAGCCCACCTTCAAAGGTCTATGGAAATATCAGGGCAGTGGCCAGTCGGACCGCTGAGAGATTTTAAAGATCAATGTGCAGCATGGATTTATTTCCTCCCTCAGTGATTTTGGTGGAACTTTTAGGTTTGATCCTACTGTGGTGTATTGGATATGCCAGCGGAGGATAACTCATCTCTACCTCTGTTTGGTCTGGTCATCCTCCTGGCTTTGGAGATGTTCTACAAAATGCCCCCTTCAACCTTGTTATGCTCTGCTGTTGATCCAAGGAGGAACTAAAGAAGATTGACTGGATCTAAAGCAGGCTGATGTTGTAAAGGTTGTTCCCAATAAAGTGCAATTAATAATATAAAAATTGAACCCCCAGTGTGGATCTGATATGAATGGCAGGACATTTTTTCCAAAGGAGACACAAGTGCTTGAGATTGTTTGCAAACATAAGTCGTTCTGAAAACCATCACTTTCAATTTTTAAAAGTTTATTTCCTGTTTTATTTTTTTTATACAGTATCAAGTTTCCAACAGTCCCACAGCATAAGATGCAGCATGCAGAGAAAGAAAAAAAAACAGTTACTTAAATTTATCCATTTCAGATTTCCCACAAAAACTAAAGAGAACCCAGTCAGTCAGAGAGAAGCACAGACAAAAGAAAGAGTGGCCTGTACTACACAGAGAGCAGAAACTGCAGTAACTAATACTAGCATACAAAAAAAAGAAAAGCTTCAAAAATGTCCCCTCTGAGTACAGTGTGGCAGTTTGAGACAGGATCAGTTATGCATCTTTACTGGAATAGAAGCATCTCTGACCTGGGAAAAATACAAAAGTTACATGTAGTTCAGTTTATTTGGATTACTGCTCATGTGTACATTTACCAAAGTTTGGCAACATCCATATTGTATACCAATTCTTAAATATAGTTATCAACATCACCATCCATGTGTAAACAATAGGATTTTTTCAAAATGTATATACATGCATAACAACAAAGAAATATCCATGTCATGCAAGCATAAGGGAGGCCCAAGCCGTGCAGAGCTTAGGGAAAGGATATTACGCTTTCTCCAATCCAAAAACACCTGTCCAAACCAGTAAGCAAGCAAAAATAGAAACTCAATGCTTTGGTTGATAGTCTAAGGGAGCGTTTCTGGAGAAAAAAAAAAAGTAGGTGCACCCCAGTTTTCTTCCTGCCTAAACCAATGGTAGAAGCGGTGGGGATCATGATAGAAAAGTGGGAGAGGAAGCCAACTTTTGAAATGTACACTCTCCAGTCTACTTGTACAGTATATCCCACTGCACATTGATCATACTAACAAGTAAAAGTTGTAGAGCAATTCCACTGTACTGTACTAGACAAGTTCTCCCTCCATACACTGCATAAAGTAAATGTTTCCAAGACTGTTCACATTGAGCATATGCAAAGCTCCTCCCCTCCTGCTGTTTTTGAACATGAGAAATCGGTGGTTATCTAATATACATATATTGTTGTTAAAAAAAACAATCCGCTACTTGCAGACAAGTCCCAGAAGCACCTGTATATATATTCTCCAAAATTAACTGACATTCACGAGCTTTTTTTCCATTTTCTGTTGATTCAATTTAAATCCCATATCCTCTAAGCTCTGTTCAAAGGTAGTAAAATACAAATGCATGAAATGCTCTAATCATTTTATATATATATATATAAATGTCCTTTGATGAGTCTGTCAGGGATTGTCCCATGGTTACACTCAAATTGTTTTATTTGAAGTAAACCACAAAGTAGTTTAGTTTGCAAAGACATACTGTTACTTTCTTGGCATCTACCGCTACTCATTTCATCACACATTTCATATCGAATCTCCCTTTGCAAAAAAAGAACATTTAAATGTTTTCTCTCTTAGTATGATTAGAAAGCCTAAATAATCTGAGCTGTCCGAGTGTAAAATAGACAAGACGAAAAACAATATACAGATATTTGAAAGTGTCATTTGCATGTGTAGTGGCCATTCTGATGCCTTACAAACCAGTTCTCCAAAAAGGACGACGATGGTAGACAATAATAATGCAAACTGTTTTTTGGATATGTTCTGGTTGGCACTTCATACCCTTTTTTTGAGTCGTTATGAAATCAAGTATACTTAGTAACATCTCGGCTAACTACACATTCCCCACATAAAGAGAGCCATTGATATCCTAGTTGTTTTCTTATATATTCATATATAAGAAGACAAGAACAAAAATAAATATAAAAAAAAGAATTACAATAAAAAAAAACGTAGGGAAAAAAATTGAAGAAAAATATCAACAAGACAATCTGCCTTCTTCTCCACCCATGCCCTTATATCCACTCAGAGATGCTCTTGCAAACAAGATATAGCTGTCCTTTAGTCTCTTAAAGTGCTACAACTGGGTTATTGAGAGGATCAGGGTTCAATAACACTTCAAAGTTGGCTCCACGAGGCTCGTGGTTTTGATTCGTTTTTTTTCTGTTTTGTTTTTGTTTTCCAAAAAAAGTGGCTTCACAGAGAGAGAAAGAGAACACTTCCATTGAGATACGCAGGGAGTGCTTGCCAGGCGTCAAACAGATCTTCAAAGATGGAGAAGAAAGCGAGTGTCGAGGAGAGGAGGAAGGTAGCAGGAGGAAGGGGCACTCACACATCCACCACCATCTTTTTGTGTATGTCCAGGCCGCCCACCACCTAGAAGAAAACAGAATCATGTATCAGCCCAAGCCTTGATGTGAACTTGATCCTCTGAAACGTCAATCTCTTCTCTTCCCTGGTTTGAGATAGTCTCTAACACAGACAAACTGCTTTCTGCAAACCTTGTATGCTCACGGCTGTCTTTTCAATGTACGATTTGGATTTGAGATGTTTGAAAAGGTTGGAAAATATAGTGTGCAGAGCTCCAAACATGTGACTGGTTAGAGGTGCCAGCATGTATACTCAGGAAAAATACATTACCTTAACAGAACACGCTTTAGTTCATTGCGTCAAACCTAGACAACTTGGGTCTAATAAAGTGAGTACCAGCAACAATGATTTTTGACAAACATGCTTAATGTATAAAACAATGTAAGAAATAGCCAATAGTGAAACATCCAGTCTGTTCTCTGGGTGCCATCATTTATGTACTCACAACTAACTTTTACAACAACTAAAAGACATTTAATTGTACACAATGGGAGCTATAAGCCATAGAAAATGCACTCTCAGGGAGCTGGCACTCAAATGTATATTGCTCCTGCTGAAAAAGCACCATCAGCTTTTTGGCATGTCTGTTCTCCAATGTGTGTGTGTGTGTGTGTCTGTGTGTGTGTGTGTGGCAGGGGTGGGGCTTACTGCGCAGAACTCTTCAAAGGATATCCTGCCGTCTCCATCCTTGTCTGCATTGATAATGGTTTTGTCCACTATCTGCTGCAGCTGTGTGTCCTTGAGGTTGTTGCCCACCATCATCTTCAGAACCTGGAAGAGCTCTCCGTTGGAGATGTAGCCATCCTTGTCCATGTCGTAGATCCTGAAGGCGACTGTAGATGGACAATAGGTAGAAGCAGAAAGGGTTTTCATGTTCACAGTAAGAGACTCACTCACAGAAGACTTACATGACCTTTTCCACCGGTGAATGTGTGTGCATGTGTGCGCGTGTGTGTGTGCGCGCGCATTCTATGAGCTTTACTTACACCGAAGCTTCTGTTCTTTGTCACCCTTGACACTGAACTGGGAGACTCCCTCAATAAACTCTGGGGAAAAAGGAATGCTTTAGTGTCCAGCTATTCAGTTGTGTGTGGTTTTTTACTAAGGATGCCATCGTTTTTCCAGAGCTAACATGCCCAGCAGGTTCAGAATGCTGCAGGCTGACTGGAACTGATGCGGGTGTCAGGCTTAAGCTGTAAGTGCCCAAGGCATAGTTGATCCATAAGACAGTACGTTTTAAGATCATATGAATTACAATGTAAAGACTTTAATGCAACTGCCATTGCATTAAAGTCTACTATGATAAACACCATATGGATATTTTTGGAAGGGAATTTTGGATCATTTAAAATGAACACATTTGAATCAATTTAGCCATGAAATCTAGGTTTGCTGTAGTTCTACAGGTATTCCACAACATTGCTACTTGCAATTTTGACAACAATCTTGACAGCCTACCAACTGCAGCTCAGAACCTTGCTGTGGCATGTCACGAAATCTTGATCAAACAGATAACATCATCTGTCTTTTTTGGTAATACTTTCCCAGTAGGTAGAATGGGTAGAGGGCCAAAAGCCTCATTTGTTTCCTGTTACTTTTTAATGACCTGTCGTTAATCTTGCAATGTGATTAATGTTAGGTGAAACTCTGGCCCCTGCAAATGCCAATCTCAGGCAGGATAACAAATTGGGGGGTTGTTCAGAACCAGAGCTGTCACAGGTCCCATTTTTGGTGTAATGTGGTGTAGCTTTATTAGCTCAAACTGAAACCACAGTGCAGTTCAATTGTTACCATACTTATCTTAAAGCTGTGTAAAGGATAGCTGAAATTGTATCTGCTGTCATTCTTAGAAGTTCTCAAAACTTCCAAAGAAAGTCACTTTGGTCTAATCGTAATTGAATGACAACAGCCTGAAATGGAATCTTTGAAACAAACAGTTACAACAGGTACAGTTACAGGTTCATGGCACTGTTACCTTTGAAGTCCACCTCTCCGTTGCCGTCTGTGTCGAATATGTCGATGACCCTCTGCACCAGCGGGTTCTGTTGAAGCTCAGGCAGGGACATGAACTCCTCCACACTTAGCGAGCCCGAGTTATCTAGGTCGAGTTTCTTAAACCTCTTCCCTAGCCTTTTAATCTCATCAGCATCGACTGGAGTAGGAGACAAGAGAGAGTGGGAGAGACACGGTCAAACAGGGGGACTAGGAGAGATTGCATTAGCTCATATACCCAAACAACCCACACATAATAGTCCCCAATACACGGGCATTCTTGAAAGGTCTTGCCCCAGTGGATGGTTCTCACCCATTTCAGACGGAGGTATAGTCACCCACACATAGAGTGGAATACACTGAGTCACGCACACCAGGACTTAAATGCAGAATTAGGGTTGGAGGCTGTTCACCCCTACCAACACGGACCAGGATTCACACCTGCAAACTCACATTTTTTGGCATCCCCCTTGGTGTCTTGTCGTGCCGCTCTACCTAAGGCAAGTTTCCCCTTTGTGTCCCGACTTCCAGCCATAGTTCCTAGTTCCTTAGCTGGAGAACAATGCTAACGGAGTAACCCCACAGCAACAACAGCCACTTGCTAACTACTGTATAAGCTCATTCGTATGAGTCACGTGATCTGGCCCGTTACCCATACTACTATTACTACTGCTGCTGCTCTAATCTGGGCTCATGAACAGTATACAGCTTTTATTTGGTTTTACATCCAACAGACAGAAAGAGACAGACAAAGAGCTGAATAGAAGGAAATGACGTAGCATTGTGAGGCAATGATGACAATCAACAAAAGGGAGAGTGAACCTCAAAGGGAGGCTGAAGAAGTAAAAGAGATCACCTGGAAGGAGGATGTGGCAGAAATGGGAAGAAAAACGAAAGAAAGAGATCAGGCAGAAACTGGGAACAGGGATGATTTTTTTATATATAAAGGAAGAAACTAAAATCCTTTGCTTTGAGGTTTTTAGGATTGTGGGTTTGACAGCGTACTTCAGTCCAGTGACGCATCAGAAACCGGAGGGATGACTGTGTCTGTGTGGTGAATGAGTGAACAGACAGCAGTGACTGCAGGCAGGACCACAGCAGACAGCTGCATCTTCTCCCAGGCCTCGGAGAAATCTACTACAGCATGTATGCAATCTGCCTCTACTACAATCCATGTTGCATTTATACAATAGCTTTTCAAATCTGCAGCTGTTCAAATGTAATTCTCTTCGGGTTAACATCCCTGACATCAAATGAACTGGACGGGAATTAATCATATCTAGATCAAACTAAATCAGCGTTACACCAATAAACAAGTTACACATTCATAATTCACCCCGGCTATCTGTAGTTATGAAAAGTAGCAAAGGTATGTCACACAGCCACGTGTGTTCAAATACATCCAAGTGGAAGCCTGTCAAACAGTACCCATGCAGTGTGATTATCAGGGCTGCACATACTGTTGGACTGTACACAAAACACTTCCTTATCAGCACACCACTTCCTGTTCAAGGGCATATGACACAATCCTGTCTGTTTACTGTGCCGCCTGTTCAAGTAGCAGCAGCACAATGCGGTAGAAGTAGACATCGAGTGCGACTGGCTAAAACACTTCCAATTCCCCGCTCTACTTGTTGGAACGGAAGATATGTTTTATTGTATGATTGCACAAAGACTAATACTTTTCATATTTGAGAAAATATCAATACCTTAATGTGGCAAGTGGTTATACCATGTAGTATTTTTCATGTCCTATGGGACTGAGCATGCTTGTTGTTACTGACCCGCCATAAGAGGTCTTTTGAGGTAGACTGCATCAGCTGGGCCTCATTTCCTTATTCAATGCCCTGCGTGCAATATCCCATTACAGCCAGCCGTTATTGAAAATGCACTTGTTGAGCCTCCTCACAGAAATATGTTAATGAGAGTCTAGGGATGTCATGTGTACTTGTCAGATGATTATGGAGAATCTCTTATCCTCCACCACAGAAAAGACCATTTGTTCATAAACACTGTGTGCACCCTCCACAGTGTTACTAGGCAACTGGAAGCCACTGGCCCCCAAACTACAACCCCTCCCCCAATCCAATGAAGATCCAAGTGGAGGCTGTAATAGCAGTACATATATCTGCATTAATAGATGCGCGATTAGAGCAGAGGCGAGATTAAGGTACCATCATGACTGTACTTGCACTCATATTGGTAAGAGTAAATACAAATGAAGACATGGGGGTATTAATCAGCATTGTAATAACTTCAATATGCTCTGTGCTTTTAATAAGACGATGTGTACATGTTCTCATATACACGCACACACCTGTCACAAAACATTTGTGTAGTGCATGGAATGAACTTACAGGCTGATTTATTTTTCTAAGTTATGTAAATGAAGTCCTTCCCAATCCAAGTCTGTTTGACTGGTATGCAACAAACAATAGAATATGCTAATAAATCAACTGACAATCACACAAATCACCACTTGGAATGATCAGAACCATATAGTGCATCACAAATCCTCTACAATCATGACATATTCACTGGATAGGCGACATCCTTCCTACACTCGGACAGCGAACACACACCACGATAGTGAAAGCCACAGAAAAGCCACAGTGATACACTAGAGAGCTAGCGATACACTATATAAACAAATGTAAGTACTGTACACACACACACTCAGATCCAGCCGGTGTTGATAACCTGTATGAGGCAAGGTAAACAGGAGAGGACTCTTTGCCCAGTCCTGTAATTATGCTGCAGGGTCGACACACGACACCCTTGCAATTAGCATAATGGTTTTTTACTGAGCCAATGAGAGGCACAGGGCTGCAAGTAGAGCCAACAGATTGGAGGGCGCTGGTTGCCACTAAGTCAGTCTGGCATGTTCTGATCTCAGAAGAGAATCGCTATCGCAAGACGATGGCTTCTTCACTGGCAACATTGGTTTAGCATGTCATGTCCATTGTTTTATAGGACTGGCTGTTAACTGTGACAGTTAACTGTGTCATTGTGAGACAATGGAACCTGGAGAACACTTTTTGAGGTGCACAGCTCCGATTGGTTGTCTTTAGGGGAGCTGCGGTCAGAACAAGGCCAAACCTTTTGACTACGTGATCAACACTAAGACTGAGACTCATATATTTTTACACAGCATGACACACACAAGCAAGCAGACACACACACTTTCAAACTCAGTACACAGCTCTCACATATACACTCACTTTCTTTTTTCCCCCCCTCTCTCTCTCCACTATTATCTAGGCCATTGGGAGGAGGAGGAGTAGGAATAGAGAGAGAGAGAGAGAGAGAGAGATGTGCTAGTCCCTCTATGCATTAGCGAAATTGCTACAATCGCACTGGACGATGCTAGCAGAGCTGGGCCAAAGAATGCTCGCGCACACACTGAACTGTAAAAGCAAGGGGAAACGGTTTTATATTTATAGCCCGGTGGTCATGAGAAAAGCCCCACGTCCCGTCCCCCTCTCCCCCCGCCCCCTCGCTGTAGCAGCCGTTGCTCCCGCCCTCAGGGAAACCCCTAGCAACATGGAAGTCCTGCAACTCTGCTGTTTATTTTTGGACGGCTGAGATGGTTTGAGGTCACAATGCTCTGGTGCTGTTTGTATGTGTGTACGCGTGTGGGTTGGGGAGGGGTATGGATGTCTGTTTGTAGTGTTATTAACATTATAAGCACCGTTGGTTGGTCACCTGGCTGTTCCTAAAACCGTGATATCCAGTACACGGTAAACAAGAGAGCACAAAAGCCATCGAACACATCTCACATTTATGAAAACATGTTGTTTGGTGGGTCAGCACATTTCAACTAAGATCCGCATTCTGCTTGGCCCGAGAAAAGATGGCGCAGAGCCTGCTTCAGTCGTGCTGACCAATCATAGGCTTGGGCTAAGCTATGGGTGTTAGCTCTAGCATCATTCCGCAGCACAATAGATGGTTCACAGTCAAGTTGAGTCGAAGTGACTCGAGCAGAGCGGTGCCAAGAACTCTTGGGCTGCTGCCCGCTTGTCACGGGGATTGATAAGGTGAGCAGCTGTGCGACAGGAAGACGTCGAGAGAGTGTGAGGGAAATAATAGTGTGGAGGGATGAGCAAGAGAGAGCATGTGCGAGACAGAGCCCAGGAGTGGCAAAGCTTTGGCAGATGTAAACAACCAAGCTGGGCGATGACCGCCCCCCTCCCCTCCCCCTGGGTCACCCCCAGGACCATTGGCTCTGGGGGCCGCACCTGTTGACCTCCAGTCCCCAGACAAGTACCGCCATACGGCATGCACCCAAACTGCTTGAGTCCCCCTTCCCCCTTCCCCCTCCCTCCCTCCCTCCCTCCCCATGTTGGTGACCCTGATCCCAGGGGACCTCTGTTCAAAGAAGTCCCTCACTGCAGGGACTGTTGATATCAGCACTGTGAGACGCTGGAGGTTGTCCCTCGTGTAGGAGATCCTTCAGGTCTCAGAGCTCATTAGGGGTCACAAACTGATCCTACTGGTAAAAAGAAACTCTAAAGCTGATTATGGACACTAAGACTAAAGAAGTAAAATAGGGCATCACTCCTAAAAATAGGGGGAAAACGGACTCCTTTGGAATTGCGGTTTTGACCTTTACAGTGTGTGTGTGTGTCTGCGTGTGCGTGTGCATGTGTGCGTGTGTGTGTGGGGGGGGGGGTGGAGGGTTATAGGATGAAACAAACTAACCATGCCCACGTCTGGTGTGGTAATTTAAAAGAGTCAAACAAAATACTTACAATGTGTACACATTTCCAAGGGGTAACTTGCTTCATTTCCCTAAAGAAGAAAGAGGAAAATAGGTAAGACGTGTGCATTCAATCATATTCATGTGTACGATGTCTCAAATAGCTCTATTTTGTAGACACATTTACCCCCAAACACTGTTTCACGTGACATACAATACAACTGTTACAACCTGCAAGAGTCCGTTTTCTAGCTGAACCTGAAGCTGTGGCGAGTATGACTACTCCTCATTTTCATGCCACACAAAGACCTCTTAATGCTGCTGAGATGACTCAGGGATACCAACTGAAGACAGCAACTGATTTCTCACAGTTCTGTAGTAGATTCAGACAGCAGCTTGGCTGTTGCCACATTGCTGGTAGTGTTAACATGTTCTTTTCCATATCTTTTAGCATGAGACTATATTGTAACTACACCTTGTGTTCCTGTGAACAAAAAGGAAAGGATGGCTCGGTCTGTCCAAACCGGCTCAGCGAAGACAATTCCTCTCGTTCTAGCAAAGAATTCAGCATATTCAACGCTCTTTACATACCCAGAATACCTGTTTGATTTGTTCTCTCAATTCAAACATAATCTCATTTTGTTTTCATCTAATTTTAGATCCTCTTTTGGTTATGATTATGTTGGAAATGAGAGAATGAGACAATTTTCCTGTGTATACTGCCCAAAAATAGCTCATTCTGAAAATTACTTTATTAGGTGTGCCAAGTTTATAATAATCTAGTTGGACTCAAATTACACCTACTAGTTAACCTTGAAGAACTGTCTCTCCCCCAGATGGCTAGGGTGGGCGGTATTAATACTGATGAGTGAACCGCTTCAACTCAGTTACACATGCAGTTCAGTAACATTTCCTCGACATAGAGACAGGTACACAGCATTTGTGATAGTCTTGCTTGCAGACTTAATGGATTTAGGAGCAGCGAAGACCAAGAGGTTATATAGGATTAGTTGGGCATATTAGCATTTGACTACCTGTTCTTGAGAGTGGTGTCCATAATTGACTTAGCAACCACCGTCTCTTCACACATATTACCAGATTCACATAAGTCCTAAAATATCCTTCCAACTTCATCTCTGTTTAAGACAAGTGTCATGTTTTCAAGATGGGGCTTTACAAGTGTAGATGCTTGAGACCAATGGCTCGTTCACTTTAGCCAAAGCACTGCAAGGTGAGGATTTGTCCCAAATGAGATTTAGTGTGAAGGATTAAAGAGTTACTAAGTAAAGCCAGGTCAACACTGTGACTGGCTGTTTCAGGAATAAAACTTGTTTACCTTTTTACAATGTACATTCAACACTTCCAAAGTAAATGGGGAGAGCCTGATGTGGTACGGGCAAGATGAGTGCATGAAAGGCAGAAGGGAGAGAGAAAACGTAGAGTGAGAGAGAGAGAGAGAGAGAGAGAGAGAGAGAGAGAGAGAGAGAGAGAGAAACGTAGAGTGAGAGAGAGAGAGAGAAAGAGAGAGAGACAGTGTGTGTTTGCCAATCAATAATTCATGCTTCATTCAGAATCAATTAGACTCCAGTGCACAACGTGCGTTTTGCATGATTAACAGTCTGGCATTGGTGTGGTGTTGTCCAGTCTTTACTAGTCAACCTTGAAACCCAGCCAATTATAGATGAGCTAAACCGCAACATAAAGGACTGATAAGAGATGCGTTGCCTTTGATATGACAGTTATTATTAATTATGTCAAAAGCTGATTGTGTGTTCTAAACCTTAAATGAGCAAAACAAGTTTGGACTAGGTGTTTGAACAACTAGCACTTCTCCATTACTGGTTCCCCCTTAGACTAATATCCAACAAAAGTGACAGTAACTAGTCTTGACTTCTTTCAAATTCGCTTACGTCACTCATTGCTACCATTAATGCAATAGGCTAGATAAAAACTTATATAACCGACAGTATTTTATAATGGTCCTATATAGTATGAACCAAAATGCCTGTAACTGAATCAAGGTTTCAATACTCCACCCCAGTGTGTATGTTGAGGTGAATAAAGTCAACCTTTCCCCCAACTCAACATTCTTTTTACATACGAAACTGGGAGCAGCAGAATTTGAAATAGGTTGTGTTGGACAACGGGTCACCGAGGGGGATTTGAACCAGCAATCTCTACATCAGCAGTTCATTCATCTACCAAGATCCACATACACATGTAGTGCCGTGCGGGTTACAAGGTTTGTCGTTGCTGTCAAACATTGGTGTCTGACTGCAACACCTGATTGTGTTCCAACGACTAGTCCCTTAGGCTGGATGTGCCAACTGTCTTTCACAGGGCATGGTTGGCATGCATCCAGTCTATATAGGCTATCACTGTTTCATAAAAGAAACTACTGGTGCAGAAACGAAACTCTGAAGAGGCAGAAATTCAAATGCAACGTCCTCATCGGTGGACATACAGTCTTTGATTGTTAGATAACTTACCCTTGTAATTTGATGGTGTGTGCAAATGTGTCAGCGTGTTTGTGTACGCGGAAAACGACACGTCTCGTGAATTGAAGAGATCATTTCACTCACAGGAAAAGTGCAAGGATTTACGGATTAGAAACCGCCAAAATATGAAAATAATTACCCAAATCTCAGCAGGTTTAATATTCTTTGCTAATCCTCTCAGTCATTCCTAGGCCTCCCTATGTCTGGCTAATACCCACAAAGCAGATGTTTTACAGACTCCAAAGTATTAGGCAAACCAACACAACACCAGTACTAATTACTCCAATGCCATCATTTAGAATCAATGCATTAAATGCAATTAGCAAAAAGACACACACTTCTTCTTAAACAGAGGCGTCAATCGATGCTACCTGTCGGCTATTATATGAGTTGAGGCTGTAACACAGACGGAATAATCCCTGATTGAGTGGGCTGCTTTAATGGTGTTTTCAGGGTGGATCATGACTTCTGATGGTGATTCGCCACGGCTCTCATCTCTCTCACATGCCGCATCTGTAGCCTATGTGGGTGGTGCTTGATTGCAAAGCAGCATATGGTCCTCCCTGTATCAGATCACTCTACTCCTCTCCTTGGCGAACGGCCCTGGTGTATGGTTTTATGCTGTAAACCCGTATGCATGGAATGAGCTTGGCTAATTATGATTTAGCTTAATATTGGTCTTCATTTTATCCAAAAGTTCAATAGGTTACTCTAAAACTACAGTAAAGTAACATAAAATGCTGACGTTTTGACTAAATAGACCAGGCCACTCGATCGATCATTAAAACTCGAAATGATCATTAACATTGTTATTTCGATTAGCTGTGCACGTGTATCAATGTTGCAACACATCAAGACAGACACTTGCCCTTTCTGAGATTATCAAAGTGTTTGTTGTGATACAAGCTTGCCTGAGGACTGTATATGTGCCATTTCTGGACGACAACCTGTTCGCGAATGTGATTACCGATCTCCGTGAAATTGTATCAGCTTAGGCTGTCTTTTCTGTAGGTATGTTACTTTGTAATGGATGCCTAAAGACAAGAGTTTGCCCTCTTGGATAAGGGTAGCCTAGATGATTATACAGGGTTACTGTGTTGGAATTAGACAGCTATCTGGGCCACAGTCTAGGCTTCTCGCAATCGCACGGAGATGCATTTAGAAAGGCATACTTTCCCCTCGACAGAAATGACATTTCGCAATCAAATAACCCGTCCCTGCCCACACACCCGGGCCTATGTGACAACATAGGAGGCCAAACCCCTGGACGTTTATATGGTTTTTGGTAGGTGAAAATAGGTGTTGAGACTTACCATCGTGCCGGTTGGATGATGAAAACGCGGTCCCGGGATGTAAAATAAAAACAAGGCTTTTAGGGTGTTTGAAGGCCGCGAGCTGTTACAGAAAGGCGTCGCTTATGATATTTAAGGGTTTGTCCGTTGAATTATGCCCAGCTTCTCTCTCCTTTACCGACGCTTTCACTGCAGTGCCATAGGAAGACCCGTAGGGAGGGGTCAGTAAGGCGGAGGAGGCTCGGTTTGACAAGGGCGGTAGTGGAGAGAAGGGGGAGGTGCAGTCCAGAACATCCGGGAACTCGTTTCTTTTTTTTCTCAGCAGTTGGTCTCTTTTAGTATGTGCACCACTCAGTGGCGACAAGCGGTATGTGCAATCAGGGTTTGTGTCTAGGCCATTTCAAGATTGTCCCCTATTTTCATAAGTATTTGCAACGAATTCATGCACAATTGCATGGTAGCAGTAAAGTTCCTAAATTAGCTGAACAGGCCTTTCAAACCGATCCTGCATTATAATCGGTTAATCGGTTCTGACTTTGTTCAACTCATGCATGCACCAATTAACCCATCGTTGTTCACATACTAATGCGTGTGTTGTCATAATGTTTAACATATGTTATTTCTGCTCTTGATTAATTAAACTAACAAGGCACATGTTTATCACACTTTCTGATGAACCCCAAAGAGCTCCAAAACTGAATTTCTGAGATTCAAATATATACCAGACGTAACTAAAACTGATATCAGCTTCACTATTCACTCAATCCTATCCAATGAAGATGTTTGTTAAAAGTCAGGCAGACTTAAGAGTTTGACTTTTCTGTCTGATTATTTAAGATATTGCTTGATTCCTGAAATGCGATGATATGCCAGATTATGAATGCCTGGATCATCACTCTCAGAATTGCATTTCCCTGCAGTTGTGTTGTGTTTTGTATGTTCAAGGACACCAACCTTGACCACATCCACCTCAGTGTAACTATGTCTGTCTGATAGAGCCTAAAGCCTTGGTGTAAGACAGACATAGTTCCTTACCCTTTGTAAAGAAAAGAAACTCACACCGCACGCTTACAATATAAAATATATTTACTATCCAAATACAGTACTGAACCACCACAAAACGTCAACACTTCAAATTACATAAACAACTTCTACCTTACAATATAAGACAAACAACATCATTTATTTGATCTTTGTACTTGTTTAGAAATCTTCCATTTTGCATCCTCAGCATATCTAAAATACCTGTTTCTCAAAATAGTTTGCACAAACGTTTGACAACAAAATAGTAAATGTATTTTTACAAAAATACATATTTTGTGTGCATAATTCATTGCATCATTTGTTACACAGCATATCAAAAGACTCATATGACAGGTAACAAAAATACCTAACTTTTGAAATAGGATACATAAACATAATAGGTCCACGGATGTTGCACAGTATTTTCACTGAGACGCATTTCTTACAATGATTACTTGCAAGAGGTAGAAAGACAGGGCACTATAAACAAATAGCACACCACAATTATATGGCTACACAAGACAGTTACAAAATAGAACAGTCTGGGACATATACCAAACATATGGAAAACATATTTACTCTTTCATACTCACTCTGCCTTTCACTCACTCACTCACTCACTCACTCACTCACTCATTCACATATACGCACACATTTACCTGAGGGTTAACAGATGCCACAACAGACATCTACCAAGAGGAGTGTGATTGTCTTGACTCATTATAAGCAGAGCTTTAAATAGACTCCCTGCTGATTACAAAGAAATAAGTCATGTGAACTTGATTGTCACTTTTCTGTGAACTGGAAGATTTCTGATCTAACGCTGTCAATCACACAAACTGTTCCTTGTTGACCCACATGAGGGTGCGTGTCTCATTGGGCTTGCATTCATACTCAATGCAGTTGAAGCTGTTGCCCCACTGGCAGTGGTCTCTCTTGTTATAGTTATAATACTTCACTTGCCATACTGTCTCAAAAAGACCTACGTCTGTGAACTGAGATACAAACACACAAAACACTTTGGTGAATTGGAACACATGGATAAGAAACAACAAATAATATTGTGAGATTCTGGATTTGTAAAGTGTATTGACATTTGAAAAAGTATTGTTCATTACCTGTATGTTGATTTGGACAGGTTGTCTCTCTCCGCTCTTGGTGTGTGTAACTCCCTCAGTGTCGTACAATCCGCAGTACACCACTGATTGTGGGTCTTTAGACTGCTGCTCCAGTGGAAAGGTTATCCCGCCCACACTCATGGTACTGATGACAGAATCATAAAGAAAACCGTTATGGAAAGTCATCCACCTTCTGTCTGAGTTTTGATACCTGCAGACGTGTGCTCCATTGTGTAAGATACTCAAATATTGCTTGTCTCCAACAGATAGTGCTGAGAGTACACATCCAAATCGGTATGGCCACCAATCAAACCTGGAATCCAATTAGCATGTCACTCCAAGTGTGACACAGTTGTTGAGGTGAAGAGTCTGCCATGCACTACCCAGTGCTCAAAATAAACTTGATTCAATGGAGGAGGACAACAAAGAGTGTCCTACGGAGATGGACTGATGGGACAGGTCACGTCATTCTAATAACGTAAAGGCAAATAATCATATTGCATAATTCTAGCGACAGTTTTTGCCACAAACGATGGTTAGCCAACAGCCCTGCCCTATCTTAATCGGTTTGGGATTTGACAGTCGGAAGACACAATCTGTCTCTGTCCTTGTCACCATCTGGCAAAATGCGTTGTTTTCACGAAACGATTGTTCCCTATTTTATAGCGTTTAAATTGGTAGGCTTCATCGAACCAAATAGCATGATACATTATTTGAGGATACATTATTACGTGTAGGTTGTAAATATATGAATGCTGTAGTTTATGCTACAACGAAATTTACTAAAGCTATCCTACATCGAAAACAGTTCATTACAAATCTTAACATTGTAGCCTATCTACTAGATCATTTTAGTATATTCCATCGATTCCGTTTTTTAACTGATTGTCGACCTAACTCAGAATTGCAATACAGTCTGTACTACTCACGACGCTGTTGCCGCTCCGGGTTTGACAACCACTTCAATCTTGTATTTTGATCCCGTTAATAGTTTAATCGTCCTGGTTTGCCCAAACCTCGCGCCGTCTGATTTGAAGAAAACAGCACTATTATTAGGTTGCATCTTCATTGAAATCCCGATTTTAACTGTTTGTGGAACGTCAGCCATTATTCTTCTGGATGGTGAGCAATTGAAATTTGCTTATGAACAGGCGGATCTGGGACGCAGGTGCGAAACACCTTCGAATGTCACAACCGATTTGACAGTGAGTAGAATATTGTGACGTAAAGCACTGGTTTAAAACGTAAAAACGCATCGCTTAAAACAGAACCTACTGTAATGTTCACCAACCCTGCCACCGTAATCCCATGCACACAACCATAATCCTCCTATCCATGTCCCATGGGAGTGAATATTCGTTCTACTCATTTGTTTGATGCAATGCATCTAAGAAAAAAGAATATGATATGTTTAGTTACAGTGTTGGCTCATAGATGCTTATGTGTAACACAAGCACTCACGTTTAGTTGGTCAGTTTCTTGGAAACGAATATAATTAGTATCAATTAATTACCCAAATCGTTTGATCTAAACAAGCAGATTTGCCGTGCAGTTAAGGAATGATAATATTGTGTTATTGAAAAATATATAGTATCAAATGATGTGCATTTTTAGGATACCATGGCTGGATTGTATTTGGTAGGGGCAATGAACAAGATAGAATGACCAGTTAATTGACGGTAAGTTATTTAGGCATCGTGTGGGTTGATAACGTTGGAAAGTACAACATGAGTCAGATGTACTGCACAGCATTGAGCAACCAGGGGAAACCTGAACAGAATGAACTTTAATCCAATTTTTATATAAATAAATGATAGCAATATAATAAATGGTATACATGAATAAGATCATTTATAACATTATCATTACTAATATTTTCACAAATCGATCAATATTGGTACTGGAATAATAAATGAATGTCACTTTGCCACATTATCATTTTTTGTTGAGTTAAACACACAATTGTGCCATACTAATCAATAATGTGCTCTTTCCTTGGACTGTTTACCCTAAACAAACAGAGTAAAGCATGTGGACTTTCCTACCCACCCAGTATAAATACAAAGTGCATCAGTTTCACTTCACAACCTCAAACATTCGCCACCACAACTAGTTGTAAACTCGAAATGGAAGCACTCATGAAGATGTTACTTTGTCTAGGCCTTGTATTTTTACTTTCAGGTAAATTCTTGAGAAGCATTACTTTGTCTCTTTAGTTGTTAACTGTTTCTTTGTTTTGTTTTTTACCAAAAAAAAGTGACTGTGGAAATTGTTCCTTTGATTCAAGCAGTGGCATCTGCCTTTCCTGGTAAGAGCCACAGTGGAGGTAAAGATGACCCCGTCCTTCAGTATGTTGTGAAGAACTCGCTCAGGGAGCATCCTGTCCTCACCAAACTCAGACAGGTAAAGAACAAGAGTGGTGGTTGACGCGCCATGGTTTAAGGGTTAGTCTGACTGGACCACTGCAGCTTTTTCTCCCAACAGGCAATTGTAGTTGCAACAGTCCAACAAGTAACCCATGCTGTTTCCACTCAGAGTTAATACAATTAATTAACACAGCAGAAGAATGTTACACAATGCATTAAGCATTATGTTTCATATATGCTCTATCTTTGCACTTCCCTGCCACAGTAAATTCTGTGCTTGTATATATTGCATGGCGAATAAAACCAATTCTGATTCTAAAGAGCATTTATTCAACTTTTTATGTTCCAGAAAACCCTTGAGGACCCATGGAGCATTATGCTGGTTGCTAGTGAACAGGCGCAACTGATGGCAAATCTACTTAAATTAATAAATGGCAGCTACGCATTAGAAATTGGTAATTGATTAAATTCATCATTTTGATGTGTTTTAGATATGCAAATGGAATCATTCTCATACTCGTGCTTTCATATTTTGCAGGAATGTACACAGGGTACAATGCGCTGAGCATGGCGTTGGCTATTCCGGAGAATGGAAGTGTGGTGGCTTGTGAAATAGACGACTCATATGTGGACATCGCCATGCCTTTCTTTAAAGAGGTCCGGTTTTCAGTAGTGTAGGCTACCACGTTCAAACACCCAGCCACCTCTGTCCTTTTCCCTGACCTTATTGCTCACGGAGCCCTGTGTCCTTGCCTACATGTTCAGCCACAGCTTTAAAACAATCTTTTGCCTTTGCTCTTAGGCTGGAGTTGAGCATAAGATCGATGTTCGTCTTCAAACTGCTCTAAAAACGCTGGGTGGGTATCCTCTATAACAGTTGTACTACTTTTTAAAGCGAGGAAGGTCCTTTATATGACTTTATATGACTTTATATATATATACATATATGAATTCACCAGACGCGCTGTTGGACGCTGGAGAGGCAGGCACATTTGATTTCGTGTTCATCGATGCTGACAAAAAGAACTACGACAAATACTATGAGAAGTCTCTGGAGCTCCTCAGGGTGGGAGGAATCATTGCCATTGACAATGTGAGTACATCCTCCAAGCGCTCTCCACCTTCACATATTCAGCATAGTGAAATAATTAGATACTGTTCGAAAACGGTTATATGTATTTGTGTTGAATGCAAGCTGTCTGGCTCCTGGCTCCTATAGGTGTTGTGGAGCGGCAAGGTGGTGGACCCTGCCCCGGATGACATCGTCTCCAAGACCCTGGACGCCTTCAATAAGAAACTACACAAGGATGAGAGAATTGATCTGAGCATGCTCACCGTGGGAGACGGATTGACCCTGGCCTTCAAGCGCTAATTTAAGAATAGAACAAGTTCAGTTTCAAAGGAGTAACTGAATGAACATTATTGTTATACATCTACGCAATGTATGAAGAGGAATTAAATTATCACATGCATGTGGACATTAAGATAATAAAGTTATAATGAAGTGTATTCAATATGTTTATGTGCCTTTCAATATTATACCATTTTAATGTGTTATCACTTGATGTTTAAAACAATAGCATATGCATGATTTAAGATATGCAAAACGCAAAGTACCAGGAAAGAATGATCGAGTTCTCACGTCACCATCATCCTCCGTTAGAGGTCGCTGTAGTATTTTCTTTCCAGGAGAAGTGCTGCGTTGACTTTAAGATTGCCATGGTGACGGAAAGCGTGTCCAGTTTTTTCCGACTCAGCAAAGCACGCAAGATTATCTTTTCAGTGCACCTGTTTTCAATGTCGGAGTATAAGTACTTTAAATATAATATAAACCTTTAGAAGTATAAGAAGTGGCAAATGTTGTTTGGTTTGTTCATAATGCGTGCTGGATAGATTAGCCACCCGTAGGACTAGCTGGTGTTTTACGGTCAATCACTGTTACTGTACCATCAGTATTGTAGCGCTATTAGCTGGCGAAATAATGTAGTTCTGCAGTAGTGATAATGTAACGTTAGGGCTAGCTAGCTTGCCTATGCTAACTGATGAACAATCATGGAGATTAGGTCGCCCTCTCCAATGCTTAACTTAGATTTAGACAACTTCGATCAATCTGAAGCTGATGGAAGCCGATATGTTTTAACCAGTCCTCGATCACTAGAATCATGTGCACGACTAGGTGTCAAACCAGTTGAACTTTTGATACAGTCTCTCAATGAGTTTATTGAAGAGCACCAGGACATTCCGTTTGAGACGGTGTCTGTATTGTATGAAGCATACGAAAAGAAGCACGGGAAGCTTTTGCGCTTGTGTCGCGAACAGAGGGAAAAGATCATCAAACTAGCAGAGGATAGGTCTGGAAAGAAACTCTTAGCGTTGCAAACGGTTCTGGAGCTAGACAGTGAGAGCTCTGATGCCAAGTCTAGGAAAGATTGTGGCGATGGAGACGATATGAAACCAAGAGCGGATCCATGTGTGGATGAGGGATTTAGAACAAAATCTGTCAGCCAGTGCAGGTCCTCCATTACCACTGACGCCCGGAAACCAAACAGGTTGAGAGCAAATGTACACACCAACACGGTGTCTATGAGTCTGGGTGACCTTAGACATTCACCAGCCACCGAGAGGCAGTTAGAGAGGCTCACCCAAGACATCAAGAAAGAGATGCACGTCACAGTGCCACAGAAAGACCGCAAGATAGCTGCTCTAATGCTGGTGAAACACCAAGACGAGCAGGCCCGCCTGAAGCTTCGCCAACAGGAGGAGCGGGAGCGAGACGAGGCCCGCCGGCAGGAGGAGCTCCGCCAGGCTCGGGTGGAGAGGAGGAGGAGAAAGGAGCTGGATCGCAGCGTGCAGCGGTGGCAGGACGAGCAGGAGACTCGCAGGAGGCTGAGAGAGCGGCAGCTGGAGGAGTTAGCCAGCCAGCGGGAGCAAGAGGTGCTGCTGCAGGAAGACCGCTGGAGGAGGCTGGCTGAGGAGCAGGAGGCCCAACACAGGGAGAAAATGGAGGCGGTGCGGAGGCGCGCGGAGGGACGCAAGCACTACCAGGAGCACTTGCTCAAAGGCAAAGAGCGAGAGGAGCAGCTGCTGAGAGAGAGGGAGCGGCAGCTGGCGCGGGAGAAGGAGCAGCGGGCCGCGAGGAACAAGCTGGGCCGGGAGGCGAGACAGAGGGAGAAGCTCCGCCAGGAGAACAGCTGCTCTCTGTTGCACCACCTCCTGCTGAGGAAAAAGGCGGAGGAGGACACGGAGGCTGAGAGGGCCCTGATGAGGAGCGCTCTAGAGCAGAAGCTGAGGCGCTCTAGGGAAGAACGCTCCCGGGCGACAGAGGCGCGGCTGAAGGATCTGCAGGAGCGCTCGGCGCGAGAAGAGCAGCAGGCCCAGGGGAGCCGGCGCAGGGCCAGGCAGCAGAGCCAGCAGCAGCTCACGTACAAGCAGGTGCTGGCTCGGCTGAGCCAGCAGCGCATGGAGCAGGCCGTCCAGCACGCCCACGCTCAGCGCTGTCGCAGAGCCCAGCAGACCCGCCAGGACAACCAGGAGAGGGAGCACAGCCACCGGAGGCTCCGAGAGAGGGCTCGGAGGGAGGAGGAGGCTGAGATGGCACAGAGGCAGGCGCGCGTGGCCTCGAAGGAGCACCGGAGGGAACAGCTGCGGAAGCGAAGGGAGAGGCGGCAGGAGGAAGCCCGCAAGGTGGTGCAAGCCTCCTTTCACATGAGGGAGCGGGTGAGGCAGCAGACGCAGGGACGCACCTTTGACCAGATGGCTCTGCAAGCCCAGCTCACAGCCTCCTTGGGACGCATCAAACTGTGAAAGTGTAGGCGAGGCCTGCACATGCACACTCAACTCCTGAGAGCCCTGTGTTTCTGGCTAAACAGGCCTGGGTGGTTTCAAATGACTGATTGTGTATTTGTTTGGACCATGCCTCATCGTAGCCCTTATCAGTCAAATGTATTGGAAGTTATTTCAATCAAGGTTTTAATAATTATTGTAGTATTTATTTGTAGTATTTATATGTACATATATTTAGTATTTATTTGCAAAGTTAGAATGCAGCCATGGTAGCTGAGACAAGTATGAAAATGTTCTTGTTAGCTAAACATTAAATTTAGGGGCACTTTGACGTATTGGGGACAGTCTGTAACTTCTAATTATGTGGTTTATCATATGTATTTTCACACTATTTTGTATTGTGAACACAAAAAAACTGTAAGAACAGTATTTTACACTGGCGTTCTGTAACTTAACACTCTGTTGTTCCCATGTGTTCAGGAGAAACACTATTAAGCTGCTGTAAGCTCCAATGTGAGATCATCAAGGTATTTACATTTCATGCCAAAAAAGCACCCCATAATGACTTCTTTGTATACACTGATCTCAGTGTCACATACACTAATAAGGAACCAAAACATGTTATAATGGATGTTGTTTCAAAACAGCAATCTTCTTTTTATCACGTGTCATTATTCATTAAAATAACCTACTGACGACAACCTACTTAACAGAGGTGGAAATTTGAGTGTAATGTCATATTTGGTGTAACGTTTTGCAGATCACTTGTTCTCAGTATTGCCAATTACAGTACTGTTCAGTCATTGAAATAAACAAAGGTAAATGTTCTGCCTTATTTGACTGATTTGCTCTCGACTTACTGCTCATATTTGATCAACTGTCATTTCATGTTATTTTGTGGATTATCTTGAGCATTTTATGTAGAATATCATATTCAGGGAAACAAAGTGCAGCCAAAGTACTATAAACATTTCCAAATATTCCACTAAGAAATACAAAATGCTAATAATGAGCCCTCCATTTGTCTGTAAGCAGCTATAAGAATTGTGATTCCATGTATTGCACCTTCCAGGTCATGTTCACCACAGCTAAGCTCAGGCAATCTAGGAAATACGATGAATCAAGAGTACCTTGCAGATAACCTTTTCTCCTGCCTACACTTCATATTCGCGCGAATACTGCATCAAATCCATGTAAAAACAAACACTGTACTCAGTGTGCAAGGTCAGCTTTGCTTTGTGTAAACATCAGTCGTCGTGAAGCCCCAGGGCCAGTAACACAGGGAGCCCAGCTCCCAGGATGAGGGTGAGGCTCTCCATGACCCCCAGCCCACCCCCGTGCTGGTAGGATCCAGTCCTGGTGCTGTGAGGGCCACGCTGCTGCCCCCTACTGCTGATCTCTGGGAGGACGTGTACCGTGGCCACATACAGAAAGGTCCCGGCGGAGAACAGCATTCCGATCCCCGTGGCGCTAAGATGGTTCAGGGATGACCCTCCGGTCTGTCGAACAAACACATGTGCAGTATACGTAAGGCAGCCACGCATGACGTCACAACAGGTCCGAAACGAGCGCCGCTGCACTTCTTATAACGAGGACAAGTGGAAATCTTCTTACCGCGGTCAGTATGAAGTAAGTGCTGATAGCAAGGACAGGTGCTGCGGCTGAGAAAGCTAGCAGATGCTTTTGAATGTGTTTCTTCTCTAAGCCTGCATGCATCAAGAAGGAGACCAAGCCGAATGCTGCAGGAGCCTGGGGACACAAACAGCAGGAGACAAGACGGGGGAACGTGAGGTCAAACCAAAGGCTTGTTTGAAGAACAATGAACCAAACGCTCCTAAAAGAAAAGAAAAAAAACAGTTGGGGTGGAGCCCCTTCTCTAAAGTGTGCGTATAATTGTCACTTCTGACACGGCAGTTAGCTAAACCATCGGAATCTGACCTTGTGCAGAATCACAGCCAGAAATACGATGACCTGAACCGTCACTTCGGAGGAAGCCACAGCAGCACCAAGGGCTACACCGTCAGCTACAGAAGGATAGAGCAACAGGGCACAGCATTTCAACTCCACAGTACCACATGCACTTTAATGATAAGGTTATTCCGCCAACATACACTTGGCGAGATATGATTACGACAATGTCTATATCAGCTGCGAGTGGCAGCTATTTGCTCACTCGGTGGTTCCGCCAAAATTGCATGCGCGTACGTGGTTACAGCTATCGCGAATTGGCACTTCTTTCTGAAAGTTTCATAAAGAGCCCTTGTGGACAGGGTGAAAGGGTGAGCAGTCACAAGACGAGTCACATGAGGAAGTTCACAACCGCTCAAAGGTTGCATGAGAAAGGCTCTAACTTCAACGAACCTTTTCAGACACATCTGATGCTCTATGTGTGTGTTTCAACACGTGTATCCAGCACACTGACTTCAAATGTGGTGTGGTGGTGGTGGTGGTGGTGTGACAGCGCAGCACTGTACCTGCCGCATGCATAACCAGCCCCAGTGTGGCTGTTATGCTGGTGCTGTTGGACATGCCGGTCTGTGGGTCTAGGATGAGAACAGACACGGTCAATAGAACATGAAAAACAACTATTTCCAGGAGCCAGAAAGGCCAACTGTTTAACGAAGCAGATGAAGAGATTTATAAGAAGCAATTTAAGAAGTTATTTACCATGTATGGAGCAGTAGCTGCCAATTTGATCAACCACAAACATCAGGGTGAAGCCGACCACTAAAGACAAGCCGATAAAGAAGCGTGCTGGGGGGCCCTTGACTGGGAGTGGCTCCAGGCCCTTAGGGTTGCTGTTGTTGTTGGCTAATGTAAGAGAGCAGGAAGGCCCTGGAGAAAGAAATGGTTTATTATCACCATCGCTCACGCCCATATATGTTGGTTGTGCAGCGGAACACATATATAACAGAGTTGGGAGGGCTGTTCAAGAAGCTGAATGTGTAAGGATTGTTCGGTCCTTTTATAGCCCCGTTCAAAGCAAACCTGCATTTCCATGCCTCAACAAAATAATGAACAGTTGGCATGACAACCCAAGGGCTCATGAATTTATGCTAGGGAGCAGATCAGCATATGGTTGAAACAATGATTATATGCTCAGACAACCAAGAGAGGTTTTGCTGGCCCGGGGCAGTGTTTACCTCTCCATGACTCCTCCAACAGCCCAACGCCCTCGGGGATAATGATGGCCAGTGCAGTGCCACACAGGAGACCCGCCCCCAACACTGTGACAAAATGCAACTTTTGCTGCATGAGAGACAACAACAATATGACTAAGTCGCAACCAACAGTATTTTCATGTGTTTATAATGGTGGTCATTTAGGCTACTAATACGTATACTCACTTTGGGATCGTGAAAATAAATAAAACAATAAATACGAAAACTTACACAATCGAACCTTATAATAATGCAGACATTATCATTGCAACCACTGATGTTGTAATTGGGGTGAAGAGATTATATGGCAGACTGAATTGAACAAGGCTGACAGTGTACGCTAGATAAATATGCATTTAATGAAGCAGGATAACAATTAATGTCCCACATTATTTCGAGTGGCTGCCATGGATCAAGGCTATAGGAGGAGACAGTGGAAAATTCCTTACCTCGGAAAGTTTGATCAAGAGTGGAATCAATCCTAGTAAAAAACATCCGAGGAACATAGCAACGGATATCAAAACAATCGCGATTCCGCCATCCATGGTGAAAGTCCTACGCTGCTTCTAGTTGTGATTTTGAACAGGATCATTTACCTTTTTCACGTGAGCTGTCACACCCGGAATAAAAGCCCTTCTTGAGAACAGGTGGCGAACTTGACATTCCTGTAACTCATACCTGCTCTTTGACAGAACATTCCCACGTCACTATCACGAAGATCTAGGATGGTTCGCCTTAGTGTTGACTGCTCAATTCGTCGAAATATCTCTGGCCACTAGAGCAGTTTAAAGAGGGGTTTTTTTCTATTCCAATAAGGTACGTTTACATCTAAATAAATCCGTAAATTAACATTAAGCGATCCCGTCGTAAGTGAGTTCCAGCTCAAGGAAGAGTACGCCTCCCTGCTTTGAAGTGCAGACTCACTTCTATCCTGCTAGGCGCACACAGCCCATGCAAGTACATCCGGTGCAGTGCTCCACGGCGAGCTGTATATGGGAGAGCTGCCAACACAGGAGTATCACGAGTCTGCGCGTAGATTGTGACAACAGTAACGTAATAAAATGGTTTTGTTGTTTCTTTTGCGTGTTTTTGTTGTTGCTGTCCTCAAAACCTCCTTTGACTTGAATATGACACGTAATAATACTCACTGGAAGGAACCCGACTCGTTTGCTTGAACACAATTCTGTGGCAAATACTCAAAGAGAGACTGATTAAATACAGATTTAATTGATCAAGGAACTGGTGGAAATGTACAGATAAATCTGTTGTACAGACAGCCCTTTGAGAGGAACGGGAGAAAATGAGACATTGTCAAGCCCAAAACTACCAGAATGAGATCAGTCACTGTTATTCCTAAGCAGTCTAGCAAAAAAAAGGGAAGGCGAAGGAAAAGAAAGACATTTCCATTAGAAACGGTCCTGAACATATTGCTGTACCCCTGTTGAGTGAACTGTACAAATGAGCTGGGATCCTGTCTCAACTCCACAGATGGACTTCCTGATTTACAAACAAACTCTACAGACCAGACAAGAAGTTCCTGCGAGGAACCAAAAATGCTGAGTCACAGATGAAGTAATAACATATCTAATCTAGACTTTATTCCTACCAGAATAATTAAAAATATGCTTCATTCTGGTAAATAACATCACAACACTGTAGGCACAGGCAGCTAAGGGGCCGATGCAAAAAACAAAAAAACAATTCTGTAGTGGCTTCTAAAGAACATTGAACTCCTCAGGATTATTGTTCTTCCAACTTTGTCGATTCTGCTATCAGAGATGACCAACAGTCTTGTTGCTCTAAGGGGAGCGAGGGGTGGGGAATTGGGAAATTGCCATTGATTCAACAATGGGAGTGGTTAACAAATGTAATCATGAGTTTACAAAAGTTACATTTCTCCTTCAGAGCAAGACATCCATTCTAGAGCGAGTAGCAATATCAAGAAACAGGTTTGCAAAGAATCTTCACGTTTCAGACAGAACAGAACAGATGGTGCGTGGATGAGCGGGTCTCAGTGGCGAGGCCTTTGACAGCAGATCAAAGGCTCGCAAGTTCCCATTCCGCCTGGAAGTTGCTTTGGACAGACATCTGCTGGATGAATACATGATTACGAAACCTTTGAAGAAAGATCATAAAAATCACTGTCGTGATTAAGAAAAGTCCATAGCTTACAATGGGTACCTTGCCAATGGGCCATGTCATGGAGGATTAGTATGGGTTATTGTTGCCATACATTGAAGCAAGCATGACGTTAGTGTTCCTTATCTTTGTGCACTGAGTAGCTACACAACAGATTGTTCATTTCATGACCTATAATGAAAACCAGACTGGCAACCTTCCTCTCTGGCCATTGCTCGTCGGTCTATTAAAACATCCGTGTCTGTGTTCAAAAGCTCAAAGGGCTAACTTTGTTAACGATTTGTTTTTGTTTAAAGACACTGAACTAGTGAAATAAACTTAATGCCTTAAAAACTAAAGATAAAACCTGAGTGAGTCATTGTTCTACAGAAAATACATTGAACTAGTGTATGTTACTTGGTCTATGCTTCTAGTTCCTGGACAGAGTATTACAGGATATATCAAAGTAAAAAGCAAGTTCATAAACTGAAGCCTCAACCCAAATTTGTGCTGAGAAACATGGTTCGTTTTTTTGAACCATGAAATGGATCAAAAAACTTGACTGAAAGGAAAACGTCTAATTGACAATGAGCGCGTGTTATCTGCCAGAGGCAGGACTTTCAAAGAAACGCATAGCTTGTTGCTGGTTCTAAAAATAAAATGTAGAACAAAATGACGACTGAATGTTCCAATATCGTTTGAGATTTTAAAAAAAGAAGAAGCTTACAATAAGTAGCATCCATTTGGCTTTCATCAAATCATCTGAGCTCAACTGTTTCCAACAATCAAAGTATTAGCACCTAATCAATGGGGTAAGTTGCAAGACTCCTGTCAACAAGTCTTTTCAATGGAACCACAATACCTTATATTGACATAGTGGCCGATGGCAATGACAGGGTGACGCATGGTAACTTGGAGAGGAGACGTAACAATGATCGCTTCAACGTTTAAAACAAATGCTACATGATTAAGTGTCTCGCCATCATCATTTGGTGAAGCTATACAGACTAAATACACAACCTGTTCTTTCTTGAAAGCTCAAGAAGTGGTATCTGCTCGTCCTAAGAGGAACCACGTATTCCAATATTCTAACCGACAGTGAAAACCTTGACAGTGACGTAAACATAGAGGGGGGAAAAAAAACAACCTTTGAAGAGGCCTGTTTGAGAACCTATAGTAGTGCAGACTGCAGACCTAGAGAGAGACACCCAGCAGTTCCTGGAACCAGGCCAGGAGAGATCAGGTCTCCAAGGCCAGGAGAGGTCCGGTCTCCCAGGCCAGGAGGTCTGGTCTCCCAGGCCAGGAGGTTTGGTCTCCCAGGCCAGGAGAGATCAGGTCTCCCAGGCCAGGAGAGGTCCGGTCTCCCAGGCCAGGAGAGGTCCGGTCTCCCAGGCCAGGAGAGGTCCGGTCTCCCAGGCCAGGAGGTTTGGTCTCCCAGGCCAGGAGAGATCAGGTCTCCCAGGCCAGGAGAGATCCGGTCTCCCAGGCCAGGAGAGGTCCGGTTTCCCAGGCCAGGAGAGGTCCAGTCTCCCAGGCCAGGAGAGGTCCAGTCTCCCAGGCCAGGAGGACCAGGCCCTACTTGCAGGATGGAGCGCTGGCCCTGTATGTCCCGGTGGAGGCGAGGGTGGCACCAGGGGCCCCATCACACATCTGGGCTCCAGTGAGAGCAGCAGCCCAACAGAGGCCCACTTAACGAGGGCCAGACAAGGGGACTGGTAAATGAGGTACAGAGAAATCTTTTTCCACAGTTTGAAGGGTAGAATGCAACTCATTCCCCAAAAGATTTTTAGAACTTGAGATATCATGCCAGAAAAAAATAAATACCATAAAAAAAAAGAAAAAAGAAAATGCTATTTTACAAATCCAGAGTTCTGTAGCTGTACAATGTCCAAAATGTTTCCCCAATCTAAACACAAGCGAAAAAAACAACAGCAACAGCAACAACAACAAAAACAAGTTAGGAGTGTTAGTAGCAGAGTGTGTCTTCACCAGCTTCAAGCAGAAGCCCTCAGGTGTGCAGAGCGCAGGTCAACCACAGCACACAACCTGTCTCCAAGCTCCCTCTCTCCCTCTCTCTCTCTCTCCCCCCCCCTCTCTCTCTCTCTCCCTCCCTCTCTCTCTCTCTCTCCCTCTCTCTCTGCCCCTCTCTCTGCTTGTAAGACCCCAGCTTCCAGTGTATCAGACAGGTGGTGGAGCTGATGGACTGTGGAGGGGGGGGGAACGCTCTCCGCCCTGTGAAGTCTGAGGCGCGCCTTGACCACGCTGAAACGCTCGCACACCAGACTCAACTTGATGCAATGGGGTAAAAACATGTCACAGCACCCCACCAGTGTAGGGCACAGAGACAAACATTCTCCTTCAAGTGCAAAAGTGTTAGGGAAATATAGACACAAAGCGAGTCCCCCCCCCCCCTTCCCCTTGCATGGAAAGGCAAAACAAACAAAAACTAAATAAAACTCCAAAACAGTTCACTCTCCATTTGTGCATCTCTTCAGTGTATTTCTGACTGGTTGGGTCTCTGTGCAATGCTTGAGTAATAGAAGAGAAGTAGGTATGACCAGAATGAAGTCGATGTCCGAGATGTGACAACTCCGTGGACTTTGAAGTTCCAGGCGAAGCCAGCCGTTGTGGTAGTGAAGCGGGTGGAAGAATCTTTTAGTAGCCTTCGGAGTCATCCGTATGAAAGTAGTCATCCTGTGTATTAGTATGAAGTAGCTCTCTGGTGGTCCTTTAGTAGAGATACCTTTCAGAGCGTGTTGGTATAGTCCTTAGCATGTCTTTTCTTCTTCGCATGTTCAGTGGTCATCGTAGTCTCTCCGTATCTCAGGCAGAGTCAGTGACGCACCTCATTGGCGATGAGGCTGTCCTCTCCGGACTGGAAGTCCCCCACGTTTATGATCTCCTCGTCCTGCGAGGAGCCCTGGCCGTCGTCCTCGCCGCTGCCCGAGCCCAGCTCGTCTGCGTTGGGATCCTGCAGCACCTGGGCGATGTACATCTGCTGCGAGGGGCAGGAGGGTGGGGGGGGGGGGGGGGGGGGGAGAAGAAAAGCAACGGTCAGGATGGGATGCTGAGCGCGGTTCCACTCGGGTCCTGGCGAAGCAGCGCACAGTGACAGGAAGGGGGAAGACGGGTGGGGAAGCTGCAGAGATGAGACTTACTGCAGACTTGTTGGAGGGAGAAGTGAGAGCCGGGCGCCCGTTCTCTAAGCCGTCCACCTCCTGGGCGTCGATCTGGGACGCAAACACACACAGCACAGGAACATATCATCCTCGTTCGTTCGCGATTTCTCGAAGTCAAGTTGGACTTCCGGTCTCGTTTTCGAACGTTTGCAAATTCAGAACCAGAACAGGCCAGAAGGATGAGGTTTTGTTATTAGCTCAAATCAAGTTATTGGCTCATTCATGTTCATTCAAGGTGTATCAGCGGTTTTGGCTCTGTTCATGGTGTTTGTTTGAACTAACTTTCTTTTACCATAAGGTTAGGGGGGTGTTACCATGAAGAAAGTTAGCGTGTCCAGTTGCACGAAGGTTGTACGTATTTGAAACATCCTGTTTTTAGAGAACCCTTCCCCACGCGGTGTAAGTCAACCCCTGCTCCAGCCCGCTGCTGACACAGCCCTACCTGGTTCCTCTACTGCAGAATGAGGTGTGGGCGGCCCTCCGGCAGCTTACCTTGTAGTTGTGGGCGCTGAGATACTTAAAGTGTCCGAAGCAGACGTGAGAGAGACAGATGATGATGGTGATGATCAGGACCACGAAGGTGAACATGGAGGTAGCGGCCGAAAAGCCTAGGAGGGAGAAAGGGGGAGAGATGTTTACTTTTACCGCAACGATTCCGCGGTAGGCGTGGCGGTCGCTTGCCGGGGATGACCTGGGCCTGCCTCACCTGTGCGCACGGTGGAGAAGAAGAGCAGCCAGAACAGGCAGAGGATGGGGGCGGCCACCACCTGGTTGACGGCCCCCGAGTGGATCTTCTTGTCCAGCTTGGAGGGCAGGTAGGCGTAGTACATGTTGTATCTGTCTGCCAGGTGCTTCAGCAGCATGTACATTAGACCTGGAGACCCAAGGCAGGACAGGAACCCAAGTGAGACTAATCCCATTATCTCTGCTGCTAAGCCCTCCTGCTGCAGAGCCATGCCTAGCAAGGGCCCTGCAGTGGGAACCGTGTGACAACCGAGCAATGTCACACCGGAGGGAGTTCTTGCTGCCTGGCAGCCAGCGTGCCAGACGCGCTGTATTCAGCCATAACATGGCAGCTCCGGTGCGATTACTGCGACATTGTCACACGGTTGTACGAGTGCTGCTGACAACACGACAACTGATGGTGATTTGTTTGTTCGTTCAATCATTTATTTGTCTGACGGTTACTAGCGGTCATGAACGGAAGCGGAGTGATCCACGTCAGGTGAAACGTCTCACGGAATGCCTCTAGTCCAATCAAATGACTTGGTTGGAATTAACGGTATGGCAATACACTTTGGGGCTGTTCCAAGGAGACCATCACCATGACGAAGACCACACCGGTCAGAAGAGAGGAGGAGGAACAGTTCAAACCCGTGGACCTCACCGAAGGGGACAATGATGGGGCAGGTGATGCTGTAGGTCATGACCACGGTGAACACGCACATCATCCAAGCATAGGCTGCCCCGAACTGGAACTCATAGGCCTGGTGCTGCGGACACACAGGAAACACGTATCAAAGCAAGGCCTCTGCTCAAAGCACCCAGAGGTCAATGAGAGGGGCGTGGGGACCAGGGGGCCTGGGGACCAGGGGGCCAGAGGGGGAGACTGACCCTCTTGACGTTCCTCCGTTCTGCGGCCGAGCGAGCCAGGCAGAGGCGGATCATGTACATGAGCAGGCCGGGGATGCGGAGGAGGTCCATGGCGTTACCGATGAACGCCGAGGCGATGACGTAGTTGACGAAAAACGCCCCGTTGTCGGGCAGGAACACACACCTGGGGGCAGAGAGAGAGAGGGGGGGGGGTCACCACGGAGACAGTAAGAGGTCAATCAGTTCACTGGGAACATGTTGCTAGCGGTAGATATTGCCCTATATGTTCCCGTGCTAGCAGATAACTGTTACATTACCAGCAGAAGAAGATAAGAGATACAAGATATGGAGCAGAACATGGCCATGTTGGAGGTTGAGATATGCAGGGAATTTAAAGGAACATAACTGTGCAATGTCCAGAAAATGACATATTACGCATTGTATTCGATTACATAAGACTGTTCAAAAAACGTCTCGTTCTGGGGTCACGTAACTCAATCAATACGACAATGTTTGGTGTGGCCGTGGGCTGGGTTGGGTTGGAAATGTGAACATGTTGACATGAGCTTTCCCCCCCCCACTCACTCAAATCTCACAGCGGCATCTGCCAGGAAGCGCTTGTCGAACAGCCAGCGGAAGAAAACATCCAAACTGCAATTCAGCAACAAAAAAGAAAACACACACTGTCAATATTTAATGTCCCGAGTGGAAGACAAACCAAAATGTTTTCAAAAACACAAGTTCTGGGGTGAGCAGAGCTGAAGGCAGGCCTGTAGTACCTGCTCAGGCCCAGAGAGGGCAGCAGCAGGACCATGAAGATGAGGAAGGTGTAACATTTATGCATGGTGGTCCTGTTCTCTCCAGACCTGCAGAGAGACACCGCACGATGTGAGAACTCAGATCGAGAATCTTTAGAAAGCAACAGGAACACATACTCTGCAGTTATGTGAGCGTGTGTGTGGAGGGAGTCATGACTGATGCTGTCTCTGTACTGTGTGTGTGTGTGTGTGTGTGAGAGAGAGAGAGAGAGAGAGACCTTGTCCAGTGAGCCTCGAAGAAGGCTGAGTAGTACACGATGGTTGGGAGTAGGGCAGAGAAAGCCCACAGCAGCAGAGTGGGGAAAAATTGTGTGACGATGGGATTCTGAAGGATAGAAACACACTGAGGTTACATCACCAGACCAGCACAAAGTGCTGCTAATACACTGTCCCCGCGACACAGCCCCCCGCGACACAGTCCCCCGCGACACAGTCCCCCGCGACACAGTCCCCCGCGACACTGGTCCCCACACACCGGGGGGGGGGGGGGCGACGACTCACGTTCAGGTACTCCACAGGCTTGGTGACGTTGAACTTGTCCATGGTGGAGATGATGATGGCCGGCGTGGTGAGGAAGAAGAGCAGGAGGAAGAGGATGCAGTTGATGATGAAGCAGCGCAGCCACCAGGGGACACCCCCCACAGACAGGTGCTCCCTGAGGAGAGGGGAGAGGTCAGAACCTCTGCACACACAGAGAGCATAGAGACAGACAGGCAGAGAGACAGACAGGCAGAGGGACAGACACACACACACTAAACTCCATGAACTTCTACTGGAGTGCTCTTACCAGTACACATTCTGTGGGTCAGGGGCATAGCTGACGGTCCAGTTGTGTGTGTGCAGGCTGGAGCTGAAGGGAGAGGACTTGGGCTCCCGTCGGCAGTCACAGCCCTGACACTTACAGGCGTTAAAGTCCTTCAGGATTCTAGATCAAAATAAGGCATCACTTTATAGGACATGTCTGATTTAATCATACGGCCCAGATGCCAGGAACAGCGGACGGCGTGGCTCATAATTAGCTTGGCTCCACTGCACATTAAGTTGAAAAGCCTGATCCAGGAATGCACTCCACTTACATGGCGGTCGTGGCTTCGTTCTGGAAGGTGACGAAGGCCATTCCCAAGGGCTTGCTGTTGACCTTCTCCTTCTCCTTCCTGTACTCCTCCTTCAGCTTGGCCTCCAGTTTAGTGTAGTAACTGACAGCCTCCTCCTGTTGGGGCCCAGAAGCAGTGGATGAGTCAGTGTCGACCAGCCCTCTCTCTCTCTCTCTCTCTCTCTCTCTCTCTCTGTGTGTGTGTGTGTGTGTGTAGTGCAATGCTAGCATCTCATCGCTAACATCTGCTGATGTTGCCCAGACAAAAAACGGAACCAAAACGATACCTGGTAGACCAGGCCAAGTGTTCATGGGCTTGGACGTAAGGAGTCAAGAGAGGACAGGTATTGTCAGGGAGGGAGGAGGCGAGGAGGCAATGGAGCGAGGGAGGAGGCGATGGAGGGAGGGAGGGAGGGAGGGGGCGAGGAAGGGCTCACCTGCTCACAGCCTTTGATGACACAACAGCAGAGGTGTCCGCAGGGCTTGGGGTTGATCATGGTGGGTATGTGCTCTTTAGACTGCAGGTCAGTGAAGAACTTCTTGCTGCGCTCCGTCTTCTTCCTGTAAACACACGTGTGGACTGTGACCCATGCACCAGTGCACTGCCTGGACCCTGGGGGCAGTTCTGATAAACATCACCTGGACGTCAGCAACCCCCTCCCCCCGCCCACCACTGTGCACCACTGACCCCCGACACACACACACACACACACACAACTTACCTCTCAGAGTTCAGGGCCATCAGTTTGGCCACATTGTAACAGATTCGGGCCTCCAAAACAATGCAGTTTTCATAGGCCTTCCTACGGGACAGAGAGTGAGAAGAGGTTTGAAGTATTTCCTACTAACTGTTCTTACCCAGTCGTTACTGTACACTGCACTGGGTCATTCCAAATGATGAAGCCTCAAAACTACATATTACAAAAAGTAAGAAAGGGATCAAAGACTGTAGATCAAAGAAGTGAGGATTAATACCAGTTTGTACCTTCACTGTATAGCTTCCTTTAACATGACACCACCTCTACATTACACTAGTGTAAAGTGGTCCTACATCAAAATGCAGTAGAGGTTCATGCTAGTCTGGCAGTTCTGGGTTATCCTACAGCAGCCCTCTGTCCTCCCTGGTCTTGCTTCCTCAACCCTCATATTCACCACATCTCTCTGGCTGGCTCCTCTGACTTCCAGACGTGAGAGACACCTCGTGTCTCACACCTCGTGCCTCACAGGTGTGCCTGCCTGCCTGCCTGCCATCTCATCTGGTGGACCCTCTAAGGGAGGGGGGACGGGTGAGGGGACGGGGGACCTTTGGTGAGTACAGAAGTGGCACGCTGGAGAAGAAATGCGATTGAGGTTAATTGTGTTTAAGCCTGGAGAAGCACCAGTAGCCCTCTGCAGGCTGTCCTGCATCCACATGACTCTTAATCCTCCTCATCTGGCTTCTATTAGCGAGCAATTACAGAGATAGGCCTGTCATTGTCTGGACCAGTACAGACGGGTCAGGGCAGGACTCCTGCTCTAAACCATGAGGAGACTTGTAATCCTGTTTCAGTAGAGGATGCCACCATGCTGGCGGTGGAGAGACATATTCCATATTTACTCAGACACATTTCCTCTGATGTCAATACCGTCTAAAACTCTATTAGGGAACATTCTGGAGGAAGACGACTTACTCAAAATGTTGCTTGATGAGTTTCTCCTCGGCGTATTTGGAGATCCCGTTTATGAATAAAGTGCGTTTCACCTGGGAGCAGAGCAGAGAAGCGAAGGGGGGTTTAGATCCGGGACCGCGTTCAGCGGCTGCGAAACACGCAGCCCTTTGCCAGCTTCAGAGGAAACGCTATCAATCTGCTTCCTGACAAGACGAGCGGGAAGCCGCAAGCAGTAGGCTACGTGGCCGGAGTAGGCAACACAAAAAACCCCCTCGAGAGAGACGTTTGCCTCTGCCGAGGTCACCCACCAGGTCATCCTCTTTGTAGTGCATCTTGGAGGTGTGGCGTCTCATGCTGTACACCGTCAGCAGCAGGTAGAGGAACGCAAACGTAGTGTGAAGCCAGAGCAGCGTGTTGCTGAGGGGAGAGGGGCCACAAAGAGCAACGTCAGACCACCAGAGACGCGACGTGCCGCTCGATTCGATTGGCTTAAACACGGAATGAGAAGATGAAAAGAGGGACGGTGTGAATGACTCACTCTGCGTCCAGGTTGGCTATAGTGGTTCTCCCGAAGCTGTAGGCATTGTTTTCTGTCAGGAAAGAAGGGGGGTAAGACACTGTTATACTAAGAACACGTCACTATGTAACTGCTGATACGTACGCAAATAAAGAAATACAAAGACTTGGCTACTTGAATGAGTTTAATTGGAAAGTCTGATAGCGCTTAATTGAGGTCTAATGCAACCTTTACATTGATTTAAATTGTGACTCTTCTTCAATCAAACTATTGTTTTTGGGTGTCGTCCTCTTGCCTGTTCAGTTAGGTATCTACTGTAGATATCTACTGTATAGTCAAGGTGGGATCTCCCATGCCAGGAAATGAAGAGCATGCTTTCAGAAGAGGCAGGGGGAGCTCATGTGACTCAGTGTTAGTATGGAAGTCAGGATATAACCTCTGCTCTACATTTGAAAAGCACAAATGGGCTTTGGTCAAAAATACTACTTGTACTAATTATTGGTGGCTTGTCCAATATTTGACCAAATCTAATCATGAATCCTTTCAGGGCTCTCCTTTTCATTCTTTTTTTGATATTCATCTAATGTGCTCATCTTTAATCTAATGTGATCTGTAAAGCCCCAAGTCCGAGTACCCGATGAAATCATTCCTCGTATCTCAAAACCTAAGTAGATAAACTGCCTTTATATTTAGTTCCATCATATTTCTTTTAATGAATGCACAACGAGCCACATACAAACTTGCTTGTCTCAGGTTAGTCCCGCCCCTGAAGTGCCACTCACCTAATAGGTTTCCTGAGAAATTGACAGGCAGTACGATGCCCACTGAGAGCACGCCCACTACCACCAGCAGGCCAATGATGTGGCGCTGGAAAGACAGATAGTGTACGGCGTCTTCACCGCACTTCTCTCTGATCTCTTCGTCCCTGGAGAAGAGAAACCAGCATGATATAGCCCCACCAGATTTCACCCAATCAGACCAAACTACGCCAACGCTAACATAACTGGATAGGCTACATGTGCAAACTTGGAATACGTACTTGATGCGAAAGATGGCCGTCAGCCAGGAACAAAAGCCCTAAAACAGCAACAAAAGCAAAACCTTTAGGCTCCAGGAAGGGGTCTTCCAGCCCCCTTTCTCCATGCCAACCCCCGTGACCTTTCAATGACCCCCCCCCCCCACCCCCCCCTCATGACCCCTCCGGGAGACGGAGAGCTACTCACTGTGTCTCTCTGCTCAAAGTCCACGGAGCTGGACACGGACGTGAGGCGCTCGTAGCGCTCCGGTGTCTCGGACGTCATCGCCGAGGCCACGCTGCGCACACAAAGCAAACAAACAGCGTGAGGCTGGGCCCCGACCGACGGCACCACAGACGTCAAGAGAGGAAGTGACCTCAGTAAAAGGACATCCTTTATATTAGTGTTGATGCCTACAGGCTATTCACAGGGGTTAGGAGAACGCCGTCGGTTACAGTAGGGGCCCTGAAATGGGCAGAGGAGGGTGTTTTGCAGTGCCAAGTCACCCAGACGGGGCTGGAGTCAGTAGCAGAGGCAAAAGCCTCCACAAGCCCATTCCATGCAATGCCAGGAACTAGCTAGAGAACATCAACAGACACAAGGCCCCCGTCTGCGCCGAGGTTGTTAAGACACAGACACAGGGAGGGGGGGGGGGGGGGGTTGTGGCTAGCTCTAGGAAAAAGGAAGGGCATTCACTTGGAATCACGACGGCGGTGGGAGGAGAAAAACCACAAGAGAGCCTTAATATACAGAGACGTGGAGACGCGGCAAATCCAGCAGAGCTCGGGGTCAGGCAGACGCACGCGTACTGGAAAGCTACATCACGGCCCCCTCGCTTCAACGCTATGGTGTCCAGCCCCTCCAGCAGGGACTGGACTGGGGAGGGGGGTGACCTTCAGTAGGTCAGCCAGACCCCTGCGCTCTGCTGCAGTCGCTCGAGTCACCTGACGCTAGAAAGGTGATGGAGGACGACGTCACCCAAAGCTCGCTTGACTTTTGAAACGTAAAAATAAGGCCAGAGCCAGCGGAGCCCGTGGAGGCTGGACGGCTCTTTCTCTGGGGTGAGCTTGGGATGGCGTGCCTCTCGCTAGGCAACAGGAGCCGACACAGACAGCGCGGCACTCTGGGAAGGGGCTGTATTACCTCTCCCTGTACGCATCCTGCCTGAGCGACTCGCCATGCGGTGCGCTCACACAGGACAGGAAGCTGGACAAAGAGGCCAGCACACAGATTAGCACACACAGATCTGATTAGGCCTTCGGAGGGGGGCAGGAGGAGGGACGGACAGAGAAAGAGAAAGGGAGGGAGCTAGAGAGTGCACTGCAGAGACAGACAGAGGACAGAGACAGTGTACTTCACAGAGACAGTGTACTACACAGAGACAGTGTACTACACACAGAGAGAGAGAGAGGCAAGAGAGACAGAGAGACTAGAGAGAGTGTGTCCTACACAGAGACAGAGTAAGGAGAGAGAGTGCACTACACAGAAGCAGAGAGAGTGTACTACACAGAGAGAAAGAGAGAGAGAGAAAGAGAGAGTGTACTACACAGAAAGAGATGGAGAGACAAGGAGAGAAAGAGAGTGCACTTCAGAGACAGAGAATGTGTACTACACAGAGACAGAGAGAGACATGGACAGACATAGAGAGACATAGAGAGAGAGAGAGAGAGAGAGAGAGAGAGAGAGAGAGAGAGAGAGAGAGAGAGAGAGAGACATGGACAGACAGAGAGAGAGAGAAATAAGGGATGATACAACAAGGTCAAATCGTGGCAAGGGGGAGAAAGAGACAACAGGTCTGTTGAAGAAGTGAGCCTGGAAGAAGAAACCCCACACCCTTCTTCCCCCATCCTCCACCCTCCTCCATCCACCCCCCATCCTCCACCCCCTATCGTCCACCCCCTGTCCTCCACCCCCACCACAGAACAGAGCAGACCACACCACCAGCAGACTCGGAAGGAAGAAGGACAGAGTTAAGGTTGGACGACTGGAAAAAGGAGAGAAGGGAGAGATAGGCGGTGAGGAGGAGACGTAGTCGGAGGACATACTATTCCCGATCGTCCAGTCGGCTGTATCGTGGATCCATTCTTCAGGAGAGAGAGAAAAGAAAAAAGGTTATGAAGGTCAACGAGGCCTGGAAGAACCAGCTGATCGTGTTCAACAAATGTCACAGGCATATTTCATTTCAAAGTTCCCCAAACCAAACTCATATCAGCAGGTGCGGAACAGATCAGAAACACAGAGACATCTTGCCGGGAATTCAATTAGGCAGCGGGTGGAGAGGAAGGACATCACTTATTCATGTCATACTTAAAGTGGAGTTATGAACTGAAAAAGCACAGAGTGTTTTATCACGCGTGCAGGTCAGATCCAGCAGACAGGACAGCCAGCCGGACAGAAACAGGCCCGTGAATCCACTGTCCATCCTACCACTTTGTACAGCTGAGTAAGCTAGCAGAAGCACATTGTCACCCAGTTAACCCCCAGCCAGGAGAATGAAGAACAAGTCCAGACACAGAACCTGAGTCAGCACTTGAAACCAGTGTCATGGGACTGCTGATGTGGCCCAAGGCCCCTCTCTCTTCCCCCCCCTCAATGTCTCTCTACCTTACTTTGTCTCTCTCCCCCTCTCTCTCCTTCACTCTCTCCCTCACTGTCTCTCTACCTTACTTTGTCTCTCTCCCCTTCTCTCTCTCCCTGCCTCACTCTCTCCCTTGTTGTCTCTTTACCTTACTTTATCTCTCTCCCTCTCGTTTTTCTCTCCCCCTCTCTTGCTCTCTTTCACTCCCTCACTGTCTCTCTGCTCTACCTTGTCTCTCTCTCTCTCTCTCTCTGTCCTTCATCGCCTCTCTCTAGACAGTCAGCTGCACAAATACTCCAGCAACGTTATCAGTCAAACAAACAAATGTGCGCCGCTGGATGAAAGTGAGGGGGAGGGGGTTGGGGCACTGCTAAGCGGATGTGGAGCTGGAGGAGCAGCCGGCGACCCCCCGAGCCTGAAGCTGTGTGAGGTCCCTGGTCTCCATGTCACAGAAACACACCGATGGCGTCCACGCTCAGGTCAAGAGGGCGGCCGTCATGCTGCCTGCCCCCCAGAGTCTGAGTCAGCCAGCTGAACAGTTCTCCTTTAGGCTTCAACTATGGTTTCACTCTTGTATGGAAAACCGGAAGGCTCAGTGAAGATATACTGTGTTCTCAAAGTAGTTAGGCAAAAGTAGGAAGGGTGGAAAAATTGCTGATGTGATTCGTTTATACGCAAATATCCGCTGAAGACGTCTGACACTGGGGAAAGAGAGCCGTGGGCTGAACAAAGCGTGTATCCAGCTGCAGAGCTAACAGGGTTAGAAGAACGTGGGAGTCATGCAGCTGGAGATAATAACATGTGGACAGTCGATATGACTGTCCCTGAGTCCACGCCTGAATTCAGTCTACACTGACCTGGTTATGGTTCCTGGAGAGTTAATCCACCTGTATTACCCCGTGTGTGTGTGTGTGTGTGTGTGTGTGTGTGTGTGCGTGCGTGCAAACAGTGTGAGGAGTTACCTGTCTGCGTCGGTCACCAGAGCCAAGCGCCCATAATCCCATGCGACCTTCCTCAAGATGGAGAAGACAAACAGCAGTACCTGGGGCAGGAGAGGGGAGGGCAGGAGAGGGCAGGGCAGGAGCGGGGAGGGCAGGAGCGGGGAGGGCAGGAGCGGGGAGGGCAGGATCAGGGAGGGGCACACAAACAAACAGACATGGTGGTCATGAAGAGGTCACAGAGGACAGTACATAGCAGGGTGGGCAGGCCAGTATTACAGCTGCTGCTTCGGAAACTCTCTCTAGTCTTGAGACAACCTGGCTGGGGTTTAACGGACCGTGCAGTGGATAAATCTAGAGGCTGCACACGCAGCAGAACTAACAGAGAGTTCACGGTGAACCTAAGAGGACGATGCACTGGCCTCTGCTGGGTGCCCCCCCCATTCCCCCCCCCATTCCCACCCCCCTCCCACCCCCCCAGCCCCCCCACTCCGTCCCCTCCAGTCCTGTGTCCACTGCTCACCAGGAAGCACATGAAGTCGAGGGCCAGGACGGTGGGCACCCCTCCGAAGGGCAGGCCCTGGAGGACGGTGCTGCGGATGCGGGCCGTGTAGCAGTAGTCCTTGGAGGTGTTGGCCTGCTGCGTGGGGCAGTTCCCCTGGTCTGTGCAGGCCTGGGCCCCCCACACGCCCACCATCACGATCAGCACTCGGAACATGCTCACTGCAGCATCCTGGAAATCTGGGGGGGGGGGGGGAGAAACTGAGGTCACATTGGGGTTCTACAAAGCTTTGGCGGTCGCTCTGTTGTCGTGGGAGACGGTTACATTCAAAAGTAGCCCGGACAGTTTGTTTCAAGAAAACACAGCTACTTTGGCTAAACGTGTCTGCGCAATGAATACGGTTAGTCTACACGTACGTTTCTCTTGTGCTGTCATGTTTCCCCCGCCCCTTTCAATAACCTCCTAAACATTGAGACCAGGGCACTTATCGTCGGTGTCACTTTGAGACAAAGTCTTGCCGCAACAAATACATCCTTGTAGAGTGGAATTAGCTGACATAATAAAATGTGTCATGAACACATAGAGAACTTGAAATACAGGTTCTATTCAAACATGTGTCCACAGGACACGAGGCACCTGACAACTTGGAATTCTTCCGTTTTGTGGCCGAGCCAAAACACCGTAAACGTGCCACAACAGCCACCCTACCTGGACACAAATATCCTTCACCTCCACCACGTAGAACGCCTGAAAAGGATCCCGGCGCTAGATATAACCTGAGGCTTGTCTTACGGAGGCTAGCACGGCTCTAGCACGGCTCTAGCACGGCTCTAGCACGGCTCTAGCACGGCTCTAGCACGGCTCTAGCACGGCTCTAGCACGACTCTAGCACGGCTCTAGCACGGCTCTAGCACGGCTCTAGCACGGCCGCGCACGAAAAGGCCTGGCAGGTAGTCGGCGACGAGGGTGAACTGCACAATTTCCCCTCTGTGCCTTGGTCCTTCGACCCACCAACACCAACACCACACAGCGGCTCATCTGCCACAACACTAACTCATTTATCCTCTCCCTGGAATGCTGTGACATCACTGGAGAGGGAGGCTGCTGTGGCCGAACAATAGACTGAGAGAGGACACAGGGTTCAATCTGACCCGTCTCCGCCCCGCTGGGTCCCTTAGCACACAGCTGCATCCCTCTGCCTGCCTCGCATGAACAGTGGATACAGTACACTGGGACTAGCCCCCCCTGGCTAGTGAAGCTAAATACAATAAAGCAATCAATGAAACATAGCAAGTTAGTTTCAGCCCATTCACAAACTAGTATGATGGCTACAAAACCCAGAGTATGTCTTTGGAGGACTAGGCTGCCTTCTGCGAAGGAGTACGAATTCAAAGCCCGTTTCAATGCTCTGACCTTGACGTACGCGGCGAGAAAATAGCGTCCAAGTCCCCGTAACAGTGGCAGCATGAGCGATGCCACCTCTGTACCCAGCGTGACTCAGCATGGAAAACACTGTTCCTCCCATCCACCTGGTGCTGGTTGCTATGACACCACATGGTTGGCACTCATGCTCAAAATACAAACAAACGGAGAGAGGACGATGAAGGAAACGAACACAAACACAAACTTATCAAACACAAGTTAGACGGCGTAAAAGCCGGTGTTTCGACTCGCCTCAAAGTCTTGCGCGTCGGTCGAACAGTGACAACGGAGATTTGGGGGAATTCCAAACAATTCCATTTAAGCCTGGTATGATCATGTGTTGCCAAACGTTGCGTCAGGAGACAAACCACACAGGTTTATAAGACATGCCGATACTGGTAATCTATTTGGACAGTCACCAGCTAAACCACTTCCCCGGAGCACAAGTAGCCGTACTTGGCAAGACCACAAATAACTGCCTTGTCTGATTATGCAAGAGAGTGTAGCTTTCTTTTAAATCAAAAACAGAGGGTCACTTCACTTGGACTGAAAACATTTCCCCTCAGGTTGGCAAATATTCCCAGTGAGCCAGTGAGGCTGCCTAGAAACTCATCAAATAGTGCTGGCTAAAGGCTAGAGCTTTTTGGGCTGCATAGTTTAGCAGAAAAAACCCTGAAAGCTGAACAGTGACTTCAAATCAGCCTGGTGCAAGATTAGCATCCATCTCACAATGTGAGAGAGGAAACCAGGACGAGTCTGTCCTAAGACGATGGCAAGCGATTTGGGTCCGACAGAATTCTGTTTGTGGGTGCTGCCTAAAACGATCCATCCAGTAGATGTCTTCTTGTTCCGTCACTGTCTCAGTGAAGGTAGTGTACCTTGACTTGTCATTTGCTCCTTCATGCTTTCTGCCTCAGCCTGTCAGATGAAAAGCACATCACTGAACTCAGGCGTTCGTTCATGTCCCTTGGTATGATGAGTCACAGCACTGAACAAATGGGAGCTTATCGCCAAGGGTGACTTGGTGTGCAGACGCACAAGCTGCAGGTATGATTTCTCTCTAGGTGAGAGAGCACAGTATTGACAGGGTTTAAGGGTCATGTTTCGACAGAAAGTCTTACTTTTTTTGTACATTTTGTTTGTCTTTTTTGTAGGACTCATTTGATTCTTTGCTGAGAATAAAAGGTTGGCTGTCATGTTTGACCACATTTAAGAGCAAGTTTGGAATTCCTAAGATAAGAGACGAATGACTCCAACAACATCTACAGCAGGTTGGAGTAAACGTTCTCGGCCCTGTGGGTAAAATAGCCTGTAACTGATGCACAACATCAATACTGTTGAACAAGGTATAGGCCTAAGCCTTGAGTGTCAGGATTAGGATGATGACTCTAAAGCCCTTAACCAGGGGAACAAGGGTAATCAGACGAAATCCGCTCACACAGGTCAGTAGCACAGTCTTTACTACCTGACCAAAGGAAAACGTTGTCATGCCACTCATACTTGTGACTAATATTTTACATCATCATATATCATTAAATATAACTTGAGAAAACCGGTGTGGTGGTTATTCAAAATAGACAGAGGAAATAATCCTAAATGCAGTGTTGCCAACTGGAGAAAACATCGAATTTACCTTCAGCAGTGATTCTCGCACCTCATCACAAGGTGGTATTGAGTCATGGTCATTCATCAGTAGCTACATTTGAATACAGCCTCCTTAGATAAACCAATCTACTTGGTTTGACGACTTCACTCGTCATAGTGAGTCTAAACTTTGTTTACTCGGTGCGCTAATCTAAAGAGCAGACTGATGTGACGTCCCGGTGGAAGTCGCCAAGTAGGGTCACAACATCCACTATGTCGTTTCACAGCTGTCTCTTCCGGAACACAATGGAGAATAGAGGTGCTGTAAACAAGCGCTGGGACTGCAAAAGGAGCCGATTTCTCCAGCAGCCTAATCTCCAGAGCAGCCTTTATCATAGTATATGACTGAAATCAACTGCTCTCAAACAGATAAAGCCCATTTAACGCTATTGTAGCCCTGGGTATAAAACTATTGTAGCCCAGCGTAAACAACTATTGTAGCCTTGCTTATACAACTATTGTAGCCTTGCTTATACAACTATTGTAGCCTTCCTTGACAGTCACAGAGGTGAGGAAAATGACAGGAAACGCATACCTTCACTCGCAAGCAATCCACACGGACTTTCTACCTCAACCGCACAAATCCAAACAATCTACTGTATAGTACAACAGACACAGGGAGGTTTCGATGATACATTGTGTCAGGAAAGACGTCGGATCCATTACCTACTTAGAGGCAGCACATCAATATTTCATTAAAGCTTGTCGCCAAATCCTGGTGCAATTTAACTATTCAAGATGGGCGAGGAAGCTCATGTTCTCTTCGTCATTCCTTATCATTCAACATCATCACTAGTTGCATCAGGGCCACATGCGTAAGAGTTACTGTCCCAGCAAGTCACGAAACAATTCCATGGTCTCTGGTTGTAAATCCATGTAGACAGACATACGACAAGTAATCAGGATTCAATATGACATCTGTCAGTAATCTGCGGATTATTTGCAATACTGACAGGAGAGGTGCGGGAGAACTTTAAAATTCCATGCCCCGGAGATGTTATCTTGCTAATATTGTCTTTTACTGGCTGAGTACTGCTAGCAATGATATACATATTATACGTTAGCACAGACGACACGAATACATAGGGAGGACAATTTGCAAGTAACTAGCTAGCGTTAACCAGTTCGATTCTGGAAAAAGAAGTTAAAACCCTGACAGGGTTTTTTTTCGCACGTTTAGCGCGAAACCAGATATAAGGCAGTTAGCATTGTTAGCTTGTACTAGCTAGGTTATGCGCGTTGTCCACAACTGCGAACATGTCACAGCTTGACTACCTAGCGATTGAGCTAATCCCTAGCTAGACTGACTTTAAAACATTGACAGATATGTAGCTATGTTTTAGCTAGCCTTCTGTTACCAGGCGTATACCAGCAAACGGTGATTAAAATGGAACGATGTGTTCCAGAATTAGTATCAGGTGTCTAAATGATCAAACGCTAGAGTAGAGGCCATCTCTGCGGGAAGAGTAACGCTAGCCAAGAAACACAGCCAGTTAGCCATCTATATGGCAATAGTCATTGCCCAGCTAACGTATTCCCTGTAACAACATCGAACATCGTATTTGGGATTCGTTCTCTTGACGATACTTCAATGCTTACCTGACTAGCTGACTGACGATACGCGATATTATTTTTTATTATTATTTCAGACCTGTGAGTCTGGGTTCCGACAGGACACACACGAAGAGGTGGAGTTGCTAAATCCAAGATTCCCGACTGTGTACGATTAAAAATTATTTTTTTTCAAAGCATAATACATTACATGCCCGAGCTTTCATGAGGTCTGTTTAGCGAACTCACGCAGTCACTCGTCTCACCAAGCTAATTAGCAATCCAGCTAACGTTAATCTAGCTAGTACACAAACACAATAGAGGCTTGACAGCCGGTTTGACTTGCAACGCTGCTAAACAGTCAGACCAAGCACCGAGCCCTGACAAGGGGCGTCAAAATAGCACAGAACTATATCAACTTAGATTGTGAGCTCAATCTCGATTTGATTGACGATGCGTTTGGCTCGTTTGGCTGACGGTTGCGTACATTCTATCCGTACATATCTTTGCCTCAGTTTTGCGCGTTGTGATGACATCTCCCTAAAAACAACCAATCATATAATTCTAAGGCTCCTCCCTACCATAAAAAAAACACAAAATAGTAAAATTAAAGGTTTAAATATTTTTATTAAAGTATTTTTTCATATAATATATAATAGGTGAAATCAAGATAAGTATTTATCTATATTCTAACGACAAATTGACTCTTAAAGACGGCGCGTATTTATGACGCATATTTGACATTGGTATGGAGCATTGTGGAAAGGTAAAGTGCGGGGTAGCAAATGGTTATTTGCTTGTTAAATAAACGTATTAGCGTTGAACATTTCATGCGATTTAACTTCATTCTTAAATATTTGCCATCATATCACTGGCAACCCTTTAATAAAAGATCAGTATAAAGTTCGATAGGTAATTACGACATTGTAAGAGGTTGGCTAATAGTGCTGTTATGCGATGAATGCAAAATAATATGACCCAACACGGTTTTTATATATCATTTCTAGTAACTATCAAGGCAATTATAGACCAGTTTAGATATAGCATATATGTCCTCTCCGTATAACTGTCTGATGAATACATTTGCTTTCATTTTACTCCAGCTCTTCAGCTAACTTTCGATCATGGCTGTTTCAAGATCATTGTGTGGGTTTCTGGCTGGTCTTCCATCTCTAACGCAACAAAAGGCTTTCAGGTAACCTCAGGTTCTTTCCCCAGTCAATAAAGCTGCCACCTGCATGCAGAAGATTGGTATATACTACCGTGTATATTAAATCCCATCCACCATTAGCACGGTTGTGTTCATTACAGTGTGTGGATGAAGGCATTCATGTAAATTTATTAACTCACGTGAAATTAACACTTTTGTACTTAAATTGTCATTTGTTTTTGCAGTGTTTCAGCATCTGTAGCAGCCATCCAGAAATTGACAAGAGTGCGAGTTGTGGATAACAGCTCTCTTGGTAACACCCCACACCATCGTTCTCCTAGAGTCATTCATGTATACACCAAGAATGGTTTTGGAAAAGTTGGCGACCAGGTTCTACTTGCCATCAAAGGACAGAAGAAGAAGGCTCTGATTGTTGGACACAAAATGCCTGGAGAGCGGATGAGACCACGCTTTGACTCAAATAATGTTGTTCTTATTGAAGACAACGGCAACCCCACAGGAACTAGAATTAAGGGGCCAATACCAACACATCTGCGCAAAATGGAAGGAGACTACTCCAAACTGTTAGCAATTGCTACTAGATTTGTCTAGTGACACAGGAAGCTTCTCTTGCAATGTGGCATACCAGTTACTCTGACGTTTCAAATCTAAATTCCCAGTCTCTTGTTTATGGTTTATCATCCAAATGTACAAAAGTAGATGACTGTTTATTTGCTGAAAGTTCCCAATTCTTGATAAATAAATTGATCTAATCACACAGGTTCTGTTTACATTTCTGTTTTAGTTGATCCCATTTAGAGTTTTGGTCACTTGTGTGTAATGTGATGCCTTCATTAGTTGTATTATTACTTGAATACCGTCTTCTTTCTTAAGGGAAACTGTGATAAGGTCACAGTGACTTTACCTCTCAGGTATTAGCTGTCATGAACAGGCCTCTCTGTGGTGGCAATAAATATAACCTTTGGCATCTGCAACCAGAAGTGTGTTAATGGTGTTTCTAGTTGTCACTGTTTAAATATATATATATATATATGTAAATATATCTATTTAGAGATATATATTTATATATATATATTTATATATATTTATATATATATATTTAGAGAGATCTAAATATATATATTTAGAGAGAGAGAGAGCTTGTGTAAAAGACTTAGTAATTGTTACTTGCTTTCCTTAACATTATATATAGATGCTATATGATGGAAAACTGTTTTACACACTTACAATAACCCATACCCCAAAGATCCATTCAGTTTCATTTCAATCATTCAATTTAATTTGACATGAAATACATTGTACAGGGGTATGATTTCCTTATTAAAAAGATACAGCATATCTTTTGAAACCCCTTCTCGCAATTAGTGATGCTAGAGTATCTTCCTACTCAACTAGACTGCAGTTAATTATAATGACACGAGTTTGAACTCAGGATAGAATCCAGTGTTTTTGACATAAAAAGTTAAATTAATCTGTGAAATTCAAGGAGACTGCAAGTATGTTACAGATATCTTTACAATAGAAAGACCACAGAGCAGACCCCTGAGTCAGTTAGTACTAAGCCAAATGTATTCCCATAGGAATAAAAACAGACGTTACTAAAAGCACACCACATTCTGTTTCAAAAGGATTGGTTGAAAACTAGAAAATATACTCAGAAACACTGGACCAGGTCTAGAAAATCACATGCAAAATAAGGACACCTGTGGATTTCTTTGAAGTATGCCTCATAACATTACAGCCAAACTGAATGACATGATCTAACCTATTCCGTTCAGCAACAGGGGATGTGAGAAGACTAAGACAGCGATTCAGCTTTTAATGATCAAACTACTCTTGCATAGCTATAGCAGTGGCACTGGGGAGTGGTATTTAGCTTGGTCAAGTGTCACCCACATAATACAGTTCTATTTCTGCTATATAGTGCTTTCTGAGGTGGGGTGTGTGAGGAAGATTGTAACCAACAGAACACTATGATTCCAGGTACGAGGCACTGTTTGTTCATCCTCTTGTAAAATGGTCCTTGTCAACCACACATGGTCATGTACAGCCACTAACAAAGGAAAAGAGATTGCAAGAGAGGTACACGATCAGCATTTGAAGTATGTTGATATAGACATGGTTATTTCATGTATTAAGTTACATGGTCCACACCTCGGTTATATTCATCTCAGCATGTCCTGTTCCTTTGTCAAGCTGCTGGAAAGATCCTGTAGAAAAATTGGATTTTATGTGCAGGCTAAAACAAAGTACAAAAAAAGTTCTGACTTTTACTTTCGAACCACAGGATAACACCTTCTTTTACGCAATCCTTTCCCTAACAACACTCACGGAACATGGCTTCAAGTTTGACTAGGCAGCAGATGAAGTTGTCAAAGTCAATGGCCTCATTCTCAGCATAGCGGGCCACTAGAATCTGGTTCAGTCTGTTGTTGAGTTTAAAGCCTTCACAGAAAAGACCAAGTGGGATAACAATGTTATTCATAATAATGCAGGTTGTGTAACTGTAGATTATGTCATATGAGCTCTCAACATCAACCTACCAGCAGACTCCACAGCCAGACGCATCTCATACGAGCTCATGGAACCTGACTTATCCAAGTCATATTGTCTGAAGAGGCCCTAAAGACAGGCAGATACATTCATGAATAAACCTAATATAAAGTAAGGTAGAACTTAAGATTCTATCCTATGTGGTGTTGGATGTTTGATGACTAATCCCAAAACTGGATCCTTACCAGCCACTTACGAATCTTGTTCCAGAGGATCTGAAACTCCACCAAGCCGAGCCGGGCACTGCCATCTTTCTAGGATACGTTTGTGTTAAGGAATGAGTGGAGACTGTCACTAACCTACTGGCTGTTTTGATAGTTTGTCTGAAAAGGATACATCCATGAGATTGACCATGGTCCTACAGGACTCTGTACTGAAGCCGTCTGTCTTGATGTCTTTGTCTGAAAAGGAAACGTAGTCTAAGACATGTTTTACAGCACCTATGCTAGTTAAATATTGTTGTATCACATCAAACTAGTAGTTAGCCATTACAGGGCAGAGTTACTGGAAGTGGAATACACAGAACTCACGTTTAGACACAACTCTGTTCAAGATGGTCTTTAGCTCACGGACTGAAATCTCCATATCCTAGAACCCACCAGACCACATTTCCGAAAAAGCTTGTTAGCAGGTCAGTACAATTGAAAAATAAGCAACCCACAGCAATTCCATTCTCTGATGCTCAGTAATCATCTACTGTACCTCTCCTGCTAACTGGGCAAACATGGACTTAAACGATTCATCAATGTCATCTTCGGTGAGTTCATCCTGTAATGGAAAAAAGAGAATTGTTGCAGTTTTGAAAGTAGAAGAAAGTGCGCCCACAGTGTGCCCACAGTGTGCCCGCCGTGGTGACTGTACGTGTCCAGAAACACACCTCATCCTCCAGGTCAGCTGATATTTCATCATCCAGCTCTCTGTAAAAAAAAATATATATATATATGTATAATAACAGCTAAACTACTATAATATAACACATTAATGCAAACAATTGGAAATGTCCCGATTCTCTCAAAATCATGACACATTGGTGGACATGTTGACAGAGACACTCACTCTGTCTCTGACTGCTTCTCAGTGAACACTCTGAGGACAAAGTCAGCGTCCTGACTGGGCTCAAAAGTGGAGGGGATGATGAGATACTCTCCTGGGGGCAGACGGAGGCGGGAGCTAACCTCCCGCAGGTTGATGAAGGTCTCCGAGCGGGCGCATGACGAGTTGGTCAAGAAGAAGTCCTTCTTTAGGTGGACATTCTGGCAGCCCTTGAACTGCATAGGTCAGCACAACTGTCATTAGTTCGGCAAAAAGCTCTACTTTGGGCTAAAACATTTAGAGTTCCTTGTCACAGAATTCAGCAAAAGAGTCAAGATTTAGGTCCGTTTGTTTACGTAGCCATACCTCTTCAGGAACCTGCACAAAGACAAAGGATTAAAAAAAGAGTCAGTGCCCAAACTTGAACGTGGGCATTGCGAGAAAAACACTGGAGAACATCAGATGTTGTAATGTAATTCACACTCATCGTATGTCCTGGATAGTACAAGAGTTTGAGTGCTCTCACCTCATAGATGGCAAAGCCGATGGTGTGCATGTCCTGGCCTTGGCGTCGGTGCCTCCGCCTGTCCTTCTGCATGAGAGCCACCAGAAAGCTGCAGGCCACCTCGTCATCCTCCGGGTCATCGTCTTCCTCCAGCAGGGTGATTTTGTACTGGGGGTTGATCCAAAATGTGTCTGGATGGAGGGATGACAAGGGAGCAGTGTGGGTTAAATAATCCCAGTATGGGATTATATATAAAACAATCCAATATAGACATAGATGAGATAGATTGATAGATTGAAGGAACAGACGTGCGGACAGACAGTTAGACAGACAGACAGAGGAAGAGAGAGAGGGGGGGGGTGTTATGTGTATCTACACATTCATGATTAGTACTGTGACTTACTTGGGTGGTTCCTGCATCCTCCAGCAGTGCTACCTCTCCTCCACATGCCGTGGAACTTGATGGTGTTCCAGTGGCTCAGCCCATCGTCACTGAGAGCATCCGGAGTCAGGTTACAGATCTCCAGGCGGGAAAACTGCCGCAAGAACTCCCGGAAGGACATCCTATAGGAAAACTGCTTGTTGAGGACACCGCCTACAGAGAACTACAGACTGGCCTGTTTACGGCTGGCAACTCCAAGAGGGTTTCAGAACAACCATCTTTTTAGAGCTCTGAACTTAGATGAAAGTCCTCACCAAAACTCTCCGTCCTCCATTTGAAGGTGAAAGTCCTCTCTCTCCGATGGGTCGATCTCATCCCACTCTGAGGAGCTGAACGCAGACAGGGAGACAGGAAAGACATCCCATCGTTCAAATGGAATAAAAAATCATCAAATCCAATAGGAAGGTCCTGGATCTGGTTAGCAAGGCATATTTAGAGACGACTACGGGACTGACTTGTCGCTCCAGGCCCCTGTCCACTCCACTTGTCCCCAGGGGTTACGCACCCGGATCAACCTCTCCATCTGACCCCGGAAGTCTACCTAGCGCCGTAGACGAGAAGGGTAACAACCTTCCACAGACAAACAGTGGCAAACATGTATGGATACGCGTCATACAGAAGTATTGTACCGTCTTCAAACCGGTCACGGAGTAGGCGTGTCCCTTCACCAGCTTCTTGAACGTCACAGACTCCATGTCAAAGGCACTGGTGATCTGAAGTCATTTCAGAATACCATATCATCTCAATCACATCAAAAGTATGTCTGGCCTGTTGCTCAATGTGAATACGCAGGAGCAGGCAGGAATGGCTGCTTACGTCAATAGAACAGCCCAACAAAGAGCCTCTTTCCAAGGCTTTGCCAATGATCCTGTGCAGGTCCTTGGGCGCTTTGCGGAGCTCGTACATCTCTGACACGCCGCCTGTGAAGTCTTCAAAGCCCTCCGTGGTACTGCCTCCAGAGAGAGCCTCATAGGATCCATTCAACCTGACAACAGACGCGAGAATATTGACTTACTCTCATGTAAAATGTTTTATGAGATGGCGTAATGTTTAAAAACTGGCATTGTCAATGTACTGAATTAGACTTGGTACTCTACGGGTCATTTAATGATTAGAGTATGTGGACAATTAGCTGAGTGGTCTTTTGAGAACATACTTGGCATATGCTTTCTCCAGCAGAGCGCTCCAGAATTCGTTGCCTTCAGCAGAGTGGACAAACATGAGCTCTCCGTCTTTTACTGGCAGTCTGTCGTCAATCACGACATCTACCCATTCTCCAAACTGCCAGAACTGCAACATAGAGGCCAGTAAAGAGTAAATACTCCCACCGTCTGAGCAGCAAATACGCATAGCGGTGCAATAAAATGCAGAAGGTCACTCCCAGCCAGGGATGATAAACTCAAACATACTTGAAAATGGAAGATTCCAGCATAGTCATCCTGAAAGCCTTGGCCATGAGGGACCACTCTATGTAGAAGTGTCTCGTTCAGAGTGAGGGAGGCTATGGCTGCTAGGAGCCAGCAGTCCCCTGAGACACAAGTCAAAACAGTGTGTGTTTAGGGGGGGGTGCATTGTAGTACATAAAATGCCCAGCAGGGGGACTGTTGTTCCAGACTGTAAACAGACAAAGAATGGATCTCTGAAAAATGTCTTAAAAGACCTGTGGCACACAGCCCAGGCATGACAGTCACTAGAACTCACCCAGTGCTCCTTGACAGATGTCTGTTCTTGTAGCTCCTCCCAGGATGAACTGAGGGTCATCTCCCAGCTCCTGCAGGCGACGTAAGGACAGGATTAGCCCTCAGTAGGATGTGAGGATGGACACAGACTGTCTCAGAAACAGAAGAGATTCTCTAACGGCAGTTCGTCTAAACACCTTCGTCTAAGATGGTCTTCAGCCTAATGGCCTGTGCTTTAAGTTACTGGTAAACAAGTTTAAAGGATAGGATGCCAACAGCTGCGACAGTCCAGCCTCAACTCGCCCAGTTCAGAGCTGGCAGCAACTGCAGAGGGATGTAGCTGGCATATTCATTTAAGACTGAATGATATTTTAAGAATATGATTGGATGTTATGTGCTTAATTGAAGTTGTTGGGGACATCTGATAGTTAAAGTGTTTTTTTGTCCTTAAAAATACATACACTGCCGTTTGTGAATTTAAAAATGTTAATTGAAAACATTTAAAAGATTTGAGAGGGACAAAAATGCCCTTGTTGATGAATCTCTTATATAACATCGCCAGGCTGGAAGACAGAACCAAAAATAACTGATGTGTCACTGTCCGAGAACTCAAGCTCACAGCGTGTGCTTCCAAGTGCTGTGACGCTTGTGTACAGTAAGAGAAACACAACGTCCATCATCCTTTTTTGTCTGCAGTACTCTCACCGTGGGCCTCAGCCATTCCACGTCCCTGGTTTTGGAGGAGTGGGGAGCCAGCTCCTTGAAGCCCAGGGAGGGAGGCTCGGCAGGGAAGCAGGGGTCCTCAAAAAGGCAACCAGCCTCCACACACTCCTGCTTCAGCTGCTCATAGTCCTGGTTGAGGAAGTGGACCGCTTGCTCGATGGAGCCCATGCCCTCAGCTTGTAGCCTGCTGGTCTGTATGGTTGCTGAGATCCCTCCTGACCAATACATACTGGGTCAAGATAAAAATAAGAGGGTTGGGTAGGGGGACACAGTGTATAAATAGCAGCTCCGAACGATGCCACACACACAATCTGTACAGGTTTCTGCCAAGCACTCTGTGCTGTGTTTATTTTAATGCTTTGTCCTGCTGATTTGTATTGGTGTGACAATTTCCAATAGTGCCAGCTGAATACTTCCTGTGTAGATAGTTTTTTTTAATGAGTTTGTGTGCAAGTGAGTGAGTGAGTGAGTGATTGCTTGACAGACTGATGTGCATTTCTGCTGATATCTTCATTAGAATACTTTGGCCTGGTAGCCGATGGGCAGTAGTTCATTAGTAAAGCTCAAAGCATTGAACAGGTTACTCCTCATCAAAAGCCTCAACATTCCCCGAGGAAACATTATAGTGTACTTATATGACCATTGACTCTTTGAGAGAAGTACCAAACTTGGAGTGAAATGAAGAATAATAGGGTAATAGGGTATATGTCTTTGGATCGCAAAGCTTAGTAATGAATGAGAGAGAGAGAGAGAGAGAGAGAGAGACAGAAAAATCATAAACTGAAAGTCCATGCAATCCAACACACCAATGGGATGTAAAATGATACCTTGAGTTGAGAAGGCTAGGGGGAGGAAGACAAAAGAAAAGAATGACATTTGTAAATTACAGAAGTATAATCAATTATCCCATAATGTGCTCTATAACACACACACACAGTAAATCAGAATGTTGGTTTAAAAAAATATTATGATTGTTGCACCTTGACACTGGCATGAATTTGTACGATATGATCAATCAAAGGGCAGTGTAAAAAAAAAGTGTGATTCATTTGTGTAGAAAAGCTTACATAACTTTTCACAAGCCATAGACATAGAATTGTCAGAGTTTAACATAAAGATTTCAATTTTGGCCTACTCTGCTGAAATTGAAGTAAGACACACCTTTTGAATTACGGTCCTACAAGCGTTCTAATGAGGGTCAGTTCCTGTCGAACATTGGCATGGCACCAAAAGAGGGGGAGTGGCGTCATATAAAGAGGACTGTCCTGCAGTAACAAATGCCTGTCTGGGGCTTCAAAGTACATGTCCCACACATGCAATCAGTTCTAGCTATCCCTCCCATTGATTCTGTATAGCAAAAGCTTATAGCCAAAACAAAGAATATGCGTGTCTATGCGAATCCATTATGAGGCCAACTTGTTTTGAAGCAGCGTGCTGTATGGGCAACCTCACAAGCAGCTTTAAAACACATGTATAGCGTAAAATGTCTGTAACTCCCTGATCGGCGTTAAGAAGAATATCTCAATTCAGGGAATTTTGGAACTTCACAAACATAGAGACACCCTATAATATCAATGTTTTCAAAAAGTTATTATTAGGCTTCGAGAGCATTACTTAGAGTCTCTCTGCACTTGCTAAAAATCGATTAGTTAACGTTGCCACTTTATCTGATGGTCTGTAAATGCGGCTACTGCTTTAGGCTTGGGCCCAAATTCGATTTTTTTTCTTCAAATACGTAGCCTATTCCCATTTCTTATGTTAAATAATAAACGCATTAAATAGCCTGGAGAATTTGCGGCGGAATAACGGTTACACCTCAGCGGTGCTCAATCTGTGAAATGTACTGCGGCCCTGAGTTCCGTTTAGGTTTCTAAAGTGTTAGATCTCTAACAGTGACATTACATTGATGACATTTCCCACATTCATCTACATATGTCGTCAGTAACACTCACCACTTCGAAGGCTGCAGGTGCTTTCAGTATGATGATAATAGTCGTAAAAATCACAATGTGCAGGCGCAGGAGTGGTGGTATGGTGCAGGCGCGGACTAATCTGCTAATACAGCCCAACCCAGTCAGGGGAGGCGCTAGTGCCATTCCAAATGCCACCGGCTGCTGCACTCCACGGATCCGCTTGTACATTTCCAAAGAAACGGGACAAGGGACTGTTTGATATGCACATACATGTTGACATGTTGACAAAAAGCATAAGCAACGCACTGTCAAGATGTGTGTGCGTGTACTTGTTAATACATGTCTGTAAAACTGCGATCGACTGATGTCTTCCAAATCATAAGTAAAAATCTTCTAAAATAACAGGCCGACAAAACATCAGAACACAAACACGAGAAAAGTTTGGGATTAATTCACAATTACTCTGTGTCAATATTTGAAGTTTTTGCCATTCTTTCTGGTTGGGTGAAAGAAATGTGGCGGTCTATATTGTGTAGTTAAAAATCATTTTTATATTCCTTTAATAAACAGAAGGCCTATTTCCATATGGTGCATATATAACTGTGTATCCATTTCCAGCAGACATTTAATTTATCCATTTGGATGTGTGAACATAATTAATTTGGGGGAGTTGGAATGTTGGAACAGGGACATTCACAGTGATGGTGTTCGTGGTTCCAAATGTATTCTTACCACTCCTTTTACAGATGGCCCTTGAGATGGTTGATGTTACACAAGGGTATGCCAAACGAAACACATATGCCATATAAGGTAAGGCTATGTTTTTATTGTACATTTCCTGATTAACAGTTCAATCGATCAGTTGGGAGTGGAACATCAATTAACCTTTGCAGCTCCACCTGTTGTGGAGATTACTTTCACATTTGATATATTTTTATGTGAACAGCAGGTCGACGATGACAATGGCAGCACAATGGATTTTGAAGTGTGTGACACTTCAGAGGATCTTGTACTTGTTCGGAGATTTCCACTTGAACAATTATGCAAATAACGTGTACTGTTGCAATGTCACTAGTCTCTGTTGGACTTGAATGTCTGGTTCTAATGCAGACCAGCAGAGGTCAGTATTTGACAAAATGATCAGACAGCTCTGTGAACCTATACTGAACTAAAGTTATTGTTTTGGTGGAGGATACAACACATAAGTCATGTAAGACTTACAATTAATTCAAACATGAACCCACATAAGAAAGGTGCCGCGTCATGCTAATAAAGGGTTTGTGTTTTACTTGAAAGATTCTCATTGGGTCTTGGTTTGCATAGTATTTTAAGTAACGAAATGATTATGGGACTGTTCTTGTATGCTGGAGACAGTCTTTCAGTCTTATTCGGTTGGACAGATCCCGGTTAAGCAAGAGAATAGTATGCTGATGAACGTATCCGGCAACCTGAGAAACCCCATCGTCAAGCAGTCAAGCAGTCTCGTCACCACCAAGCCTACGGTTGTGACTGTCAACAAAGGCTGTAGTAAGTATGTCCTGTTTCTTTTCATTGTCCGATGCCACCCATTTGGAAAATCAAATAGACATACTTCTGTACCTATGAATCCGCCATTGCAATATCTCCACGACCTTTTTTTAAGTCTTGGATGATGCGCATTTACAGAAACCTGCCATTAGTCTAGCCATAAAAAAGTCCTATTTGTTTTTGTTTACACGGTCGTCCCTTATTTTGTATAAAGAATATTCCTGCTGTGTTTGTGTCTTTCTGTCACACGCTGAACTGTATGGGTGCCCTCATCAACCCTGTCTCTCTGTTCTATTCTCCACAGTCCTGACTTGATGACATCATTTGGTAAGTGAGGTAGTAGGAAAGGGTACAAAAACATATAATCCTTGAAAATACCTGTGCTCTGAGTTCCAGAGGGATCTTTCTCTCTTTCTCTCACACACACACAGACACACACACACACACACATGGACACACAAACACACACGCACACACACACACATGGACACACACACTCACACTGTACGTTGGACACAAGGAAACGGAGGCTCAGGTTGCTTTAGGTGTGGCTAGTATTTGTATTTCTGCTAAGGTTAGGGGCAGTTCGGTGTGTTTACCAGGCTGTGCTGTTGTCTGATATCTGTTTGCTACACCTGTCCTATAGAAGCTCCTCCTTGTCTGTGGTCTTCCATGTCCTCATCACCTGCTGCAGTATAAAGAACAGGTTTGGATTGGCCATAGTTGTTTGCGTGTTTAAGAGTTGGCCGAACATCTTTCTACAGGGCACTGAAACTCCCTGCTCTACCAGAAATCTCTCAGCAACACATTATACCAACAGACCTTCATCTCTTAACGTTGACGATCACCAGGAGGCAAGATGACATCTATGGCAAATCGTCTGGCTCGCCAGAAGGAGCGGGCCAGTGGGATTGGCTCCAACCAGTGTGCTGTGAAGTTCTCCCAGCAGGACTATGAGGCTCTGCTCCATCGCTGCCAGGAGAAAGGCATTCTGTTTGAGGATGATCTTTTCCCGGCAGATCGTCGATCTCTGGGCTATAAGGACTTAGGGCCGTATTCTCCCGCCACCAAGGGTGTGGAGTGGAAGAGACCGTGGGTAAGCTGCATATATAATCCCTGCCTGAGCTCTACGGACTTAATTCGATTCATAATGGGTTAAGTTATGGTTTTCAAATGATTGGCGTGCAGAGTATAGATATACATTTCGATGAAGTATACAGATATATCTAGAAGCGTTGTAACAGCTATACTTTGACAGTAAATTATACTTTATAATTACAAGGAAAAACAATGTCAATACCTTGTGTTATCACAAGGATAAACAATATTGACACTACTACGGTACCTGACACACTGTCATGTTAAAACACAAAGTAAAACAGTGTGCCAACTATGAAAAGGTTAGCGGATTGCATCATGACGTTTATCAAATGGAATGCTCACTGATCACAGCAAAGTTGTAACGTAATATTCCTGACTGAAAAAAGGGTTGTATTCTGGTTGACCCAGAGCACAGTGTCCATGGTGCAGGAGTATCAGGAAGAGATGTATGCTCTTCCTTGTGCCACAATCAGAGCAAAATCCAAATCTGAGACGTGTTTGATTCATTTAAAAAGCATCATTCTAATTGTCTCTGTCTTTTCTCTGTGCCACAGGAATTGTGCTCCAAACCTCAGTTCATCGATGACGGAGCCACAAGAACTGACATCTGCCAAGGCTCTCTGGGTAAGTCAAGGAATGAGACCATTAGGAGATTATGTCGATCGAAACAAGAAAGCTAACGTCATAAAATTGTGCTGCTTTGTGGCAAAACAAACTAATTAGGTATGTTAACTAGGCCACATTCCACGATCATTTCCCTCCCTCTTGTGGTTCGTTTCCATTGAGTCACCCATTGTCTGAACTGTCGAAATTGTGAAACAAAGGTGGGATTGTGTCATTCTGTAACTGTGCGATGGACATTGCAGGTGTTTTGGGATGTGATGTGTAATATATGATTAGACTAATGACGTACAACAACATTTACTTCCTTCTGTATCTGTTTTGTTTTTGTGTGCCAGGTGACTGCTGGCTTCTGGCTGCTATAGCATCTCTGACCCTGGACCAGAATGTCCTCAACCGTGTTGTCCCTCCAGGGCAAAGTTTCAGTTACGATTATGCTGGGATCTTTCACTTCCAAGTCAGGACTGGTTCTTTTTATTCAATCTCATACACTCAAACCTTTTCTAAAGTCTCTATTGAGCTACCCTAACGTCCGTTTGTCCTGCGGTATAGTTCTGGCAGTTTGGCGTGTGGGTGGACGTGGTGATAGATGACCGTCTGCCCACCAGAGATGGAAAACTGTTATTTGTTCACTCAGCTGAGGGTTCTGAGTTTTGGAGTGCTCTGCTGGAGAAAGCTTATGCTAAGTACGTAGAGTGATCATAATTCCAGTGGATAAAACATGACTTGGAAGAACAAGGAAATGAAATGAAAGCCATTTGACAGAGGAGATCTAATCGCAAACTGTTTGTCATCCAGGTTGCATGGGTGCTATGAGGCCTTGTCTGGCGGGTCTACCATCGAGGGCTTTGAGGACTTCACAGGTGGGATAGCAGAGACGTACCAGCTGGACAAAGCTCCCCCTCATCTCTTCAAAATCATCCAGAAAGCTCTCAGCCTGGGCTCCCTGCTCGGATGTTGTATCAATGTACGGTTGAACATCACTTTAATATCACATAGAGCTGTAACCACAATAACCTTTTGTTATTCCTTATCCTTTTAAATCTAGTACAATACTCTATTCACTCTCTCTCTCTCTCTCTCTCTCTCTCTCTCTCTCCAATACCAAGATTTACATTGTTATGAGTCTTTACAATGCACACACTACAGTTGGTTTTTGTTTTCAGATTACCAATTCCCATGAGACAGAGACAGTGACAGCTCAAAAACTGGTGAAGGGACACGCCTACTCGGTCACAGGGGCAGAAGAGGTAAATTCCTAGTCAGGAAAGGTCAAGCAGAGTATATACACGTCAAAGTCTTACGTTCCTGCTACTTTCTCACCAAGGTTCACGTCCGGGGTATGCCTGTTGAGCTCATCCGTATCCGCAACCCCTGGGGTCAAGTGGAGTGGAACGGGGCTTGGTGTGACGGGTGAGAGACTGCTTGTGGACGTACCTGAAACACTTGCAAACGCACCAAGTCGCCCCATTTCTAGGTACACTGGAACGCCTGCTTGTTGACATCAAATTGTATCAGCCCATCATGCAACAGCAATTGCATGTCTAATGCATGCAGATGGAGTGAAGAGGTTCCGTTGCTGTTCCAACCAAACATCAGAATGGGGAGGTCATGTGATCTCTAAAGTGCCCTAGAGTGTGTCGTGATTGATTTCAGATGGCAGGAAGGGACGTTAATGTAAATAACCATAAACAGTAGCTCTAACTGCTTACCCCCTTGAGAACGACATAAATCTATAGACTCATCCTGTTTTGTGTCAGGAGTGCAGGCTGGTGGTGGTGTTGGGAATTGTTTAGGATTGGTTTCTTTACAAACATTAGGTTTCCAGCACCTTGTTGAGTCCTTGCCACAAAGAATTCATGCTTTCTGGAGACGAATGAAGTTCTTTCCCAGAACTTGAAAGCAGCACCTAGACAAAAGAATGATGAAAGCCAACTGGAAAACAAGTCTTGCTGTTGTTCACATGCTATTCTTCCAAACAGTTCAAGAGAATGGAGATGTGTGAGCGACATAGAAAAACTGAAGTTGGATCATGTTGCAGAGGATGGAGAATTCTGGTTAGCCTTTGTAGCCCGCAGTTTGCAACATACAACTTACAGAATATATATACCAGAACCGTTGTAGTCCAGAAAATCCGACATAACCCCAAATTACATGTACATACTTGTGAATGGTACTGTTTTTCCTGCTTAGGATGTCTTTCTTAGACTTTGTGAAGAACTTCTCCAAACTGGAGATCTGTAACCTGAGCCCAGATTTGCTGACCAGTGATGATGTGGGCCATTGGAACTACTGTCAGTACGAGGGCATGTGGAGGGTGGGCTCTACTGCTGGGGGCTGCCTCAACTACCGAGGTAACGGTTCAGGCAGCACGGACTGCACCCATGCAACATGCAGGGCAGTCCAGAGCTTTCCAGGACAGATTGTAACTATCTTCTGTGTGTTCCAGCCACGTTCTGCTCCAACCCCCAGTTCCTGGTGCGTCTGGAGGACGTGGATGATGACCCTCTCGATGGGAAAGACGGATGCACCCTCCTGGTGGGGCTGATGCAGAGAGATGGGCGCCAGGAACTGAGACTAGGCTACGAGCTCAACACCATCGGATTTGTCATCTATAAGGTGCTGTACGGTAGTGTGTTGCATCTCACGAGAGGCGAATAGAGTCGTCCTTCGAATAAAAGATCGAGCGCTGAATAAAAGTTGTTCTTCTCTTTTTTTATAGGTTCCTGATCAGGTTTGTATTCATCATTTGGTCTCTGCGTCTTTTGCATTCCAATACTTCACTAGTGATGCGTGTAGGAAACTGGCATGTGACAGAGGTTGGCTGAATCTTCTCAGTATAAAGGTCACAAGAATGTCCACCTGGGTCCAGATGTCCTGTTGAGGCAGAGGTCTGTGGCAATGAGCAGCAACTTCATAAACACACGCGAGGTGTGTGACCGCTTCAGACTTCCACCTGGGGAATACGTCATCATCCCCTCCACCTACCAGCCTCACAAGAGAGGCAGCTTCATCCTGCGCTTGTTCACTGAAAAACACGCTGCTACTGCGTAAGGACCGTCTTCAATCCATCAAATTGTTGTTTTTTTCCCCAACTTCAAAAACGTCAGATAGCTTTCTTTAGACTTTCCTTTCTTTCTACTTCCACATATTGCTTTTAACAATAGGCCCAAGGATGCTTTGAAGGTCATGCTGTATTTGAAATTGAAGATAAATCTCTAGACAATAGTCTCTTATTTACATCACCCAGAATAACCCCATATTTCTCATTTCTGTCAACTTGTTTTTCAGTCCAATGGAAGATAACATTCGTGTCGATATCAAAGAGGTAATTAAGTTGGTAGAGGTCTTAAATGTTTTCAAAATAGTCAGAACATACTTTCAAGTCTTTTAACAAACATTATACTGATCCAAAGAAATAATTATTAATTATTCCACTATTAAATTAAAGGCAAAGATTTCAAAGGATGATGTGGACCCCCACTTCAGACATCTTTTCAAGACCATGGTTGGCCATGTAAGATTTGTATAATACTATATGACGCATCATCATAATGTGTCATATGAAGAGTTGCATCATTTCAAATGGTCAAGCTAGTTAAAAAGTTACTGAGATGGTTTCTTTGACAGGATTCGGAGCTGTCTGTCGTGAATCTCGTACCAGTTTTGAACCAAATTGTTGCACAAAGTAAGAAGATTCTCTTTTCATTGTTATAATTCGATCACAAAAATTGGATGAAGGACCCGAACCAAATCGGCAGCCATGTTCAACTGTGTGACTCTTCTGTTGTCCAGGGTCTGACGTCAAGACAGGTGGTTTCAGCCTTGGGACCAGCCGCCACATAATCAGCCTGCTTGACGTATCCTCTCACATCTATGCTTTAAGCCTTTGCTCCTTTTTTATTCTACTACGTCATAAATGTTACGTGATACATTTCCCAAAACATTTGCTCTAAACCTTAACAATCCTCAGAAAGATGAAAGCGGCAAATTGGGACTGATTGAATTCCAGGAGCTTTGGGTGAAAATCCAGAAATATCTGGTACTAATGCTGAAAACATGCCTTGTATTTCTTGTTCTCAAGTACATAAACTCATCAGTGTCAGCCATGGTTGGCTAACGACATTCTTTATGGATGGTGTCTGCAGGTGATCTTCAAGAGCTATGATTCAGACTACTCTGGGACCATGAGTTCACATGAGATGAGAGGAGCACTGACAGCAGCAGGTAACAGCTAGCAGGATGGTAATGTGTCACCTCATGCTGTGAGTGCATACTTACGCACCCATGACACGAGACTGAAAAACCTTGCAACCCACGACCATGATGGAATACAATAGCATCCCCTTAGCACAGCTCGAACGGCTATGCTAGTAGTTCCTAGCCCCTAATGCTGCTATGAGGATCAAGATCAGTCCTCTTACTTGATTGCTTTCCTTTAACCAATCAAATCAATATGTATTTGTATAGCCTTTAGTTACAAGCAGTGTCACAGAGGGCTTCACATACACCCATAGAACTGCCCCTCAACCAACCTAAATCCTCAAGGATTTATTTACCACTGGAGATAATGACACATAACACTGACTGAAGCTATTCACTACTGTCCTCTTCATTGTTTGATAAATGCCCAATATTCAAATAATGATATCTGTAATGGCTCCAACTGTAATTTGAACGTGTTTTTTGGAAATCAATTTGTATTATGATGTGTTTGTTTCCAAGGCTTCCATATCAACAGTGCTGTGCTGCAGATCATAGTGAGTCGCTATGCCAACACGCAGTACGGTATTGACTTTGACTCTTTTGTTGACTGTCTCATCCGTCTGGAGATGCTTTTCAGTAAGTCTGCAGACATCTTCAAAAGTATACTTCTGTGATTCATACAAATGTGGCAGAAGTTGTTGAACTTGTTTCAATTCACATCATTCTGTTTTGAAACCCCACAGAGATGTTTAAGACATTGGATAGAGATGACTCAGGGAAGATCGAGCTGGATATTTTGCAGGTGAGTCATATGTGTTTGTGTGTGTGTGTGTTTGTGTGCGTGTGTGTGAGTGCGCGTGCGTGTGTGTAATTACTTCAATGAAAAGACCACTGACTTTTCTCAAATGAATACAATTTTTCTTACAGTGGTTGTGCCTGGCACTCAACTAAGCCAAAAAGACTCACTGCTGACTTCTAAGAAAGAGAGAACCTAGATTTAGAAACTGTTAGTACGCCAACTATTTCATAAGAAGGTTGTTTTCTTTACTCTTACACAAAAACTGTCAAATTGTAAAGATATATTGTGGGATGCTTTTATATAGGGATTTTGTTTCAACTGTAAGTCAATAAAAAACATAAGAATGCAATAATCTTTGTTTTTTATTGTTTGGGTGGTTTCCAAACTGCTGACTGTATCTGGCAAAGTAATCAAAGCTGTTTCGTAAAAGCAAATGTAAATAACCCTGATGACTACGTTAAATTGTGTTCTTCTTACTTGATATCAAGAAAAGGTCTAATTGTGAACCTGAAGCAAGATGGACAGCTTGATTGTGAGCCAAATTTACGACAGTCAGTGTGGAAGAAAGCTGTCACAGACCAGGTCCAAACGTCTGCCATGTCAGGGAGAATGGGCAGATTAGAAGATCAACGTATAAGAAGGAAGTGCTTTGATAGAACTCAAAGCACTAAACACCATTTAGTCAGAGCAAGGTTATATAGGCTTATTGTCAAATACATTTTCTGGGATTAAATGAATGAATCATTTAATTTGAAATGGGTTCAATTTTACCCAAGGACAATGGGAGGGCTAATCTGTGTTGACAGAAAGCGGAGGACCCTGGGAACGTGGATGATACGCTTCCATACAATACAATCTGAGGCATCAGATTGAAGAGATCGAAAAGGTCCAGGAGGGTAACTTGGTAGGCGGCATCAGGACACACAGTATGTTCAGGCACGTTTGGACATACCTACGCACCCTCTTTGATCAAGGAGAATTCGACAAATCTGAAACTGACACCCGAGTCGTGCCTCTATTGTCTTTTAGACTTTTGTTCTTTAGGTTCCAGTGAACTATGTGAGGTGGCTCTAGTTTCCAAATAAGGAAGTACCTGTTATTATGAACATAGGAAATAACCGGAGAAAAAAACCCTGTCCAACAGGTGTTTAGATGTATAGTGTGTTCATGTCATCCACATCCCCTCAGATATTTGATTTACAACATGCAGTAAAATTCACGTGTGTAAATACAGTTTGGGTTTCATCCTTCAGCCCTGAGGTAATAGACACTTGAAAGGTAACGTGATCCAACACAATGCTCCTGTCACCCTCCACCAATCTGTGTATTATAGAATCTGATGTGTATTAGAAGTCAAAGACTATCTGTAGAAATTTGCATCGGTTCATATTCAAATGTCAGTTCTCACAACCGGTTCTGCAGGAGCTGTGAGCAAACAGACGCGTAAGCATAACGATAAACTGGATGTAATATTAGCGTCGGATTTTCTACTGAATGTTTGACTTGGCCACAGACACTCTCTGCTTCCAGAAAGAAACCAAATGGAACAACAGAATGCAAGAGTTTCTGTCCCACCAAATGGTTAATTCAGTTAATTAACTCACAAATGAGATTTGAGCGTCCATTGATAACCATAGACGGAGTTTGACTTTGGCGGAGTGACTGTATACAGGTGAAGCCCTGCTTCTTGCATCAGCGGGCAACATACATAGAATATGAGGCAAGAAGCAAATAGAGAAATAATTCCCCCTGATGGATAATAACATACAGGCAACACAGGGGGGTTGGGGACGAGGATGGGTGCGGACGGCAGCAGCACACGAACAGAACAACCAGAAGTGAGTATGTGTGCATCCGTTTTTAATCACATAATTCTGTGATCTTTGTTCAGGAGGAGGTCTCGTCTTTCTTCCGTGGGTGAGGAAATCTAAAAGTAGGTGTCCCCCTTGTCTACCTACTTGTTCTTTCTTCTGCCATATAAGGATGTCAGGCATGTTTCCTAAGAGTACTGACTTGTTCACCATATATGGCTCTTCTTTTCAACTCCAACCCCCTATTGGCTCCAGTTCACCTGTACACTCCCCACGAAAAGGTTTATCATTTACAACATCTAATTACTGTGATATTATAAATTCACTGGTTGGCTCAATATTAATGTTGGCTTCAGCAGAGTGCTAGGTTATTATCTCCTTTCCATGCTGGCAGCATTTTGAGAAACGTAAGGAACCAGAAGTTATAGTTTACCTGCTGGTAATCTTTTGACACCTGAGGGGAAGGCCTGCTTTGGGAGGTGTGCTTGGATCTCATTCCTCCACCCACTAGACAGAACTTGTTTTCTTTCCTTTCTTTCCAAAAGAGCTGCCTGGTGTGCAACAGTCCTCGTTCTCCTATCTCTCCTCCCCACACAGCAGCAGCAAAAATGGTGAGTAGAATCCCCAAAGCGCTGCGACAAACTGTTCTGTCTGTCACTTATAGATTGGAATATATTTTACGAGAGCAAACATGATTGGGGTTCTTTGAATTGGGAGGAGGCAGAAGGAAATCTTACGAGCCTTCGCAAACACCGTTACCAAATGTCTGAGGAACTTCTCAATTTTTAACTGTTATGTCAATATTTTCCAAATCAAAGGTTTGGAAAAAACTGCTCAAGAGTCATTGCAACTCTATGTGTGTTCAGGACGTTTAGAGGGTTTGGGATTTTTATTTCAGTACTGGTGTTTCAGATAGTTGCTTCATACATTTGGAGAGAATGCCTTGGGTGGGTTTGCCAGTGCTGACATGTTCTACTCTGACTGGAATGCAACAGAGATGAAGCCTAGCCCTTCTCAGGAAGAAAGACTTTACAGATAGTTGAAATGATAATGATGATAATGTGTCTACACTAACACTTAATACAAGTCCACTTTTAGTGTGTCCAGTTTACAGCTGGCATGTGACAGGTGTCGTTCCTTGTTTTTCCCATTAATCCCATCCTATATTTGTGTTCAAGTGGGATGCCAAGATTTGTAAGCCCACCCTTATGCTAACCTTAGAATTACCAACAGAGCATGTGTTTTTGGCCTTGCTAGCATCTTTCAATTACAGAGATCAATATCAGTTTAATCATAAGTGGTGGCAGTTAGACAGCCATTTCTTGGGTACATATAAATTGGTAACTGATGCTTCAGACTTCACGAATTGCAGTTGATCATGTTACATGACTGCATGGCAGAAGGTGACTGAACTAGCACAGTCATTTTCCTACATGGAAGACTAGTGCTCCAGCATGTAGTATATGTACTGCTGTGTATCAACTAGTGTATCTGCATGGTATCGCCCACATCTGCTACTGGTACAATCACTTTAACATACGCGTCAAAACTATCTGGACATTCCATTGGTTATTTTGGCAGGCACACATGTTAAAAATGGAACTTTTCACTTGAATGAGTTGGCAGTAAATTCTTGGCAGTGGATTCTTTGTGTTGTAATAGGTTGGACTTGTCCTGTTATGCCCAAGCATGCATCAGTCACGTCTGGCATCTGGTTGGAATTCTGAGATTGAGGGAAATCCTTGTAGCCTGTGTGTGACAGTGTACAGTAGTTACTGGAATGACCCATTCATGCGCTTGAAGTCGGTAGTAAATGAGTAGCGTAGTAACAGTAAATGAGGGTGTATTCATTCAGGTATTTGTGCCCTTAAGTTCTTGAGAGATAACATGCAATACAATTAAGACGTGCCAGAAATGATTTGGGCCAAGACTGAGGCAATGTGCAAAATTGAACTATTAATGAGCCTGTAGTGAACAAACCTGAGACTGCACTCTACCTCAAAAAACACCTTTTTCGCTCTTCCCATCAATCAGGCGTCTGGCGTGAGGGTTGATGATGAAGTCAAGATAGTGTTTGAGAAGATCAGGACGCGTCATTCGGGGGACATTCCGGAGGAGCAGCTCAAACTGGTGCTGTTTCGGATCAGCGACGATGAAAAGTCCATTATTGTGGATGAGAATGGCACCCTGAAAGTCAAAGATCTGGAAGGAGAGGAAAACGTCTTCAAGACGATCGTCAGCAAGCTTCCTGTGGACACCTGTCGCTACGCTCTGTATGACTGTTCCTACGAGACTAAGGATAGTGTTAAGGAGGATCTGGTCTTCATCATGTGGTAGGCCAAGCTCCTCAGGAAAAAACTACACATTTCTGAAAATATACATCCACATCCACTATACAATGCATTGTGGGCAATGTGGCCCACTTTTTCCATGTGTAGCCTGAGAGTGAATTCATGGCTTAATACAATGTCTTACTGTTGCCCACTGTGTGTTTACATTAGGGCTCCTGACACATCTCCCATCAAAGCCAAACTTCTCTATGCTAGTTCAAAGCAAGCCATCAGGCAACTCTTCCGTGGTGAGTCTTTTCAAAATGCTTAGAAGAACAAATGGATATTCCAGTTGATATTATCGCCTTGTGCACAGATGTACGTTGACAGACTAAGTTTTTGTCTTTCACAGGGATCAAGTTTGAGTGGCAGGTGAACGACCTCGGAGACACCAGAGACGCCTCTGTTTTCATTGACAAATTAGGAGGGAGGGGCCTTGTTAAGAAACTGGAGGGGAAGGATATATAACACATTTAAGGGGTGTCGTTCATTTCTCTAAAGAATTATCCTGCTGCCTGTCTGTCCAATCAGGCTGTTTAACTTTGTAATTTACCTCAGTTAACAGCACAGTTGTACTACATTGGTACAGTACGGACGTTCCAGAATCTTCCGTGCCAAATTCCACTTGTATTCCGTCACTTCCAAATACCTGCTCTGCAACCACTATTTTGGGTTGCTGAAATCCAAGATTCCATTGGTTTTCTTAGAGTATGCAGCCCCATGTTTCTAGATCAACTAGTTCAAGGTATTAATGTAAAAGTATTGGTGCATTTTTACATGCTGTTCCTCAATCGCCTGAGTCTTGTCAGAGAAGACTACTTCAGAATTCTATCATTTAAAACCATTAATCAAATATTGTTATTGTAAGTTACGATTTCCCCATGTTGTAAGAAGTTTCCAACCAGATTGATTTTTGATGCAATACGTCACCAACAAATCCACTGTCAACTCAACAATAAAATATCTAATGAGCTTCATTATAGTTTATTATTATTTATCAAATGTCAACATGTTTTTCAGCCAGATAGAGAGGGAGAGAGACATCCAGCGTATTGCGTGCGTGTCCCATAGAAGGTTCCCATTGGTCAAACACATAAGACATTGACAAGGTCATTGCACAGGTTGATGTGCATTCAACGCACATGTTCCCTTTCAACACAACTGTAGGGGATTCATTACAATAGAAGGCAGAGAGGATAATAACATCTGACATGGCCAGAATTTTTGATGGAATGTAGGTAAAGATAAAAAAAAGGATAAGAATAAAAAAAAAAGGTTTTAGTTTCATTTTTGTGCCTTCATCACAGTATGAAATGTTCATTACAAGCGTGTGATTCTTGGAGAAATTGCAAATTGACTACAGTACGAGAAAGACGAACAGGATTCTTTTCAGTCCGGGTCGGGGGTGGCTGGTACTTGGTGGGGGAGGTGACTGCAGATAACGTCCGCTGTATCATAAGGCAATTTTTGGCAGATTGTTGTAGGTGTACCTCGCTCGAGACTCAACAGATGTTCCACTTTTCCATGCTCCAAAAGTCTTCTGTCTCCTGAATACATCTAATCCAGAAACAAGAGAACTTCCATAGTGAAAGCGCTCGAAGTCTCACATAGGCCGCGTTCGCCCACGACGACATGCTAGTCGTACATCCATTCCTGCTGCTACGTTTTTTTTTGTTTTTACCTTTGTCCGTCCAAGCCAATCCTTGTGTAAGTGAGGACCGTCTCTCTCTCTTTGGCTAGCTGGTCCTGACTGGTTTTAAGGAGCTGCTGCAGCTTAATGGCTGCCTGGCCAAGGTCTTTGGACAGCTTCTTCTCCTTCTCAGACTTCAAAAACCGCCTCCTGTTGGGAAAACGGCGAAAGAGGAGCACTTAGCCAACAGCCCAGAGTTTGTGGATGCCTGCAGTTTTATAGCCAGCTCCTTCAGACTAGACGAAGCACAGCACTGAGTTACCTAACCCACCTCCCTTTTACGTTATGAACCCACCACAGCTTAGACTGCCACTGATGCCTATCTGGCGGATGGTTCTCCGGTCCCAACCTAAAGGGCTCTGCCTTCCTGCGTATCCGAAGCTGCGCAACGTCCTCTCACACTCTTCCCTGAGGAACATCTCCAGCAGCCTTCAGGAGGTCCAACTGGATCTGCAGGTCGGAGACGGTCTTCTGAGCCTGGACGTGGCAACACAGAGGCGTTACAAAAGAGGATTCTCTTGGGATGGACCAAAAAAACAACAACATCTAGAACATCTAGGCAGGGAAGCCCTGTTGTCCCAGTGTGGGTGTGTCGCCGTGGAAACAGATCTAGGACGTTACCTGTTGGAACTCCTCCGACACCTGCTGTCTCAGGGCCTCCTCGCCCTGCAGTTTCTCTGTGGTCTGGATCAGCTTCGACTGCATCTGAACACACACAGAGGATGGTTGGAACGCGTGAACACAGTCAAGGGTGCGGGGGTCGACGAGGGAAGAGGTGAGTAGAAAGGATGAGGACGTAATTTCATCACGGACGCCAACGCCCACTTGGAAATCCCTTGTGTAAAATGTGCCCGTTGATTGACGTTTAGTGATGCAACCCCAAACCCCCCCGCCCCCGTTGGCAGGTTCATTGCAGTGTTAGTGCTCAATTTCAATCCACAGCAGTCAACATGTCAAACGGTAGTAGGCTGTAGTTGTTCAGTTCAAAAAAAGAAGAGAAACATTTCAAAGGCAGAAAAGGAGCCTGAAGGGTGAACATGCTACAATGAAAGAAGCAGTGGTTAGGGTTAACAGCAGCAGGGAGATATGAGTGAGCGAGAGCGAGAGAGAGAGAGGGGGGTGAGAGAGAGAGAGAGAGAGAGAGAGAGAGAGAGAGAGTGCACACTCTGGATCAAAAACAATAATGAGAGGTTAGCATTGTCAGTGGAGGAGGTCCTGTGCTGGACAAACTGAACCCACAGCCCCTGAGGAGAGATCTCAACATGATCTTCTCCAATAACAATAGGACTGGCAACATCCGGGAACATCCCATGGGTTAGTATAAGACAGGCACAAGCCTGTTCTGGACTACACACACATACACAATTTACATCTACTGGTTCCAGCAGGTACCAGCTGGGTATCAGTTGCCCAGCGTCATGTATGGACCAGAGAGATCTCTCTGAGTTCAGGTGAGGGCTGTGAACAGTGTCCAGCACGTCTCCCCCCCCCCTCCCCGTCCCCGTGCCCCATCCTCCTTCGTCCCACAAGGCTGACCCTGACCTGACTGGGCTCGGCCGAGCCGTTCTGTGGCCCGGGAGCCTCCTCGTTCTGAGCGTGCTCCGTCGCCCCGCTCAGCTGCTGTCTGACCTGGAGGTGGGAAGCTGCAAGCTGGGTGAAAGGTCGCTGGACTCCTCTGAGGAGCTCCCCTTCCTTCTGCCCCTCCCCCTTCCAATGTCGTAGGGATGTAGACTCACCATCGCTCGCTCCTCCCTCTGGGCCTGGGCTTCCCTCTGGGCCGACTCCAGCTGGCTCTGAGTCTCACGCAGCATTTGTTGCAGCTGGGGGGGGGGGGGGAGCGTATACACACATAAGGCAGGTCAGACACCAGACACACACATATTGACAACACCTTGGGTCACTCAGGGTTGATTGGAGGACTGATGTGGTGCTCTAAGAACCTGTGTCATCTCTTCTGAGTAACGCTGGTGGTCTGGGATGGAAGAGTCCGACTGCTTCTCCAACTGAGCCTCCAAAAGCATCAGCTGTTCCTTCAACTACAAGAGGAAACAAGCGGGCACACACACACACACGCATGCATGCACAAACAGGAGTTTAAAAAGTGCTGTGTGAGATTAGATGTGTATTGATTCCAAAGAGGAAAAACCTCACTTTTAATGGCAGGAAACCTATTGCTGTACCTGTTCCACGGTGCTGTTTTCTGCTCTCAACATGTCTGCGGTGTTCTCCAGAGAGTGGACCTTCTCCAGGGCCTGGGGTGACACGAGAGTTCAGTTCAGAGCACAGAGAGGGGAACAGCGAGTCGCGATGAGGCTCACCGCTCAGCAGGGAAAAGAGCTCACCTCCTTCAGCTGTTCTCCAGACACCGTCATCTTCTCTTTCCACACCATCTCCTCCTCCTCCACGCTCTTCTGCAGGTCCTTCAGCATGCCCTCCTGTGGACCAGACAGGATTCGTCAACACGCCTGCATGCGAGAGCCAGGGACGCAAAGGTGCGCCCTGAAGTGCCGCAAAGTTCCGGAGCCCGCGGGTGTCATGGTGGTGCTCACCGTCTCAGCCAGGACACTTCTGTACTGATCACACTCAGCCTGGAGCAGCCCGCGTCTCTCCTCGGACTCCTTTAGCTTCTCCAGGAGCTCCTGGTGCACCACACACATACGCACATAAGAACCTTCATTATCTTCTTTATTATTGCTGAAAATCCCCACCTCGTCATTGCTTACTGGCAGCTCTGTGCTGTGTTGAGGCTCCTGGCTCGCTTGGAGAGTTGTCAGGACCTCCTGGGCTTTCTCTGCAAATGTCTGCAGCCAGTTTGACTGAAGAGAAGGAAGGAAGGACATGCAAACATAAAGATCATCTCGAATGTATGTTAAAGGTTATCCTGCGTTGTCTCATCCAGGAGGCTGTGCCCGTCACTTCTCCTACCTGCTCAGATTCCACAGCTATGTGTGGAAACAGCGTCTGTAGTGTCTCTTTGGTCTCTGTCTGGAAGGTTCTTAGCTGCATCATGGCACCCTAAAAAATAAAAAATAAAATATTAAAAAAACATCTTTGTGATGAGATACCCAAACAACCATGAATTGGCAGCGCACTGTCAGTAAAGATTTGACGAGATTAGTTCTGTTATGTTTTGGACCCGTTTCAGCCAAGGGAACGACTGGGAACGTACATCGTAGGTGGTCTGTGATTCTTCTCTGGTCTCTCTGAGCTCCTCCTGTAGTGACGTGACCATGGCGTCCCTTTCTGTCAGACTGACAGCCAGACAGACAGACAGAGTTACACACCTGGAGCTAAAAGACAAGCAGTGGTTTCATCGTGCATCAAGCTGCACTTATTACCTGTTCTGTAGTTGTGTCAGTTCTGACTGCTGAAACAGAAAAAAGGAGCCATTTAGACCTGGTGGAGCAGAAACACGAAGCCCTGATGAAGCACACTGAGGCAGCACACTGAGGCAGCCAAACTTACAGGTGTGTTTCTGAGCGTTTCCACTTCTTTCCTGAGATGTTTCAGTTCGTCTTCAAGGGACTCCACCATACCGGCATGCTCGCTGAAGGTGGAACAGAAAGGGTTAAAGCATCGAGACCAGGATCCCGAGCGGACACAAAGACGGGATGCCTTCTAGTCACACCTGCTGGAAGCCTGCTGTGAGGTCACTTCCTGCTGCAAAGTCACTTCCTGCTGCCCCTCCTTGATCTGCTTCAGCTGGTCCAGCGCAGCTGCCAGCTCCTCCTCTCTGTCCTGCATGCTGAGAAACCAAGCGCCGTGATGTCAACAAAAGGGATGACGCCATTCCGTCGCCGAGCGCCAAGCGCCAGGCCCAGAAACCGCTAGCTTACCTTTGCTTCAGCTGTTCCAGCTCGGATGATTTAACCTGACGAAACAAACCAAAGGCAATTCCTCAGCAAAAGAACAACACAGTTTGGGTCAGAACAGACCACCTGGCTGTCATCCTTCTCATCAGGGTGTATCTGGAGAGGGCTGTGCTCCCACCTGGCTGTGCTGGTCCCCACCCTGGCTGGCCTCCAGCAGAGCGTTGATGGAGCCCACCTGCTCCTCCAGCCGGCTCTTCTCCAGCTCCGCCTCCTCCAGCCTGGCTGTCATGACCTGCAGCTGAGTGGAGCTCTCCTGCAGCTCAGCCTCGCTGCTGCCCACGCGCAACTGGAGCTCTGCGGAGGAGACCAGCGCACACCGGTCACAAGCAGCGCCTACCGCCTTCCCACGCTGGGCCATCGCATTTCACTGGGCCAGCGTCCCACTTATACTCCCGCCCCCTCCTCCTCAGACCGCGACCCAAATCCTTCCAACTCTCTCCAGGAGAGAGACACCTCCTGGATCCTCACCTGAGACGGCGGCGTTGTCCTGCTCCAGACGGGCCTGCAGAGTGCTGCAGCTGCTCTGGGCGCTCCGCAGCTCGTCACACACCTCCTCCAGGCGCCCCTGCAGTGCCTGCTCCCGCTGGGCCCCGCTGGCCTGTGGAGGAGTCACGTACATATGGTGAACACCAGGGGGCGGCAGATCACAACAACAGCACTGCTTTTATTTGGTGGGGTCCGTTTTTTTTTCCCAAAGCTGGCAAGAAAACACGTTGGTACGTGGCATGACAGAGCAAATACGAGAATAATAAGGCCAAATTAAGTGTTTCTGTCTATTGTCTAATCAGTCTTTCCATTATAGAATGTGTTGACAGAAGTGATAGGTACAAGCCAGTTAATAATTACACAATGAACTTTTGACAGTCGGGAAATATTGACTCACTCCCTTCCGACTTCCCATTACACAAAGGACATGCCATTTTTAGACGCCCAGCACGCAGACCAGTCAACATACATCTTGCCGTAATGTACTTTAAAAGAGGCGAACGACTTCGTGCTGCTAAATCGCTGCATAACCCCTACTGGCTGTGCCTTAATGGGCAACCTGTCTGTGAGTGGTTTTGCTCCAGCACGCACGCATTCCAGCTGGTGGTTAGAAGCATTTCCTCGGCAGCCCATTATTGTGCGGCCACATTCCAGGCAGCTACACAAGCTCTGTAATTACAAAGGGAATGGTACCGAGCGTGGCATTAGAGGGGTGGGGTACAGGTGGGTGAGGGCAGCTCGCCATGCAGGACTTTACACCGAGGCTCTGAGGTCTGGGGCTTATCGGCTAGAGCCTGTGCCATACGGATTGACAGCATGGCACAGAAAACTAGGGCTGATTCTGGCACAGGCCAGAAGACACTCAGCCATTTCCGAATGTCTTCTCTCTCCCACACATTTCCTGTCTCTCTATCCAATAGTTGTAAAAGGCTCAAAATAAATGAAATAAAACCTAACTATGAAAAACTCAAAAGAAATCTGATGTGACCACAGTGACACAGGTTAACATCCAGCCAGATGGATGTTAGAATGTGGCTAGGAAGGCTAACCAGCCCCTCCATCTCTATCCCCCCCTGTGGTGGGGTGGTGATGCAGCAGCTCCACACCTGGAGCTGGGACAGCGTGTGCTCTGCGGCTGCAAGCTTGGCCTCCAGGCTGGTCCTGAGCTGCTCCTTAGCCTGCTGGCTCTCCCTCTGCTCCTCCAGCTCCTTGCTCAGCCCGGTGCAGTCCTGTCGCAGCTGGGTCAGCTCCACGTTGAGCCTGGGAAAAGGAGGGGCAAGCCGGAGGAGGGGGAGGAGTCAGGGAAACGGCTCGGTCACGCTGGAAGCGTTGGGGTAAACACCAGCCTGCAGCAGAGCTACATGCTATGTCGGACTAGAGCTATGTCAGACTTAAGTGTGACTCCGGATCCTGCTTTGATCGCTTCACACTTAAGATTCTCGGAGACAGCGAGGCCGACTTGATTCTTAATCCGCTGAAACATTGCGGCCGCTAAAAAGCAGCTTGTAACCTTCAAAGCCAGACAACCTCCGTCACCTCCACCCTCCCCACAACCACCATACTCCTCCTCGTCCACCCTCCACGGTCCCGGGGGCTTACACGCTCTCAGCCTGGCTGTTGGACTTTTCCAGGGCTTCCCTCAGGATGCTGTTCTCCTGCTGCAGACGGGCCATCTGGGCGCTGGGGCCCTTCTCCAGCTGCTCCTGCAGACTCACGATCTGACGGAGGGAACAGGAGAGGAGGGGGGGGGGAACAAGAGAGAGGGGGGGGGACAGGATGAGACTCTGCGGGGAGACGACCACAGCTCCGTATTGCTAAGCGGGATGGCTTCCACAGCGTGGTACCCGTGACATCTCCTCTCCTCCGCCCTCCCTTCAGCTCACCTTGGCGTTCAGCTTCTGGGTCTGCCCCACGTGGTCCTGGTAGCTGGCCTGCATGCGCGCCTGGAGGGCGATCATCTCCTGCTCCCGTTTGCTCAGCTGGGAGCTCAGCCTGGTCTCCACTGTGGCCACCTTGGTCTTTTCAGCCAGCAGCTCCTACACACAAGCACCAGCGGGCATCACATACTCTGCACGGGAGGTCATGCTGGTTCGTTCTGACCATCGTATGACAGCTGTTTGTTTTTGGGTGAGATTACGGCCGTGTCTCAAAGTTGGCCCCATTAACTGGACCCATAAGAGAAGTGTTGAGTTCCCTGGGTGGGGGGGGGGGGGGAGGTAGAAGACTGTCTCACCTTGTTGACTTCTCTGAAACGGTTCTTGGTGGTGGCCAGCTCCTCTTTTTCAGCAGCCAGCTGTTTGTCTCTCTCCTCCAGCTGTTTCTTCAGCACAGCCACCGGATCTCCCTTCTGTGTGGCCTAAACACACACACACACACACAACGTATCAGTCCTACCGCACCCAACCAGATAAGAAACTCTTCGCTCAGCCGGTACCAGAACAGGTGTTACCACCTCACCAGCCAGAAGCGTCTCTCCCCTACCATGTGCCAGGTGTCCTGCACCACGCCAGCCCGGTCGGACAGGATCTCTGAGAGGCGCTGGGCCTCGCCTTCGCTGAATGCCATGCTGCTGACTGCCGAGAGCAGGGCCTTGTAGGACAGCTGCGGGGAAGCATCTGCGTCCACAGCTGCTGAGGAGAGACACACACACACACGTTACTCGGACTGAAAACGAGGGCCTGACGGCTAAATGTTTAGACACGTCCGAGGGCCCGGACCCAGGGCATCCGCTGGCCCCTGTGAAAAGACAGTGGCATCCCAGCAACGAGAATTGTAAGGAAGTCAACTTGGAAAACCAGAGGGGAAGCTCGGTGCATTGTCTAGCTGGTGTGTGTGTGTGTGTGTGTGTTGAGCGGTACAAGTCAAACGTTTCAAGAACGCTAGGCCTGATGAGATGCCACTCAGGATAAGAGCGAGTTCTCCCCCAGCTCCAGGGCTGTGAGTGGGACTCAGGCTCCTCCGAGGGACTTGGCAGCCGGGGTGACGGTGCAGGGTGGCACCAGGAGGGAGAGACCCCCTGGGAGACAGCAACAGTGGCCCCATTGTCATGGCACTGAGGGCTTTTGTCAGCCAACACAACAGGGAAGCGCTGTTTTGGACAGGCCAGCGCTCTCTGCCCTCCAGAGTGGATGGCCACACGTTGTCCAGCCCTGTTTACTGATGCAGAACCATAAGCTTTTCCCTACTGACAAGGCAGTACCACCTCAAACACGTCACTGGGTATGTGTGTGAGTGTGGGTGTACTCCAAGGGAGGGCTTTTTCCCCACTCAGAAAAGTCCTTTGCTGCGTCTGTGTACCACACAAACACAAACACACACGTCACCTAAATCTTCAGTTGCTCATTTCAAAAAGCAATCCACTACTCTGCAACTTTACCATGGTTTCCTACAGACAGATAGAGGAATGAAGACATTTTTAGAGTGTGGTATAATGCTCCTCTCAGACTTCATACTAGTTGGTGGTTACAGTGACAGAGAGGAACAGAGGCCTTGGCTTCAGACCGTATCCTGCATACTGTGTTTGAAACGAACCACACCCTGACTTGGCAAAGCCAATATATCTACAGGGAGGGAAGAGTCTGTCTCTAACAGGATGTAATATAGTGCAAGTTATTGTGACTTCTTCCATTCACAACACAAAGCCTGTTTGATTGTTTGAATGTGTTGTAACAGGAGGAAGCCAGTGATCTTACCAGGCTCAGCTTTCTTCTTGGAAGAGGCCTTCTTCTTAGAGGGTTCTCCCTTGAGCTGGCCTTTGGTGGCGACTGCAGGACCTGGCCCGGCCTGCTGGGAGCCCACAGGTGGCACAGCCATGGCCTTGATAACGGCCTCCGGGACCGGGGCAGACTTCTGGGGGACGGGGGCAGACTTCTGGGGACGGGGGCAGACTTCTGAGGGGACGGGGCCAGATTTCTGGGGAGACGGGGCAGGGGTAGATTTCTGGGGAGCAGGGGCAGGGGGGTAGATTTCTGGGGGGGCAGGGGTAGATTTCTGGGGGGCAGGGGTAATTTCTGGGGGCAGGTTTCTTCTTGAAGAGGCCTTCTTCTTAGAGGGTTCCACCTTGAGCTGGCCTTTGGTGGCGACTGCAGGACCTGGCCCGGCCTGCTGGGAGCCCACAGGTGGCACAGCCATGGCCTTGATAACGGCCTCCGGGACCGGGGCAACTTCTGGGGACGGGGGCAGACTTCTGGGGACGGGCAGACTTCTGGGGACGGGGGCAGACTTCTGGGGGACGGGGGCAGACTTCTGGGGGACGGGGGCAGATTTCTGGGGAGCAGGGGCAGGGGTAGATTTTGGGAGCCGGGGCAGATTTCTGGGGGGCAGGGGTAGATTTCTGAGGGGCAGGGGTAGATTTCTGGGGGGCAGGGGTAGATTTCTGGGGGGCAGGGGCAGGGGTAGATTTCAGGGGAGCAGGGGCAGGGGTAGACTTCTGGGGAACAGGGGCAGATTTCTGGGGGGCAGGGGCAGATTTCTGGGGGGCAGAGGCAGGGGCAGATTTCTGGGGGGCAGGGGCAGGGGTAGATTTCTGGGGGGCAGGGGCAGGGGTAGATTTCTGGGGGGCAGGGGCAGGGGTAGATTTCTGGGGAGCAGGGGCAGATTTCTGGGGGGCAGGGGCACCTGAGGTCTTGGGGGGGGCAGGGGCTGATTTGGAAGGGGCAGGAGCCGGCTGGGTGGAGGCGGGTTCCACTTTAGCCGCCTTCTTCTCCTTCTTCTTCTTCTCCTTCGGAGAGGGAGCAGGCGGGGCGTCTGCCAGTGCAGCAGCAGCAGCAGCAGCAGCAGCGGGGGGCTCTGGAGTAGGAGCGGGGGCTGGGATAGGCTCAGAGGTTGGGATGACAGCGATGGGCTCTGAGGCAGGAGTGGGCTCAGGGACTGGGTCAGCAAGGAGCTCCGCCTCAGAGACTTGGTCCACCTCAGGGAGCTTCCCATTGGGTTTGTCTTCCTTCTTCTTCCCCCGGTTCTTCTTTTCGGAGGCTTTGTCTTTCTTCTTCTTGTCCGGGCGAGGAGGCTGCATCTTGCCCAGCTCTCTGCGCTGCTTGGCCAGGGCTTCCTCGTACGACGTCTCCTTCATGGAAAAGGTTGAAACCAGCACGATGGCGATGGCTGAGATCACCATGAAGCCGCCAAACACCATGACACCCAGGGTCTGGGGGTCGTGCATATCCATCATGATGCTTCACACGTCCTGCGAAACATTCAAAAACAGCATCACCCTATAGTCGTCTTGATTGCTACCTGACCCAACACACTATAAAGTTTTAGATCTAAAGGCCAACACGTAACATCAACATCTATTAAACACTGGCACTGTTCTTATTCCTGTAAGAAGTTTACTCTTTACTGACAGAGCAGCAAAGGTGAGGTCATTATAGGCTATGAATATAATACGGAAAATCAATTATGCCAACTGAATTTAAGGATTAAGAACACTTGGCTTCAGACCTTGAGAGGTTGGTTCAACTAAATGAATACCTCGTGCAGTAAACCTCGCCACTGCTGCCAAGAGTCAAGCTGGTTTTCAAGCCTAGAGAAAAGCACAAAAAGACCCACAAACTCCTCTGACTGAGACGCAAAAGATTCTGACATTGTCCGAGGCAGAGACAGTAGCCTATATTCTAGGCCTAATAGCTCATTAGCACCATCTAGCCAATAAAGTGACAGCATGTCGACATGAAGAACCACTGGTTCCATTTGCAGTATTGCGTTTGACGCCCATCACTTCCACTTATTGCCTGTGTTTGACTCATCCTTGTCTTCGTCATTCAAAGAATTAAACTCCGCCCATCCGGAGGTGAACCCGGCTGTTCCTAGATTCTTTTACATCCAATACCATGTAAGATGTGTACATTAGTATTGTTAGCTACAGTCCGGGATCTGTCAAGCGTTCTCGTTTTCAAACTAACAGTTAATCACATAATATAGGTGTCAATCTCATCAGCTCACTATACTGTGCAATCCTTGGCAGAGGCTAACTACCGGTACCGTAGCTTGTTAGCGAGTGCTTTTGTGCCCTAATATTGTTGGCTAACTTACCGGTCAACACCGGCAACAATAGCTAGCTAAAATATGACAATTAGTGTCGTATTCACGCTTACTAGCAACTAAACAAAAAGAAGATCCTCTGGACACGCATTGTTATTTCCTTGCAGCAGATTTTAGCAGCTGCGCTGGCGTTTAAACGAAATTCCATCATAATTCATAACTTACCTTATATCACCGCTGAGGTTGCTAGAGGTGTTCAAATAAGAGAAGGACCACACGTGATTACTGGTAAAAGTATCAATTCAAAGAAACGAAATATTTCGATATCTTTGATATTATCCCAGACTGTCTCTCTCTTTGGTCCGTCTAAGTAACGGAGGTCTGTGTGAAGTCGTGGCACTTTGAGCTAGCTAGACGCGCTGGCCCGCTGCCCCAGATAGCTACTAATAATCCAGAAGATCTCTAATTGGCTAGAATGTACTGAATCATGTAGCCAACCAGCAACCATGGTGCTTCTGGGAGTTGTAGTCCCACTGCACGACGTTAAGTAAAAATATGTACTTATTCCTACGTATTGATTTAAAAGTGCATATTAATACCGTTACGTAATTGGAACATATGTGTTGTCTATGTTGGTTGGAAGGCCTACAATTCAACATTCAAAGTGTGGTATCTAAAGCCAGCAGTCGTTGCTTTACCATGTGAGCTCTGTGTCTTGCTGTAAACGTTGATTATTTAGTATTTGTCATAATCAGATACATTGGCATCATAAATGTCGTCGGTTATAACACTGGGATGTGCCTAACCTCACCTTGCTGCAACCACACATTGAATTGATAGCATTATCTAAATAGCATTGTTCTCTGGAACTCAAAGGGGTCAACTTTGAGTGAATAAAATGATTTTTACATATCGGTCCTGAGAGATCTACTCTCTGGACCGTGATTTCACTTGTCAAACGTGTCTATCTCATAGTGTCCGGCGCGTCTGACGTACTAAACTAAGTGTTATTTACCCAGTAAATCTACAGGTCTAACAAGGCTGACTCATCATCTCAAGTCATTGCGCGGAACTCACAACACTCTTTACTGGCATAGAAGCACTATCACCAGCTTTCCACAGCTGGAATGTGCTCACCCGTGACTCATCTCCACGGTCAAAATATGTATTTCTAAATTAAGCTCAGTTCAGTTTGAAAGGTTTGGCAACTCATGACACAGGTGTTAGACACTTAATAATGAAACATCTATTTCGATCTAGACATCTCTGTCATTCATTTTGTGAGGATACACATACAGTTTATACTGAATGTACATACGTAAAGTTTTGTTCGGGAGGATGGGTTGGCGAATATTGACGTAACAGTTAAATGAAATCAGTAGTAAGGCAAACACACAGTGGCATGTCAGAGCACACTAACCCAGGTTCTCCTGTAGTATCACAGAACAAAGTTATCGTTATCTTTAGTCAACAAAACAAGTTCTATCAGTCTATCGTGGCATCTACACATGACAGAATGACACACCTCAAAACCTCCAATCCCAGAAAGGGATGCTGCTATAGGCAGTGCAGAGTGCAGCTCTGTCATTTCACATTAGCTTTAAAGCCAGTATCACAGCTGCAGCAGAGCCCCTGGGACACGCCTGGGAACCCCCCTCTCCCCTCTCCCCGCTCTCTTGTATTGATGAGTGACAGAACTCTGATAAAGAAGCCATTTTGAAAGAGGGTTCGAAAGGCACATGTTTATGCAACTGTTTGCACCGAAACCGTAGTGCTATAATAAGCTCATCCACAATCGAATGTCAACTTTCAGTGCTTTTTCTGCAGGTGCATCTTTTCAAATCACGTCTATGGAAAGCTGCAAAAGTCTCTGGTTATTTGTGCATGGCAGTTGCATTCCTACCCTAGTCCTTACGCTCTTTCTGATCAAACCTGAAAACTTGCAACTTTGGTAGACAACATGTAGACAACATGTAGGTCAGACAGAATGTCAATGGATTTTTCAACATATGAAGCAGAGCGGAGCCAGTTTATGATCAGACTATGATATGCGGAACAGCATGAGAGATTTAGATGAGTTTATAGGAATTGCGAAGAGGAGCAGGATCAAACAATGTACCTATACTTGTTACTAATGGTAATGAACTCAAATTAAAGGATGTGTGATATTATAAAAACCACCAGCAGGATAAAGATACTGCGGTCACGTAAAAGTCCAGGTCACATCAAGCTGTGCCAAACCAATGAAACGAACCAGTTTCGAAATGAGCACTATTTGCGATATCGGTTTTTTGTAATCCAGACAGTGCACACATGTTGATGGATGTTATTGAAGTATGAAACATGTACTGAACGATAAAAACAAAGGTTTAAGCTTCAAAACGTACTCAAAGATTAAAGAATGATACCGTAAACCACTGTAAGACTGGCATGGTCTTCAGAGAATAGACTAGTCTCCCAGTGAATGCTTGGGTGGTGTGGCTTGATTGGATAAAGCTCAGGTTAATGATTCAGCACGTGTGTTTGCTCTTTGGATCCCTACTCTGGGATGTGCCCAATTACTACAAATAAAATGGCACACATCATGTTGCTTGCCTTAGTTACAGCTGACTAAGCATAACCTGAAAACACTCGATGTGTTGGGATTTTATTGGTTCTTTGTATGGTTGACGTACGGCAGTAGATAGCACAGTGACACACCGCAATGGATGGAGGCTGAAGTTTTGTGTTAGTGACTCCTTATCTCAATTTCACTTTCGATAGGTCAATACAGCATATCAGTCCACTCTCATTGGTGCAGAGAGGTAGTGGTGCTCCAAGGGTGAGGCAGTGCAAAGTCACAGTGGGTGAAAATACGTCTGTTTCCTCCTGTTCCACCAACGCAACGTTTCCTTAGAAAGTCGCTAAGCTCTTAGTGTAGCAATGGATGTACACACACACACACACACACACACACACACACACACACACACACACACACACACACCCTCATATACACAGGAAAACACACACTCTTATCTCACAGCATATTTCCCTGTGACCTTATGGATATATTTGGTGTTTTGAAGATATCTGAGGGAGACAGGAAGCCAGTCGAATGTGGTTGGGAGTTCAAAAGGTTATCATGATCAACAGTAACAAAGTCCAGTGAATTTGGGAAGCCTAATGACCAGGGATCCTATTGAACAGTACGAATGCATTCAAGTAAGGCGAACAGCTCAGAAGGTGCAACACGTAGTTATTGTGAGCAAAGCAAAGTAAACCTGACTGAACTATAAACTCCAAGGGTACCATGATGTGAACCATAGGATCACGCTGTACTTCTCATCAGAAGGAAGTTGTGGTGAGAGGTGATAGATACATGGTATGTGCTTCGCCTGGGTTGTATGAGCACTGGGGGTGTTCTTGTTAACTCATCTCACACACAAGATTGCCCGACTTAAATATCCAAGATGGACAATGACTTGACAAGAAAACACGCACACTGCAAGAATGGCAGTGAAAATGCTAAATATGTTCCGTCGATAAATCTGTCAGGTAAAGGCTTAGTTAGTGAGAAAATGTAAAGGAATATAACATCTCTGGTTCAGGAAAAGAAAACACAAAAAACAATCTCATCATCATAAAACCTCAGCACCAATAAGGTGCATGGCCAACACGCTTTTATCTTTCTTCATGAATAGTCCATAAAAGTTTGCAATTTAATCCCAGGCATTTTGCAGTATAAAGTGTGGCAATGTTGAATGAAAGAACTAAAAAAGCATTCTTCCGAAAATCTTTTTTGTGTGTTATTTTTCCTCTTCTGCACGACACTACCATCTAGTGGTGCACAAAAAACACATGGGTCCTTTTTTGACAATGCTCATTCATTAATGAGCTTTCTTATTTAACCCTTTCAGTTCTAGTTTGGACCTTTTCTCATTTTCATCTCTTACAAAAAAAATTCTCACCGAGCATCAACATAAACGTACAATTCAACACAAATAACATTTTGGAAAAGTTTTTAATGCCATTATTGCAAATGTATAAAATCCAGATGTTCTGTACGAAAACCACAATGTAAAGGCATTTACTCAGCGGGGTTTCATTACAAATACATTCAGTTATCAAAAACACTTTTCTTTCAAAACATCGGTGGGGACTTTCTGAGGAAAATGATCACAGAGTATTTACCATCATAGTGCATTTTTACATGTATATCACTGCTTTCAAGACTCATTTGAAATCAAATATGAACCTTCTGGTCCATTGCCAAGTTTAGTATATTTTGTTGGCGGTGTTATCAGTAACATGGGTATTCGGGGAGCCATGGATGAAGAAGGATTAAGTGATCCAATTCACTGGAGGTGCCACACTGGCTAAACACTGAGAGCAATGTATAAGTGGTGAACTGGTTATAATGGTGTGTATCAGACACTGTAGCCCTTACAGACAGGGTAGGGTTGGGATAACCCTGACCGTAACGCCATGTCCTTCTGAATACGTGCACTGAGCTAAGTTACTGTCCAGGAGTCACAAATAGGAGTTTAACATGCCTTGTAAATTGTGTAGTGTATTGCTTATCAATCACTTCAGTTAAGTGTACATTCATTCAAGTACACAAAACAATAGTGACTAATACAAGCACATGCAACGGGTGGAATGAGGAGACGACTAGCCTACTTCCAGAACACTTCCTGGTAGCGTTAGTAAGATGACTCACTGTCACACTCTGGGAGGATGACTTCCTGGCAGTCAGCCCACTACTGCATTACACCTCCATCTCACAAGTGTGGTAGGAGGGTTTAGAGTGGACCACCGGCCTTCATTTACTAGCTTACTAATCACGCCCTTTTAAAGGCGTCAATCTAAAAATGTACTGAGGAGCAACTGAAACTAGGGCAGAAAAAAAAGATTCATAATCTCATCAAAAGAACTGCGTTTCCTTAGACAAAAAGATGCTGTAGTTATTTACTAGCTGAAAGGAATGTGAGCAAATCTCATGCTGCTATTCCTGAGGTATAACCATTCCCATGTGCTAACGTAGCAAGCTTCTAAATCCTGATTTATGAAGACCACTTCACTGGAAGTTTAGCAGAATCTGGCTTGGTCACACTCCAATGTTTCTCCGATGCCTGAGGACGTCCATCTACAGTGGGGCCAGAGACTCAAACATCACAGCACTTTTCAATACATCTTTTCTTTCAAAATCATGTCCATGGGTAAACAGCTACTGCTTACTGTAAACCACCTCAGTATCTAACCTGTAAATTGTAAAACGAGCACTCAAGTGACTAAGTGGTTAAGCAATGGAAAACAAACGAATGAAAAACTGCATTTCAACTCAAAGGAAACTCCCTGTTACATAAACCAAAGCCACTCTGTCTAGTTTGCAATTTTGTGCTTGGGGCTATGTGAGAAAGCAAAGGGTTAGAGCCTGTTAATTAAGCAAAGATTATCTCCCAAGCCAATTTCTGCATGGTATAATGAGAGGATGCAAGCGTACATATTGCCAATATAATCCATGATGCAAAACAAAAAAAAGGAAGATCATACATGTGCTGGTCGTCAGTCCCTGAATGCGATCACAAAAGGGGAGGACTTTTTGGGACATGGAAGAGAGACAGGATAGGACATTGGGGTGGGTTACAGGGGACAATGCTGTAAACATAGGGGCAGACAGCTGGCCCAAGTGACATTTGACCCTGGCTAGGGTGGAAGGTGCCCATGTGTCCTTTCAAAAGGCTGGTCACTTGGTGATGGAGAGGTGGGGAGGGAGGTTCACAGGTCAGTTGCTTTTGAGCAGCTCAATGCAGCCCTGCAGTAGGGCCACATTGTTCTGGGGGTGTCAAAGGAACAGAGGCAATGTCTTAGCAAACGCATTAGGGTGACAAGCTATTATCCAATCAGATCTTTGATATATCTCTAAGGTCTGTCTATAAATCTACAAAATGAGGGAAATTGACATCGCGATAGAATAAAATGGAATCCTATCCTGATTATGTTTTGTGTATATTTTGGTTGTTTTGTTGGCAATTCTATATAAAACTAGACATGTGTTTTGAAGAACCTTTCCATCTACATAGGAGGTAACGTGAGGATTCTGCAGCGAGCACTCACCTTGGCATGTTTTATCTCCAGCTCAGCCATCTCTATTAGATTCTTCCGGAAGGCCACCACCCGCCTGCCCTTGAAACTAGTAAGCTCTGTGAAGGAAGGTTCAACATTTCACTTTCAGCACAAATCCAATCACTGCAGCCTAGTTCCACGCCCCACTATCCCGCTGACCTTTCTTCCCAGACTCCGACAGTTTGTCAAACTTCTTCAGGCACTGTTGCTGGTGCTCCTCTGCCTGGGCGATGTCTTTGCTCCTCATCCGGGCCTTGTCCAGAGCCTTGTTGGAGTTCTCATAGTCAGCTAGGGCACGGGCTCGTCTGTACAGAAGGTCCTGATAACCACATACACCATGTTGCCGTTTACACCCAAAAAGAAGCATTTGGTAACAACACAGCCTTGGGAATTCTGGTAAGACGGCTGACTAAGCTTTGAGGCGGAGCTGTCTGTGTTACATGTCTGTGGTTCCCTCTGTAGCAATAGGCTGCAGCTCACCTTGGCAGCTTGGATGTCCCTCATGTAGTATCTCAGAAGCTCTGTGAGTTTCAGCTCCTGATCTGATGCTACTCTGCCCTCCACTTTCTGCAAGAAAGGAAGACAAAAGACATGTTTGCATATTAGGAAAGAGTTGAATAAGTGGGTTAAAGTGTAGGAAGGTCGTGCAGGACTAAATGAAAAAGACCCCCTTACCCTGAGCTTCTCAAACAGGTCTGCAAACTTCTCAATGTGCCTTTCAAGTCAAACAAATAATCACATGTCCAAATGAATCTTCAATGTTGTCCTTGATCTCTTTGTTGCACGAAAACAATCTAGTGTTTCTCAAACAAAAATGCGACATTTGTTCTCACTTTTTAAGTGCTGTGTTGTCTTCGGCAGAAAGACTGTTCAACGTGGCGGAGATGTGAATGTAATCGTCAGCTACATCTGCGTAGAGGGACAAGAGAAATCAGTGCATCGTGACAGAAATGCTCCACAGCCTATATATTGTTACCATTTGGGTGGAAACTGAAATCACTTGGCGTTTATACTTTTGTGAGATCGGGTCATTTTTTCCGCCTTGGCTGTCGAGTCTTTAATCTTGCCAAAGTAATCCAAAAGGAAGACCTTTTCTTGCTCAAAGAAATCATCAACTTCCTGGAACAAAACGACCCCCAAAAAGGTTAAGAATTTAAATGCAAAATGTCTATACCGATTCTATGATATATAATAACATAAAAATCACAACTCCTTTTTCCTCCAAGATATGCAGAATCCACACCTTTATCCCTGAGATGATGACTTCATCAGCGGTCTTAACCATGTTCTTGAAGAAGCCTCCAAACATCTCCTTTGCATTTTTTCTCCGCACAGTCAACTGACATCAACAAAAGAAAGACATCCAAAAATGTCAAGGGGCAAAGTCGGATCACATTGATATGAATAATTCTACTCATGTATCCGTTTTGTAGAGGCTTTTATCCAAAGCTGGAGATCCAACCTTCAACCTCTTGGTCTGCTTTCTGTTTCTCTACCACCGAGCTACACACTGAATCCTGCAGTGCTCGTTCATTCACAACAAGAATGTCCAAGCGTTATTTCTGAAGCGAATTCAAACTCTCAGCTCCATTGACTACAGACCAAACCAGCTGAATTCAGCAGGATCCATGTGTCCTTCCTTCCCCCACCCCCTCCCATGCCATTCTCTTAGCCCCACACCGCCTGACAGGGAAAGGAAGTGGGTTCAGCACTTGAAAGCACGTGGTCAGTTGGACTCACATCCTGGTCGTACTCCAAGAAAATCTGGAAGTTTCTGTCCTTGCTTAAAACTGGATGAGACGACACTCTCTGCAGGAAGATTTCATGAACCTGTACCGTCTTCTTAAACACCGCCAGGTACTCCCTGGAACACATAACAGAGGATATTCCCACATACAGTACATCACATACAGTACATCATTCACAGGACATCCTGGCAGCAATGATGATGATAATGTGTTCGCATATGTCAAGCAAACACTTTCAGTCATATTTAATTGACGAACGTTGGCAGGAATAGAGTGTGAAAGGGGCCAAACGTACGCCTCCAGTTCCTGCTTCATCTTGGTGTACTCTTCCTTGGTCATGGTGGCTTCACCCTCCCCCAGCTTGTGCATCTTGTCTCTTGGGCTCTCGAAGTCTGGCTTTGGAGGTGCTGGTGGAATCTGCAGACAGAGGAGGAAGGAGGGAGGAACGCAGAGAGAAGGGTACGAGTGTGAGTGTAAAATCCTCCTAAATGTCAGCCAGTCATGTCGCAGCATGCGCTGCAGGATGTCATGTTGTCTTTACAACTCTCTAAAACTATGGCCCCTTCAAAGAAAACAAATACAGCATCTTTTCACCAACTCTTTCAGGTGGAGAGGAAAACCAAAAACACAGAGATACAAGACATATATGTGGACCTGTGCGTGTGTGTGTGTGTGTCAGCAGGATAAACTAAAGATAGACTTACAATGAGACCAGCATAATCCTCAGTCTCGACCAGTGTATCGTGAAGCCAGATAAAGTCCTCATGCTGTCTGGGAACAGAGAAATCCTGCTTCTGGAAGGAGCTGAGTGTGGTCTGAAAAGACAGATCAAATACCCCCTCTAGGATTACTGGAGATATTATTTGAGTAATGCAGGCAGAAGATTTTTTTAAGGCAGACTTTTTACCTTGGTATGGACGGTAAACTTGACTTTGTCTCTTTCGCAGAGTGCATCAGGAATGTCAATGAGCAAAGAGGCATCATTGTTCAGATCCACAGACACTGAACGTGCCTACATAACAGAACACAAGGTCAGCAAACTGTAACTGCAGAATACGAAATTATTCTACACTTATCATCTTTGAGATCAACAGGGACGATTAACAAGTTTCTGACTGTCAGTTACTAACTCAATAAACCACTTTACTTGTCTGTACTAACTGGACTGGATTAGATCATCAAAGTGGTGAATATCAGACTGGAATGCAACCGTACAAAATAGTCAATACATATTGGCAGACTGCTGTAAAGTCATGTGCATGTACTGTATTGGAATGGAGAAAGAGGGCAATTCCTGTTGTGTACTTCAGCAACAGTACAATTACAGGAAGTATCCACTAATGCTACTGTCGCTAGCTGGCTAGCTAGGTGTTACATAGTGCACAAAACATTAAGTTCTTTCTGCGAAAACATTGCGTTCAAAATGATCGAGCAAAGAGAAATAATATCTAGAGGGTGGACTCGGTGCAATAAAGCATTGTAGCCACAAAGAAAAACAAGCAGAATTGTAATAACTTGTAAAACGGCTATCCTAGCTAGACAGCTAATCTAAATCATCTGTCTGCAGGCAAAATTGCAATTCGATACGTAAACGACAACGAGTCATTTACCTTGTCTTTCTCGCTTTCATCAATGGATGATGTCATGATCGTAAAAAAAAAACTTAACAGGTAGTCAGTAAAAAAAAATAGTTTTAAACGTAGCTACAGTATATCTAGGCTCACCAGGCCAGATAGCTGTCAACACTGTGCCGTGCCTAGTTTACCACTAGTCCTCTCCAGGATTGACCCATTTCGATTTTTGTCCTATGACTGAGGATGATGGTTAGATCCCGCCCTGAAAGACTTTGAATGGACATCGTCAACTTCACAATCTCAACGATTGCGTTTGCGGTAAGTCAATCAAACACTAGTCAGGGTTACGTACTTAACAGTAGGAAAAAAAAACTCGTGCAACTTGCTAGCTCCCACCAAACTAGCTACAGTTCAGTATCTTGAATGTAGCGTGCACGTGTGGTGAGAATCGTTTGGATTAGGATTAGTGCTCGATCTGTTTTTGACAGTTTGTGACCCCACAAATGTGCGACAATGCATGTTTTCCAAACGCTGACATGTGTCCCGCGTAAGGAGACAAGCAGACTGGTTTTAGGACTGGCCTCACACTTCGGTTTCACGTCCACTGTGAACAGCTTCTCCACATCACATTCAAGCAGAGCGCGTAAGAAAAACAGTCAATACGGTGCGGTGGATAGTGAGCGATATTCTTCTCTTATCAAAACGGTTGTTTCCTCAAAAGTAAGTTGTCAAACTCCAGAGACCATACAAGAAGAGGATTCTTACGTCTATGGACCTGTTGTAAAATCCCAAATACCTTCTCAGAGACTTGTACCCAAAGCACCAAAGATCCATCATCCTTTAGTAAACCCTGACAGGACGTTTGACATGGGGGTACGTGAGCCAGGACCTCCAACTCAAATCAGTTTACAGAGGGGTAAAGGCATGTACTCCGTTCCTAGTGTGACTCGCATCCTACAGCAGACAATGTCCCCAGAGCAAGTGCATGTTTTGGAAAGGTGGAGGAGGAGGATGATTGCAGAGCTGGGAGAAGATGGCTTTAAAGAGTACAGTCAAAGTAAGTAGACCCTAATCTCGAAGCCAGAAAGCATTGTCTAATGTTATGATTGTGCATTATAATGAACCACATGTGTTTATGTTAAGATCTATTCAGACAAGGAAAGCTTTTTCATACAGCTGTGGAGAACGCTGTGGGACTGGTAGATGAAGTACCTGGGGTAGAGACGGAACCCAAAAAGACGTCAGAATGTCCACCAGAGGCGGAGGGATACATGGAGAGTATCCGTCATGTGTTGGAGGATGTCAGTGGAGTGAGAGCCATCGAAAGCACTGTGCATCATGTCACCCTTGGCTACCTGGGCATAGTGGACTGTGTGGCCTGTTACAGGTAAAACACCAACATGGCGCTCTGAATATTTAGAACAACACCATCTGTGCATCATCTTGTAGTTTCACGCTTTTTAAACTTTACGTTTGTTCTGAAACTCGTATTTTCTTCCAGGGGTGTGCAGTGTGTCATTGACTGGAAGACCTCGGAGAGGCCCAAACCTTACCTCAGCAACACTTATGACAATCCCCTTCAGGTGGCTGCTTACATTGGGGCCTTAAACAATGACGCCAACTACAGTTACCAGGTACGTCTGTCATCACCCTCCTCCTCCATTCAATGATGAGCAAACCCTCTTTCTCTGTCGGTACTCGATCATCCACTGTCTGCTTATAGGTGGAACACGGACTGATAGTGGTGGCCTATAAGGACGGAACACCAGCCCACCCTCACCCAATCAGCTCAGAGCAGGTTCTGCATTACTGGGAGAAATGGCTGGTCCGCCTGGAGGAATATACGGAGGGAAAGTCATCTCAGTCACTGCCTGTTTGACGGGAGGAATCCCACAACCTGCTTTTCACCAACACTGGGAACAATGTGTATGATAATATGATCTCCCAGACTCTGAGGATGGAGAACATCAGTGTAGATGTTTGTGTTGACTGCGGTCCTGAGGCTTCTCCTCCAGAGTGACGCCAATCGTTGATAACCCACCATTTAAAATAAATATAGATTTTTACGTTCAGTACACGCCGCTTTCATTTTGGTAAGACTGCAGGAAACGATTTCCTTCTTTATAAACTAAGGACTATTGTATCTCCGCACCAGAGGCACCTGGTTGAACTGGTGTTTTTCCTACTGATCTGTAGGTCCATCACTTTATGGAGACGCTGCACTGTGTCCAAAAAACAGGCTTAACGAGAGGCTCATAAGGCAAACGCTTAAATCAAACCTGAAGTCACTCATGACAAAGACGCAGTCTATGGGTAGGGAGGCTTTGATTGTTCGATTTCCCGTAAATTCGATATTACCCTTAACTATATAATAATGTAGAGAGCATGTTGATATATTGTGTGGTCTGTTTCACAAAGTGAGATTAATTAATACCAACATTACTTTCGTAAATATATACATGAAGTAAAAGCAGTATTGAACAGCATTTTTAATACTTAAGTACAGTATTTCAGCTCAGAAGAGACTCAACCTTCCAACAGTAATCAACATTATTGCTGATGGTTATACATTCTGCTCAACAGCACACTTGTGTTTCTTTAGATTCCGCATACATGAGAAGCATTTTCCACACTGGGGGCATATGTAAGGTTTCTCCCCAGAGTGCACATGCAGATGGGCTTTCAGATTGTTGGCTTGGCTGAAACTCTTCCAACACACAGTGCAGGTAAACGGCTTCTCCCCCGTGTGAACTCGGCTGTGCCTCGCCAGGTTATGAGCCACACTGAAGCTTTTGCCGCAGACCTCACAGACAAAAGGCTTTTCGCCCGTGTGAGTTCGCTGGTGAAGATTAAGGCTGTTCTGCGTACCGAAGGTCTTCTGACACACAGAGCAGCTAAATGGCTTACCGTTCATGTGTATGAGTTTGTGCATGTTTAAATATCTCACAGTGCTGTAGCTCTGGTCACAGAGGTCACAAGCAAAGTTCTTCCCTCCTGCGTGCACCTGACGGTGGCTTCGAAGAGCATATGGACTGGGAAAACTCTTTCCGCAGTCTTCGCAGGAGTGATTGATACCTCCTGTGTGCATCAGTCCATGATGTTTGAAATACTGAGCAGACCGAAAGCTTTTCCCACACTCTGAGCAGTTGTAAGGTTTCTCATTAGTGTGAGTCAACTTGTGGACTTTTAGGGAACTGTTTTGGTTGAAGCTCTTCCCGCAGACGTCGCATATGAACGCTCTTTCCCCAGTGTGAATGCGCTGGTGGACCTTGAGATAGCTGGATTGAGAGAAACTCTTCTCACACACCTTACATGTGAACGCCTTGACTCCGGTGTGAGTTCGCTGATGACGATTCAAGTTGGCCATCAAAGCAAAACTCTTCCCACAGGTTTCGCAATTCAACAATTTCTCCCCCGTGTGAACTCTTTGGTGTACCGTCAGGGAACATTTCATGGCAAAGCCTCGGCCGCATATGTCACAGATATAAGGCTTGTCCCCTGTATGAGTCCTTTCGTGACACCTAAGGCCACTGCTCTGACTGAAGCTTTTCCCACAAACGCTACATTTGAAGCGTTTCTGCCCTTTGTGAACGGTGAGCTGATGCACCTTTAAACTCCTCTGCGTGGTGAAACTCTTGCCGCAGGCGGTGCACTCGAACGGTTTCTCCCCTCTGTGCGTTCTCCGGTGCTGCAGCGCATCCCGTCTCCTGTCGAAGCCCCTCCCACACTGGCTGCAGCGGAATCGCTTCTCTCCTTGGTGGACGGCTATGCGGTGTGCTCTGAGACTACATTTAGCGGGGAGTATCTTTTCACACAGACCACATTTCGTCTTGCGCTGGCTTGTCGAAGCCACCTGGTGTTCTTTAAGGTGGCTGGGGGTGCCAAACATTTTACCGCAGTACGTGCACATAAATCGCTTCTCCCTCTTGTGTACTACTAGCTGGTGTACTTTGACGCTGTGTTTGGCTGAAAATCCCCTGTTACACTGTGTGCATTTAAACGGTTTCTCTCCGCTGTGCACAAGCTGGTGGGCTTTGAGATGACTTGGCTTCTTGAAAGCCTTCCCACATAGCCCACAGTTGAAGGTCGAGGCAACCTTGCCAGATTTCACGTGGTTCTTCTTGCATCTCCTCGGTCGCAGGGTCATGCAAACTGCAGCGGGAGCCGTGCTTCTGTGATCACGGACGTTGTCTTCAGGAGCAGGATGCTGGGGTTCCACTGGTTCGGGAGGTCCTACCGATGACAGCGGTGTCTCCGTCGTCTCGTCTCCCGAGGGCTCCTCCGTGAGCTGATCTTTGGGCAGCGATCCTGTTCGCAGGCTCTGTTTCTGCTGGATACTCCATTGAAGACCTTCCATCTCCATGTCAGAGGACTGTGAGAGAGATTGGTTTCTATCAGTTAAATAGCAGTCACTCGCCATGTGACAATGAAAGAAAGTACATGTGAACGTAGAGTTTAGAGATACAATGTAGTAGATTACTGGATTGAACATCTTTGGAGAAATGAAAGTCTTGGTGCTGAATGTTTACCTTACTGCAGGGGACTCCAGAATTTAACTCTGGGATCAGTTTTCCATCTCTACTGGTGTGCACTGAAACGCAGTAAAAATGAACAAAATGTGAAAAAAGTAGCTGTAACTAAATGTATAAGTCAAGAAACAAGAATATCGTCTACCTTCCTCTGTTTCTTTAATTCTCAGCCATTCATTCATTTCCTGATGAAGCCTTGGCACTTCCTTTTGTCTCACAGCCATCTCCGAATGCAGGGCTGAAGTATCTTCAAATATGAGACAAATTATCTTCTCCATGGCCTCTTCGGTCAGTCTCTTCAAGATGGACAACAGCTATTGGGGGCATTAGTTGAACGTTTGAGTCCAGAACTCGAATTGTTAGCTAACTTGACAACTAAGATAGTTTTAAAACGGATCAGAAATAACATTCACAGAGGTGGTGCCCCTTCGCAAGTTCTAACATGTCATATCATGCAAAGCTGAAAAAAACAAAAAATAATTTTGAGTCTACTACTAAATGCAGTTAGCTCTAACAAGCCAGCAAAGTAACTTTACCTCTGGTTCTTGTAAAGACCGGCTTCTTGGTTCACTGTCACTGACAGGACATGCCATTTCCGAAACAGCAGCGCGTTCTTCGTTTATTTTACTTATATCACGAACGGCTTGATCAACTAAAAGTTGCATGACGGTAGCAAGTTTATCACGTAAAGTCATCATTTTACTATACTCAGACCAACTGAGATACTTGGAACTGACCGGTTTGAACGGAACGATTGTTTTGATCGTAAAGTGATTTAGTAGCAACTTATTACGACAGTTGCTTGTTTACGCTTTAACACTCCAGATGGACTGCTGCCATCTGTTGGTAGATTCCAGGAGGGGTAGGCTACGGTTGGATGCTTGACATTCTAACAAAAATAACCAAGGAGAAAGCATCTGCTCTCTATAATAATCTATAGAAGCAAACTAGACGTCAGTTGACATTGTTATCACCTGTTAATATATTTGTACCTTTAAAGAGCTTCTTTTTTTTTACTGACACATTTTACTTCATTCAACCTCTTCACTCAAATGAAATGCTTTAGAAATGTTTTCTTTATTAGGTCACATTCTGTGAATCTGGTCTAATTTCAATATGGCATAGTATTTCACAAAACGTCAGGCTTATGGTCCTACAATACGCTTTAGCACAATCTCTTAACAACATGTAGTTCATTACAAAATTGTAATTACGTACTTACAAAAGAAATACCTTCAATATCTTCCTATTTTGCCAGTTGACACTTGAATCATTGTCAATCAAACAGGGGGAGGTGTTAGTTGTAAACTATAAAGAGGCTTTAGCTGTTATTCATCAGAATGAAACCACAGCTGTTTCACAATCTTGGTCTAAATCTCTCATCAGATAAGGCATACATAGCGAACACAGTTAAAAAATGCATTAACATTATGCTTCATATCATATGATCTGAACAACAATATCGTGGGTATGCTAATCATTTGTTCATTGTTTCCTCACTTGGGTTCAAAACTGTTCACATAGAATCGACTTTATAATTTCAGAAATAAAATGAATCTGTCAGTGGAACTAGTTTCCTGTTTAGTTGTGCTCCTAGTTATTCTTTGACTTCTTATACTGAGCATGTGCTGCAATGATCTCTGTGACGACGGAGGGGTCATCCAATGTGGATACATCTCCCATTTCTCCTGTCTGTTCCATGGCTATCTTCCGCAGAATACGCCGCATGATCTTCCCAGAGCGCGTTTTTGGAAGTCTCTTAACCACCTGAAACAAATTTCAAACGGGTAAGTAAAATAATACACGTAATAATAAAAAATATTATTTAGAGAGACGGACCATGGAATGACCTCATTTAAAGTTCAGGGCACACATCCATAATGAGTATTTCCTTAATGATTACATAAAGTCAATTTGCCAAGGGAGTGAGTGCCCAGTGTCTCTTACCAGGAAGTTGTCTGGGACAGCATACTTGGCTATCTTTGTGGCAACCAAGCTTCTCAATTCTCCAACCACAGCTGTTTGATTCGGATATGCATCCTCTTTCAAAACTACAAACGCAAATGGTACTGGTGGACAAGAAAAGAAAAACTCGATCATTCTCACAGCACCAACAGAAAAACATTTTTGAGCCTGCTTGTTGTTACCCCTTCATACCACCAGGTGGTGCTAAAGTATTAGAAGCAAAACAAAACCCAGCAACGCATTTTCATCAGTGTAGTCACTCTTAAACAAAACCAAAACCAACTATATCAATTGCCCTGTTTGGTATGGTTGATAATTAACCTCTGTAACACCCGGTATAAATAAAGGGTCAGTTAGGGACCCTTCAGTAGGATAGATTACGTGTCCCTGCAGTTGAACAGTTGAGGGATATCGTGCATTATTCCAAGAACAGCGAGAGAGCCAAACAAACCCTTGGTGCTCCTGATAACAAGCCGTTTCTGCAGCTGGCTGATAACATTGCTGTAGCCTACATTGACAACTGTGTAACTAGTGGATGATTGTTTGAACTTGATTTTACCCTCTCCTTTGATATCATGGGAGACGCTGATCACGGCCGCCTCAGGAACAGCTGGGTGCTCATCCTAAGAAATAAATGTCAAACATTCATTTTAGGTACAACTCCCCCTCCCCCCCTCCCGTTTTTGCCTTCTCAACATATTGAGTCTTATATAAACACACAACACAACTTGCAGACTGGATGCACATGTTCTCACCAGAGCATCCTCAATCTCAGCTGTGCCCAATCGATGACCGCTGATGTTGATGACATCATCCATTCGTCCTGTTATCTGATAGTAGCCCTCTTTAGAGCGGTACGCTCCATCGCCTGTGAAGTAATGACCTGGAACGAAAGGCAATCCGTTGCAGACCTTCAATAATAAATAATAAACTACAATGAACTAGAATGCAAGATCCTTTCTTAACTGTTATCTCCACCACATCAACACGGAGCTAACGGTGACGCATACCTTTACTGCAGAAATAACCAATGCTACAAACACATACTGATGGCCTTTATAGAGAATATGTTCCACTCTCTACATGACACCATGTTCAGGGAAAAGAGCACCTGTAGTAACAGACTGATTCTACTAAGGTGCTGAACCTTCCTACCAAGGACTTGAACCAGCTGGGCGGTGAGAAGGTGAGGAGGAGGCTGTATGGACACTTTCACTACAACCACTAACAGACTTGACTCACACCATGCATAGACCAATTACAAGTATCAATAGACTGGATTGTGAGGAACATGTTAGCAGTTATTCAATATTTGTCAATCAGTCTTTTGCATATTTTATATTCAGTATACACTGATCTGTGCATGTTACTTCTGAAATCAATACAACTTCATCTTAAGTAGCTGATGTCATTGAAGACCAAATCAATGATGAATAGTGAACTCACCAGGGTAAGGTTTAAAATACGCTTCCACAAATCTTTGATGGTCTCCAAAGATAGTCCGTGCCATTCCAGGCCAGGGCTGCTTAATGCAGAGAGCACCGCTGACCTCATTGCCTGATATTGGTTTCCCCTTTAGAGACAATGAATAAATTAAGAGAAAGTAATATGAATGAACCTTTTTAAAATATTTATTATATATATATATGTTTATATTAACCCAAGATTTATACACATTGTTATATTATATTATTGATTGGGTTTTAGTCAACATTCTTCTGACAAAAACTGACCTCAACAGTAAATGTAAACTGAAACTATGTAAGACTGTTTTTTTGTCCTCGAATGTAGATTAACAGTATTGGTTAGCAAGGGAGAAAAGGGAAAATAGCAGAGTTCAAGTTGAAGGGTCATGATGGCAACAAAGCCCTTCCAATCTGGTAATCAATGAAAACATATGCTGGCGCGTTTAATTGTAATTTGAAAGGAGGTACTGTAAGGGGAATGTGACTCCTCAACTGCAGAGGTCACGTGAGGTCAAGCCTGAGAGATTGAAGGACTAAAACCTTCTAGATCTCCTCTTAAGCTGTAAGGAGTGTGACTAACGGAGAAAATCCCCCAATATCCTGAAAGAGTTAGCGGGGTGTTAGAAAGGCAGAAGAGATACTCTGCTTTTTACTCTCTAAGTAGCGGTATGCACAACGTTGGGTGTTATCTTAGTCAGGCTGGATGAGATTCAGTTAGAGTTTTTTTATGGCCTGTGAGTAAACTTGTCTCTGAGACTAAAGTCCGACACCCCATTCTTAAAGGAGTAATGCCTATATTAGACATGGCCTTGGCTCAGACTTGGGTCGGTCTTCTGAAAATGTTTTCACATCATATTCGTGGGGAGCTCCTTATTTAGGCTGGGTGATGTTAGCTGGTTCTATGTAAGGCAGAGACAAGAGTGTGTGTTATTCTCACATCTTCCCCCATGAGAACAGGCTCGATGCCGAAGAATGGCCTCATGGCCATGGCCGGGACAATCTCAGCCCCCTCCTCGGCCGGCCGGGGGGCGATACACACACCTCCTGTCTCTAGAGGGGGAGGGGCAGTGGGGATAGAGAAAGAAAGCGTTATTACAAATTCCACCTAGTTCGGCTTTCCAGCGATATGAGGTATCAGTTCTTTGAAAGGCCATCTCTTTCAGCGGACAATATTGCAATAGTTAGACAAATATTTAACTTTTAACAGTGCAAGGGACTATCTCAGCACCTGTTGCGGTGACTGCATAGTTACTATGGGGGAAGTGCTAACTGCTAAACACACTGCCTATTGTGCCGCCACCTTCAGTAAAGATTGGACAAGACCCTGAAAAAAGGTACCGCATGACACTTTGCACTTTGACAAAAAGGAATTACTGAAAGAAATGAAGCCCTCTGAATACTTGAACAGCGGAGAGGCCCCTAACCAAAGCCCCCCTTGAAGCCCCTCCCCCCTTGAAGCCCCCCATCCCCTTGAAGCCCCTCCTTGAAGCCCCCTTCACATATGCCAGGAGACAACCCCAGAAAGTGATTTTCGAGGAATTAGGTCATGACCCTCCCTACTGCTTACAGACCTCCTTCTACTGCTGAGAGAGGAGGGAGAGAGAGGGGGGAGAGAGAAGGGAGAGAGAGGGGGGAGAGAGAAGGGGGATCAGGGGTCTCTGCGGGTGTGCAGAGAGGAAGAATATTTTAATTCATTCTCAACTGGCCATGCAGATGTTCCTTGTGCTAATCGCAAATTAGGGTTAAGCCAACTGATAAACATAGTATCAGACAGACTTACTGGCCAGATAAGCAAAGAAACCACCACAACAAATTAAGATGTGCCTGAAACTGAAATGACTTATCCTCCTAAGATCATGTAGTCATGATTGCACTGGTGTTGCTTTTTGATTTTATTTGGAAACATTTGAAAAGATATAGGTGCATTATCCTCATGTGATCATGAATATGTTCATTGAAAATGGCGTTTAAAGTTTTTTTTTTACAAAGTTTTATTGCAGAAAAACTTTGTTTAAAAAAAAAAACTACTAAAGTACCATTTTCAATGAACTCTTGGCCTTTCAGGCCTTTAGCACTGGAGCACTTTTTGAATCTAATCATTCGGTGTATAATTTTGACTGTAGTAATGCCGCACCCCTAGACATTTCCCCCCATATCACTGTCTGACGTGGCCTCTCAAGATAACCTAATAACTGTGCCACTCTGAGTTTGATGTTATGTCGTGGACTGTAGGTCTTTTTACCTGTCTGCCACCATGTGTCCACTAAGGGGCAACGTCCATCGCCAACCACATTATTGAACCACTCCCAAGCCTCATGATTGATTGGCTCCCCAACTGCAAGGTAACATACAGTAACGTATAGTATGAAGAATGAATGTTTTCTTGTTGTTAAAGATGTTCTTGGTGATCGGTGTTGATATGATGCTGCTAAGAACCATGCTCTCCAGAACCATGCACTAATTACTATTTATGAAGTACTTATATCTTAGAATATGAGGCTATAAATATAATTGATAATACATGTAAATACCATGACATATTGGAATCTGGACCAATCGTTTCATGTTAATACCTCTTATTCCACATCGAACATGCCATGACACAATATCAAATGTTGCTTCGTTTTTCCATGATCATAGAGCTGGTGATTATTTACCAAGTGACAGGCTAAATGTCAGTTTGTTGTCCCTCTCCTGTCCTCTTACCAGAGCCTAGGGTCCTAAGTGATGACCTATCATACTTCTTCACCCAGCTCTCGTCATACTTCAGGAGTAGCCTGATAGCAGTGGGCGCACCGTAGAACTGGTTGATGCCCAGTCGCTGTACTGTCTCCCAGTAGCGCCCTGTGCATGCGAAAATAGATACGAAATGATAAGATAGATATAGATTGATAAGAAGATACACACACTTATGTCTTATGACATGCCCACAGGTCAGTGTATAATCATCATCTACGTTCATGATATTGACCACTTCCTGTTTCCTGTTGCACTCCGGCTCCTCTTTGGAATATCCAGAATGATGAGGAGTCGCAGAAACAAGAACAGGATATTTCAAACTTGACCCGAGCAGAGGGCAGCGACTGCTAGCCTTGGGGACTTACTGTCAACCTACTTACAGGAAGTTTAACAATTAACTGACAAAGCTTTGAAACACTCCCTCTTTCTACAACCTGTGGTAGTAAAAAAGACTAAAATCATCATAAAAACTGTTAATGAATCACTCACACAATTGAGCACTGCCACCAGAACCCGTTTTATGAATGTCGTGGCTGTCCCTTTAATACTAAGGATTCCATAATACAGGGATTTCATGAATTAGATACAACTTTGATCTGAACGCTATGACGTAGATTACATATATAAACTACATTCATGGGTAGATTAGAGTGACTCAATATCTAAATGAGCCAATCACTGAATGAAGAAAAAACATCTTGGTGTCCTTGCGTTTGCCCTTTTCTGTCAACACCATCAGAATGTGTACGTTGTAGAAGGATGCCGTGGTGATATAAGGACCATGATTATAACAAGGTCAGCTGATTATCTTGCTATCTCTATGACGATAAGAACTGACCTGCCTTATTGTATGTGCTAATTGTATGCACCTGCCCACCATAGCAAACTCCTTGTTTGTGGACACTTTCGGCTACTTCACACAATTCTGATTCTAATTCTGACCTATGGAAATTCACCTTCTTAAACCATGATTGATTAAGAAGAAACATATTCTTGTACCAAGCGTTTCTCAGGACAGCATACCATTTTTAAACAATATGGAAGCCAAGTAACTCCACACTGTCTTCTAGAAAACAAAGACTAGAAAACATGGGAACACTGGAAGCTTTCAGTCATGCTGTGTCCTTTAGTCTAACATACCCCCCTTTAATTGAACGTTCAGGCTCCCTGCTATCACTGCAATGTCCTACCAGGGTCAGGGTACACCGGAGTACTCTCAAACAGAACCGTTGTGGCCCCATTGCAAAGGGGTCCGTAGACCACGTAGGTGTGACCTGTCACCCAGCCGATGTCTGCGACGCAGCCAAACACATCCCCAGGGTGGTAGTTGAACACATACTGCAACAATATGGAATGGATTGTCACATCAGCAATAATGTCATTTTTTTTAGCTTGCATAATGCTGAAGCATAATGAATGTTACTACGTGTCTTACGTAATATGGATATTGTGACCGAATACTGCTTTTAGCACAAATCTCTTTTGGAACTATTGCATGTGGGCAGTTTGCTCCTGAATTTCAGAACTTTGTGTATTTATTTTACGCATGTGAGGAAAAGGTTCGAATCCCATCTATTTATGCTCTGACACAGTGTACTACTGCTCACATCCTGTTAAAATATGCATAAAGAATAAAAACAAAGAAAAAATGAATAAGCTATGGAATTTCTTTCCATTTAATTTCCCTGTTCAAACATGGCTGCCCATTACTAGTCCCCTGGCTTGAGCAGGGCTTCTTAGCCTGGCACGCATCACAGGTCTCTGGTCTGGCACTGGCCCAAGGGGCCCTCTCCTTTTTAGGGGGATACACAGATAAAGCAGCTTTGTCTATTATTGGTTATTATCCAAAAGTGACGGGCCAACAAGAGACACGGCAATGCCCTGCAACGTCTGTTATGGGTTTGAGCTGCTAAGCTACTTTAGAAATTAGCAGCACATCTCGTGCAAATTTAGGGACATATTTTCATTTGAATATTATCAACAATATTGTGCCAGCTTTGTGTCAGTCAATCCTGCATGCACACAAACGCTCAAGCGAAAAGCTGGGGCAAAACAGATGTTTTTGTTTGTTTGTCAAATTAGCTAATGGAATGAGGCCACTGTTCTTGTGAAATGGGAGCATGGAATGAATGGGCCCTCTGAGCTCTTGTGTTCTGAATCACATGGCAGAATCATCTCTATTGTTGCGACCGCACTGTCTATAACCCCAATTAAACCAATCTTGGATCACACTGTTTATAGGTCTTTCACTTTCATAGGTCTTTCACTCGTTCAGTTGCAGGCTAAGTCAGGGCACCTGTTTTACGAGACAGTGTGGTACCTGCCCTGCGTCAACCATGGTCATGGGTTCAGATCACCCTAGGAAGGAGACAGCAGATCCTATCTTGATCTCCAGAAGTCTGTGTTTGGGAGGGAAGTCTTACCTGATGCGTTAAGGCAGCATAGAGCAGATAGCCAGCCTGGGTGTGAACGATGCCTTTGGGTTTGCCTGTACTCCCAGAAGTGTACAGCATAAAGAGCATATCCTCACTGTCCATAGGCTCTGGAGGACACTCCCCCAGCTCCTTAGCCATGGCCTATGGGGGGAGGGGGGTGGAGAGTATTGGTACAGATCACACGATGCTCCAATGGTTTCTCATTAATAATTGAGGCATAACCACCAACCAGACAGATCGATGGCCTTGCCATGTCACAGTTCCAAGAAATAGAGGTTCTACTCTACCTCCTCCAGAGGGACATCCAGCTGACCCATGGAAGGCAGGGTGCTGGTCCTCTGGGCCACAAACACATGCTGGATGGAGGGGCAGCTCTTCACAGCCCTGTCCACAGTGGGCTTCAGGTCGATGACCTTTCCACCTCGAACAGCCTGGTTACAGGTGACCACGGCCTTACACTGAGCTGCAGGAAGAATTGGAGTAAGAGAGCAGCGAAAATGGGGAACTACTCTGTGCTGTAGGTCCACGTAGCTCCTATTAGTTACTCAGGCAGTGTGCAAAAAAGGAGGAGTCCAAAGTTACAAAAAACCCAGCGCTGTAGCAATAAGGGAAATACTGAGTGTGCTGAGCTGAAATCCGTAGAAATCCCATTATTGTCCTTGCTATTTAATGACTCACTCGAGGGTTGAAAACCAGACAGAAATTAAGTGATTATACGGTCATAGTCATTTGGAACTGTAGTCTGTTCTAACCTCATTCATCCTTTGACTTTAAACAGCAGATAAGCTAAATTTACAGTCAACTCATGCTAAGATTAAGCCTTATTTAAGGGCACAGGCTTAAAGCATTATTTAAGCTTTGTATGATTACAGATAACAGCTCTTAAATTCAGAAAAAAATCTTCTCACATCAGCGGTTATGTGAGACTGTCTGCCCATATACCCCGCATAATAATTGAAGTGGGCAAGTGTGTTGTTTAGACTTTGAGGGCAGCAACTGTTCACAGAACCTGTCCTTGACATGCATTCCAGGACTACCTGCTAGACCATAACATCTTGTGACGTGCTTTCGGTCCTCAAGGTGATTCCATAAAGAATTACAATCTCTCTCTTGCTGTCTGCATGCCCATTCTATACAACTGTACCTTCAGTTACTAATAGATACATTTAATTCAACATAATTTACTTTAATAAGGGGTTGACGGTGGATTCCTTCATGGCATTTGACTATCCTTTACATAATTGAGCAATGTCGCTAAAACGTCCATTTACTTTCTTTAGAAATGCACTTTAGGCGAAAGTGATCCAACAAGACCTTAAAGGTTCCAAAGGGACGGTCATTTGTCACTCACCATCTTGAATCCGGCCAGCCAGAGAATCTGAGCTGAAACCAGCAAACACCACTGTGTGGACAGCACCAATACGTGCACATGCCAACATGGCTGCCACAGCCAGAGGTGACACTGGCATGTAGATGGCTACTCGGTCGCCTTTGTGGATTCCATGCCTCTTCAGCGTATTGGCCAAGCGGCATGTTGTCTCCAGTAGCTCTCTGTTGGACCAAAGAGGAATTCAGACATTCAACTATGAGACGCCTCTGAGCTGTGGTCTGTCGGGGTCAAAACAAGGACCTTCTAGCACCAGGCTGTCAAACGTAAGCATTTTGCTGGTTATCCAGTTCGAAACAACCATAAATTATACTCTGTGTCTCATGTTTCCTCTGCAGAGAGATGTTTGTCCAAGAAGCTCTTTATTTGAAGTTTGGCAGACGTTCGGCCCTTGACAGACCCTTGCTTCCTGTTTACATACAGCTACAGGACAGGATATAGCTTTGGTTATGTGCTTCTCATTACAGTTGTTACCCTACAATCCACTGCTTTAAATATTGTCAAAGCATTATTTTGAATTTCTACTGCTTTGCTTCTTTTACACTATGAAAAAACCCTAAATGCGTGGCACATTCGCTGTCCAGCTGCAAAACACATCAACCATTCCGAACAAGGACACTTGAAAGGAAAACAAGGATATTTCAAAGGCACCAAAGATCATTATGTTTCCTAACCTTGACCCGTTGCTGGAGTAAGATACAACTGTGCATAATGTACCCATCCCCATCTATATCAAGCTTTATATTGGATTATATTAAATTAATATTACATATCCGTTATCTGTTTCCAAATATTGGTCTTGATAATGCATCTGCTTCCTACTGATGAGACCACTTTAGATACTGGGTGAGATGTAGACCTGTGGTACATCAAGAACATTTGGGATGTTTACTCCAAACCAGATCTGAGTTTGGTTGCAAGGTCTTACCTATATGTTATTTTCACCTCTGTGCCTGGTTCATCTCGCTCCCAAATGAGAGCGACTCTGTCAGGATGTTTCTCGACGTGCACATCCAAACAATTGACTGCCAATTAAATAGATCACTTGGTTAAACTCTGTTTGTCAAGTAATGGAGGGATTTTCAGAAAGCTCAACTGAAATAAAGTACATAAAGAACCGGGTCGTGCAAACCAAATATGCCAATATGGAGATAAAGTAGCGTCACGCACTTACATGTGTTAAAAAGTGTGGGAAAGTCACGCGAATGACAATAGAATGTAGATGAATAGAATGAAAAAGTCTCACCAGACACGTTCAATTTACCCCCCACAAACCAGTTGGTTTGTGCATTTGAAATCTCGCAATTCCTCACGATATCAAATGGTTTAATCCATTTTAGTCTCTCTTTAGCGATAGACCCCCAGAAGACATCTGGGTCCTTGACCGATAAATCGTACAAATCCTTGTAAGACCGCTCTGCAAGAACAGAACTCACGCACGGTGAGAAATGCGTGTATCTATCGCCGATGCTTGAAAAGGTTCGCTCCAGACTTTCAGGAGGTTTTGGAGAGTTAAATATACTTCTTCGGAAGTATCCAGTCCTGAAGAAAGTGTTGTCTTTAATGAAAACATGGGCAAAACCTTTCCAAGTTTTATGTGCAGCCATATTCCTCTTACTGCACGCAAGACTCAACACAAGTCCGACCCTCCTCAAGTTTCCTCAGGTAGTTTGGGGTGGGAACAATGCAAGGTTGATGTTCTGTTATTACACAGTTTAGTGTTCCTCGACCAATACAACACAAGTGATGCTCTGCCCTTAAAAACAGTGACGTGTCTAAGTGAGTTTCCAACAGGGTTTTTAAGAGACTGTTTGTCGAATGTCGTGAGCAAACATTCAGTATTTTGGGTAGGATCCATAACAAGGGTAAGAGGAGAAATGTACCAACAACTTACTGAGTAGTGAACGTTAGTCATAATGGAATGCAAAAGTTATGTAATCTTGCCCTATTGGTTTATTTTATAAAAGTATGTTTTACTCCAACACAATGAAGATTTTATAGCCTACACGCATGGTTTTAAGTCTTGCTTTGTTACCCGTATTAATCACAGTAATCACATTGATATCATTTTAGATCGAAGCCAGTCAATGAATGCCAAAGAATCACTCAAACTCAGGAATTGTGCTGCCTCCTAGAGGATCATCAAGAAGGTTTGAAATTACTCACGTAATCCTGAATGAAATCTCTAGCTCTTCATCTGGATTAGTGGTAAACAAATGTTATAATTTCAATTCAACCTGGACAAACACCCTAACTTTACAAACCCTGTCAACTCTTGGCTTCTAATCTCTTTATTTCAGGGTATTAACATGATAGGCAAACCCGGTCCTATTTTTTGTGTGAAGAAGGCAGCATCCAGGGCACATTTATTGCGTCATTGTAAATTATTAACTGAATGAGATTAGACCCATTGAAGAGGCTCATGTTTGACAAAAGAACAACAATCATTTAAATGGAGTCTTTTGTCAGTAAACTAGGTTAATTGGCAATAGTTTCCATTAAACAACCCGCAGAAGCCTGACTAGAAACATGTTTTTTGTTTGGGTTGGATATGGAAACATGCTTAAACATTTAAATAAATGAATCTTATTGATGGGATTTTAATAGATTTAACACCCCCCATTTTGCAAATAACCCTCAATAAAGTGTGTCTAATCTCTTTAGGTTTTATTTTTCATTGTCGGCCACTAATCTGTTTGTTCCATCCATAAGAAAAGTAATCAAACAAAATGTGTGATTGGTTCAGTAAGCATTACATGGGTTGGTTATAGCAGTGCCTATTAATAGTGTGACAAACACAATGATACCAATATACTAAATGACACTATTCTTGCAGCCTTTAGTGACCATTGCTTTTCATTGAAATCTTTTATCTTCTAATTGTTTTTGAAAAGATTTCATTACCATAGCGATGTCAAGAAAAAGAGATGTGCTGTGTATGGTGCTATCATAGGGACTTGAAACATGTAGGGATAGTGGTTCTGAATTGTAATAACTGGTCAGTAATGCGGTTCATGACACAAATTCAAATGAATCTTGTATTGAACACATTTTCATAACACGAGACAGGTGTTGCCGTGGGCACTGTTGTTCGTGATCATAACCCTGCCTTTGGTAATATTGTGTTGTTGTTTGTCTCTGGATGAATAATATAATCACTGAAAAAAACATTACTGGTCTTGAGTCAACATAGAATTTAATTTTGAAATTTACCAGTCGCTATTCAAAACATTGTAATCCCAAAACAATATCATCTTAATCTAAGTAAACCATTAGATTAAAACGTGAAATAGAGGGCTGTGGCAAGAGAAGCAATTATAAGATTTATGAACCATTAAGTGGGAATTATACATGATTACGTTGAGGGTTTTAAAGATTAAGATAGACATTAAAACACAGATATTCCCGTGTCTCTTTTAAACCAAACAGGGCAACAGTCATCACAAAATGCTTATTCAATACACAGGCCATAATAAAGAGATGGATCACTGTTGCAGTGCTCCTGTATTCAAGTTTGACATCTGTTAGCATCAAAATAATGTCTGGTTATCATCCCTGAAATGAGATGAAAAACAAAATGACGAAAAACAATTAACGAAGAAGGTGACATTTGGATCACTTTTGTACCAGAATCCTATGTCCTTAAGATACTGATAATATACTAGTTACAGTGTCCGGTGTGTCATCGGGAGTGGATGTTATTTGTGCAATTTGGCACAAAAAATGTCTATCATCATTAATGCTGTGACCTTTGTGAATTGTGTTTCTTCAGTGTGGAGGCTAAATAGGTCCTACTACGAAAGGATATAGTGTTCCCTCAATCCTCATCCTAACAGAACAACTGGTGCTAGTTCTCTCTTCTCAGGCGTTGAGAGAGAAAGAAAGAGAGAGAGAAAGAGAGAGAGAAAGAGAGAGAGAGAAAGAGAGACTGCAGCTATCTGCTATGCGATTCATATTGTCTTTCAATTGATTGAGATGGGAAAGCTATATGCAGGTATCATTGCAAAATAATGTTTTTTAATAAGTTTTTTTGTTGTTGCTGAAATACCTTTTAAACAGTAAAAACTTTCAGTACATTCAGTATCAACACAAAGTATCACATTGTGCCTAATAACCATGTGTCATAGAGCTGGTCCATTACATTTGATCAAATATGCATTATAACCAACAAAATGTATGTTATTGAATTATGATAAATAGTTCAAACTGTTTTGTTTTTACAGTTATATGAATGCAGAGTGTCCTTGTATGGTTCTTAAAATGTCTTATTAACAGCAATGTCCTGTACAGGGAGTTCAACATTAAATAGTCTCTTATATTATTAATAAAACTTGTTATAAAACATACAGTCAAATAAAATAATTAAAAACAGTATGAAGACAACAATCCCCATGTAGTAACCAATGTGCATCCCTAAGTTATTGCACCGTTGCACATCTTTGGAATAAAGTTCTCAAGATGAACAGTAAGTCCGAGAGCTCTTGGTGTGCAACGGACAACAATATAGGCTATAAATCCTATATTTAGCTTTCGTCTGAATCACTGTGTGATTCTCTTTGAGGTGGCGGTGATGACTTGGAAGTGTTCTTGCTGTCCTGCTTGGAAGTGCTAGATAGGTCTATCGCCATGTCCTCATTGTCGTCTGCAGCACTGGCGCGGTTTGCCCAAGCCACGTCGCTGTCATTTCCTTTTGATTCCTCCGCATAAGATTCTGAGTGAGATGATTCTGGCGATCCTGGGGACTTTTTCACAATTTCCATGGACTTCTTGTGCATGCCTGTACAAAGTGGATACAAAAACGTTAGACGGTCTCAAAATATCAAGACAAATACAGTTCCGTTTGAAACTAGCCTAAGAACGATTTGTGTCCAATTGAATAGACATTCGAAAAAAAATGTTCCAATTAAGAAAGATTTTCAGGCAAGAAAAAAACATGTAGGGTTCCAAACATCCGGTAACATAACTGATAACGGTTCAAACCTTATTTCTAAGGGTTGATTGCACATCTTTACTCCTAACAATGTCTGGGTGATAGCCTCAGGGCTTTTGAATAGAACAAAATAGAAAACAGACAAATACAAACACACCTCAGCTATGTATTCAAGTGAATGAATACATATTTGAGTCGTATATTATTATTAAAGTAAACAACCTGCTGGCTCACCTAGAAGCCAGGGAGCACAGGAACCCATCATTCCGCTCTTGGCGGAGTTGATGATCGACTCTGGCAGAGGGATGGAGTGGCGGACCATTGCCCCGTAGAGTCCGTACTCGGCCATTACACTGCTGCGACCCCAACACTTCTCACGTTTCCTCCACTTAGCGCGACGGTTTTGGAACCAAACCTTAAAACATGGTCAAGATGTTAGATATATGAACTTTGATATTTGATTGATAGGCGTGTCTATTTTTACCGCCATCTGAAGGAATCATAGACTAAAACATAGCAAAATCGTTTTAATTCATTTTAAATACCTGTATTCTGTCTTCTGGCAACTCTGTTTTCATTGCTAACATTTCCCTGGCATAAACGTCTGGATAATGTGCTTCATGGAAGGCCTTTTCGAGCTCCTCAAGTTGGTGGGAAGTAAACACGGTTCTGTAAAGAAATATGACATTTAAGAAATCGTTCTTAAAATGCAGTAATTAACTATGTTTACCACGTTTAACGTTATAAGAAAGCTTTTCATTCGCCAAATGTACCAACCTGTGCCTCCTTTTCTTTCTCTTCTGAGAGTTAACAGAGTTTTTCGAGTCGTTCCGATCACCAGAAAGACATTCATCATCTAAAAATCATGAACAAATGAGTATTAGTCCTTTGACACGATTCATGAGCTAATCAACGAAACTGTTTCAAATAGTCTGTGCTTAGTAATAAGTTAACAGGTTAACAAGTTCTGACTTAATTCTTTCAATTACCATTGACCAAGTAGGAAATGTTAAATTACGAATGCTCTAACTTGACAAGCATCAGTCACATCACTGCGTGCTAATCGCAACATCAATTTCAATCATGAGTGGACAGCACTGTCTTCAGATTGTAAACAACGAGTTCAACATATTATATTTACCAGAGTAAACAACTCTTTGTTGCTCCAAATTCTGCATGAAATGGGTATCCGACCGGGACTGAAGGAGGGGAAGGTGATTAGGCAGGAAGCACGGGGCCCCGGGTGGCTGTTGAGCCGCCAAACTGCACAAGAACCCCAAACCAAGCGGCAATGATCCTCCAGTGAAATGGAATCCACCGATCCCCGCGCTCTGAACATCTCCATTCGCACTTAATCCAGGTCCAGATGGGCGAGACTGGAGATCAGATTCAAGACCCAACAAATCGGTTATGGCAAAGCCTTTAGACCTGAATCCAGATCCATGAAGTCGTGATTTATCAATTCCAAAAGCTGGAGACAGCATTTTGACTTTGGGCTTCTCCTCCGCGCCATCATCTCTTCCAGTCATGGTTGACATTTGTAAAGCGTTACTTTCTCTTTCTCCTGTAGTTTGGGAGGATGAGGCGGGAGACAACATAAGGAGGGACAATTTATCCCTGTCGTCTCCCGGGGATAACCCACCAACGTCCAATCAGAGATGAAATGTGGCACCCGTCAGTCCAGGAGGAGGCGTTTCCCTTTTTCAATCCCAAAGGATTAATTGCCACCAATTTTCTCTCAAATCCGATAAGGATTTTCTCCCCCTCCCCATCAGAGTTGGTCATAAGTGTTTTTCTGTGTCGATGGTGAATGTCACTTATAGCACAGGCCTATATGTCGTCTAAGCAATATGGGCATATATGCGTGGTTTAAAGTGCTTTAAAACGTTCGACTGAGACCACTTGGCATTATGCATTAGTGGGTGTTGTAGTGTATGATATCTTTTTTCTTCTTTTTTTCAGATATCTTAGATATTCGTGGCAATAGATGCATTTGTATATTCAAAACTTGTTTATGCTATCAGTTTTCTATTATAATATATTACACCGTTTTTACTGTGTTTATTAAATACATGGTCTATTTCATTTGATAATGATATCCTATTTTATAGTACCCTAGCTATGGCCTCTTGTACACACAACAGACAAATCTGAAGAACTCAAGTGAGTTAGCCTTCAAAAATTATTAATTTATATAGCCTATATTTGATAAGACTATTATACTCATATCAAATAATAATCTGTTTTGCGTGAAACCTAAAGCTCTTGTGTATTTGACACATTATTATTTATAGCCTATAGCCTACATCAATGTGTAAATTCTTGGAAGGTCTGTAACTAAAATCCTCAATTTGAAATAGGCCTGCGTGATAGACTGCAGTTTGGGCCTAATCTTAAAGTACAAGGTCTTAGGCTTCCTTGTCGAAATGTTGAACCTATATCTCACAATATAGCCCACTGTATAAGCTACACACCTTCCAAAACGTTTGGTGATTGATTGGGCCTAACACAATCACCCTCATGTTTTCATTTAAAACCTTCTGGTCAATATAAATGAATTTATTTGCAACAAAACTGTTTTGTTTGGAAAATGTCCTTTTTCGCGTAACGATGTATACCTACCAATATTAACCTTTAGAAATGTGGCAATCTTTATAACCCACTGGACGGGCCTATTTAAATAAAATAGGTTATTTAAGATTATCCGATTGCTCCCAACTGCCTCACTTGCACGCGCGCTCTTGTGTGTGTGTGTGTGTGTGAGTGAGTGTGAGGTGGACTCACTTAATTTTAGGCTTGCATTATTGGCTTCCAGGGCTCAGATCAGGGCCTTCGAAGAATGCTTTCACTTTGGGTTGAACCAACTGACGTGCTGTAACTCGTCGTAATTAAGGTTTCAAAATCTGATCCACCACCAAATTTCGTGTCTGAAAAGATATTTAGATAAACCCATAATTGTTTTGAAGTGGACAGAGTGAGCTTTATAAACTTTGCCTAATTCTGAGGGTTTGGCAAACAAGGAAGCCTCTTATCGTAATGTAAAAGCAATTAAGAAATTAGGACCAAGTTATTCAGATTTAGTAATGGGTCAATTTATTCAGGTAGGCTATAAGCGAAGAACAATGAAAGGAGGAAGCTTGTCTTTTGCTTGATTTCAAACCTTCAGAAAATGCGTCTTACTCAAGATAATTAAACGAAATACATTACGTTCGTTTAATATTACTGTTCAATAATTCAGTTTTCTGGGAGCAACAGGCTGCGCGCCATGGTTTCACAAAACATATTTTTTTATAGGTTGAAGAGGCATTGATATTGTGTTTCGTGTAGACTATATTGAAACAGCATAAGACTAATGCAGATGAGGCAATGCTATGTTGAGACCAACATTAACACAAACCTCGAAACGAAAATAGACCAATGATTTTGATGACGCAACAATCAGGCCAGTAGTAGGCCTATTTGGAGTGTACAGTATAAACACAATCGGAAGTTAACTTCACGCATTGTCTTAATGGTGGTCAAACGTCACACAATACATTAAATAATGGTGAAGTTTGTCTTAAAACTAACAAATCGAACCGAATTCCTGAATAACGGGTAATCCATACGAACCTTGACTTCCCGTTTAGTTCATAATGCATACAGACTTGAGAAGGCCTACATAATGAGACCACAGAGGAAAAAGTAAACACTTTTAGATCATTTAGTTACAGGCTATTCATTTTGCATAGTTTATTTCGTATTGCTTCAGGGTTAGTGGCCAAGAAACCTCTTTAAAAGAGACACCTAATTTAAAATTAAGGCACCCGTGTCATTAATTTTCCTTGCGGAAAAATGAGAAAAAAGGAAAAGGAAAAACATTATCATGAAGGTCCAGATTACAAGGCATGGTGTCATCAGATCAGATTATCTGGGATTAAACTAATCAGTAAATGTTTCTCCACTCATTATTTTCTGAGGAGATTTCCTGTCTATTCCTAACCGCTAAATTTATTAATCTCTTAAAGATGTGACAGAAAAAATCATTCTTTGCTCTATTTTCCTCAGAGGTTACCCTCAGGGGTTGTTGAGTAACATGTCGCACGTGAACCTGAATAGTATCACCACTGTAGGAGCAGCCTCACACATGCTGCATATTATGACTATCATGTATATTATAACCAAAGCACTGTCTACCTACAGTTATAATAAAGCAATGCCCAAGAACTTCAAAGTGTTCTATGATGGCATAATATAAAAAATTACATAATTCTACCATTTACTAAATAAAGTTTAATGTGTGTCTATCGAAGAGGTCAGAATATAACAGATAATTGTATGTCATATTGACTGTTTGGAAGTGCAACTGTCCTGCAAGATACACTCATTTGAAATCAGTCAAGCACAATTCAAGGAATTAGGATTTTGAATGTTCCGATAATGACACAGTCAGAAAGCCAATGCCTCATGTTTGTTTCATTGAGGCAATTAAAGAACAAAAGTGAAGGGCCTAAGGAGACTAATGTGTGGCGTCTAAACATGTAACCATTTGTCAGTCGTGCCCACACCCCAGACCAACAAGTACTCTGACAACTCACATCTGGCAGTGGGACAAATCCTTTGAGGTATGGGGATGGGTGAAGAGGGGGGTATGGTGTGATTTCATGGTTCACTCTGGGTAGACATGTCGTGCAAGCAGCTTGACTGTGCTACCAGTCCAGATGTTCGAGACTCTCTATTAGAATTCTTCAGAGTTGGTTCATCACCAAGAACATGACACATCATCACTGCAGAGGCACAGGGATCATTATCCCTTCAGCCAATGGAGAAGACCCTGTTGAATCCCTGATCCTGTTCCGTCTGCTTTAAGACAAGTCCTTTAATGCCTTTGCTAATGTGCATCTTAAGACATGTTAAGCCATGTTGTAAAAAAAGCTTATTCTACACTCCTTGGCTGTATCCAATAACAATTAGATTGTCGTGACTCCCCTTACAGCGATGTTTATCTCCAGGAAAATGTTCGTCCTATAAGAATCTGATGTGGACATGTTGAGGACAGAGCAGAGGCCATAGTTAAGCCAAACCCCTGTACAACACACACCACAAATTATACACACGCACACACACACGCGTACACACACACACACACGCACACACACACACACACACACACACACACACACACACACATCAACATTCGAGCCACAAAAAGCACACATGCAAAACCTTCTGCTTGCAAAGTACTTTGCACATTAATGTGGTGCAATATAAATGTGACTTGTAATCAGATTTTTTATTCATGCCCCCTTCCAGTCTAATCTTCTATATAATCATAATGAAACAATGACGCAGCTACAATGATTGCTAAGCTTAAACAGATTTACCTAGGGTATGTAAAGTGTCAACATCAGTTTGACTTTTTTAAAGGAGTGCTGAGGCTTAGGCCTTCAATCAAAATTTGGTTTATTGCTCATCCGGATTCCAAAATAAGAGGGTGTTTGTGAATTGTGACAGTGTGTACTTATGTGTATGTTTGCATCCGGCTATGGGTATATTAATATAAGACTGCTGTTCTCTCGCAAAATGAGAAATCAAAGGACATTGTATTTAATTCTGAACTTGGATTACAATGATATCTAGACGAGGAAATGTTGATTATGGGGGGATGGATAACATGTTGAGATTACATTTAGATCCTCATCACAGAGTGCTTATCCCGATCCAGAATTCTGTCAGGTTTTAGTCTTATTTTTGATCTTAATATTTTTCATCTTAACTTTCACTTTATGTCCGTAATAAATTCTGTTGTCTTCTGTAAGCACAACATTATTAAATTCCATTCCACCGAGGGTCTATGGCAGCATCTGTTAAAAGCTAGATGGCAATCATTAGCAACAAGAAGAGCATCAGTGATGTCGTTGAGTTTTGTGGTTGTGGTATTGCGTCACATCGCTTCATTTCTCTTCCCTCCGTGCATGCACGTTTCTGGAATGTGAACAGATATGTCAGTACCTAGTCTTTCACACAAGATCATATTCATTCCTTTCATGCATCATTAACAAGCATACTTCAGGTAGATGTCGATCTTCTAAAAGAAATTTGTTGTAAAAGGGATGTTCTACTGAAGTGTGCCCTGGGGCTGTGTGCAGAGCAAACAGAGAGGCGTGGGGTCAGAGTTCACGCGGGTGATGACTTGTAGTGTCCGAAAGCTGCTTGATGCTGTGTCCCTATAGATGCCTGGTTCTCTAAGAGCATAGATCAGTAACGAATAGTCATACAGTCTAATACTTTATTAGACTACTAATATAATCAACAAAATGTACAATTTGACACCTAACCTGGATGTGTTTCATAGTTATGATCATGATAATATATGTCTACAAATTTTAGATTCATAAGATACATTATGATTTATACATGATTCTAAACTTGGTTATATTACAGTTCGTTAAATAAGATTAATAAGACTTTAACAACAAATTACCTTTACTTTAAGCAAAATACAAGTTAAAATTCACCAACATCATTTATCTTGTGAAACCCTCCAAAATAAGACAATGCAATCGAAATAAATGACCAATGATCAGGTAAAAAAAAAAAAGAATCTGCCAATTAAACGAGTCAATTTCGTCATCCCCAAAACAATTCCTTTTTAATGAACGATGTAATAATTCGATTTATAGGGCTGTGTAAGCGATAGCAGCAATTGCATTCAAACTATTTTCCCTCCAGTCGGCAATAATGCCTGGGGGTCACTGCCACAAAAGAGCCAACACACCAGCCCTTCTTGTTTTATTGTTAATTGTTTTGCTGGTCTATTGTTTACTAGAGACAATGGCATAATAGACACGCGTCATCCACCTGCACACCAGCCATTGCAGGCCTACTTTGGCCCAGTAATTATTCAAAAATGCACATATATGCAAATGAATGGGGATAGATTAACCTAATTCAGTGATGTAAACAACTCCTCGAGCAGGATTAAAGTTTTGTCAATTAGAAAGGGTCTCTAATGACCCCTAGTAGTCTGGAAGTCTGGGCGTACAGTCTTTCACTGGACGACTCTCCCTCATTTGCATTTTATAATCTGACCCTTAAAGTGAGGCCAAGCCAGACATGACACACTCAGGAAGTCTGCCACTGACAAAACAAAACAATGATAAGTGTGTCAGGTGGCATTAGTAATAATGGCTAATGATTAAAAGTTAATTCTGCACAGACACCCCAACCGTCACACCACGCTTGCAAGGCCATGTGGGGTACTCGTGCCACTTGTGACAATAAGTGAGCCTGCGTGTATTTGCATATGCTAATTTACTGTGTTCCCCAATTAACTTGCATTTTCTTACCAAATGACCAGTAGTTTTCCTAACGAACTCAAATAGGTTATGTCTTGGTCGTATTCCATTCATTAGAAACCTGAAGACAAATGACAAGACACTGAAAAAGCTGTCTGAACATGGATATGGGATGGTATAATCTATCTTCCCCCTTTCATTTACGAAGGAACTGACTGCATGAGAGATCCATTTAAACTATTGCAATCAACTAAGTAGGCCAATATCACTTTCATATGAACGCATTTGACAATGAACCCAGCCAAACAACACAACCAGTCACAACCTCACATCCAGATGACAGGTGGCATGATGGTTTCAAACTTCACTTAAAATATGTCCCTGAAACAGTAAAGCACACTAAGTTGGAGCCTCTTCAACATTCCTCAACAGAAGCCCATTTAATAAGATGGTTTCAGTATTTTCTCTCTGTGGATCACAATAGATGGTTCCTATTCTAAACAAGCTCTGAATCTGATGAGGAGTATCTCTCCTTCCAATGAAAACTTGCTTCGAGTGTAAAAAGACATGCTATTACTGCTCAGAGCAGAAGCCATCACATTCAGCACTCTCCAATTCTCCTTTATCAAATGTGTCGCATTCACTTATTCAGCCACGCACTGTTCCTATTCTTCTCTCAGAAACTTGTCTCATTGACTTAGATCATAATAAGGTGATTGCACCCTCTCCTCTCTTTTCTGTCTCCTGCCATCTATTCAGAGTGTGTTAAGTCAAGAATCATCTGGTCAATTATGGAGAGATTAATCAGGACTTCTCTGCGAGGGAATGTTGAAACAGACAGACGGTCAACCGTTTTCTGCAGTGTGTTAGGGGGTATAGGATGTGCTTCACTGGCCTCTGAGAGCAGAGCAGGGCAGGGTGTTGGGTGTTTCTTGTTGGGGCATCGAAATAGAGAGTCATGGATCTGGTTCCATCACAGACCTGCTGACCACATGGTTCCTAACAGACACCCATTAGACCTTCAACATCAACATCAATCTACATGTCAAAATTGACAAAACATACTACCTTTTGTAGTAAATACACAGTCTTACACAGACTCTTTTGGAAATAGACATAATGAAACATACTGAGTGTCAGAATGCCTTCACAACTGATGTGATTCAGGGGGAAGGACTTAGCTATACATAGATGTAGGCTTTGTGAAAGTGATAGGGAGAAGCCTAAGAGTATTACAGTGAAAATGAAAACGAAATCTGAATGTGATTTAAACTATTCTGCAATTTCAAAATAGATGGATTAATAAAAGAAAATTGTTTGCCCCTTCGCTGGCTGTTGAGGGGATTGTTACATATGGTGTAAATCAGACATATGGAGAACAATGGGGAAGAATGGAAGTACAATTTCACTGAGGAATTACATACAGTGTAAGTATCTTCCATTTCCTGACCCAGAAAATGGGTTTAATGGGGTTCGCAATAAAAAGATTTTCTACTTTGAAAAAACATGTGCTGTGACATGTTGGATGCATTTATGCGACGGATTGCAAGTCATTTATTTCTATAGTATTCATTAGAATATTTGCGTCACATAATCAAAAATGGGAATGGGAATTGATTGGGGATAATGCTTTTGGGGGTCTAAGAACGTAGAGAAATAGAGCAAATCCTTTGATGGGAAGGGTGTCTGGCTGGCACACTCCTCGGGGATGGGAGGGCACTGGCACGTGCTACTGCCTCACTGTCTGCAGCAGATGTCTCGCGTTATCATTTCATGATTAAAAACAACCTCCTCTTCCTCCTTCTCTGCACCTCAAGAGTAGTGGCCCTTGTACCCCCATCTGTCTTCAATCTGCTGCCACAGTGTGTCTGTGTGTGTGTGTGTGTGTGTGTGTGTGTGTGTGTGGGTGCGGTATGTGTGTGTATGTGTGTGTGAGTGTGTATATGTGTGTGTATGTGTGTGTGTGTGGGTGAGTGTAGGGCTGGGATGGTGAGCAAGCTGAAGCCCTCTGCCTCCTCGGCAACAAAAGGCCTTGCAGCAATAACACTTTCAGAATGCACATATCTACCAGCAATTCAATAAAATATCGAGCAGTGTCTTGGGCTGTCAATTGCATATCTTTTGACAGTAAGCAATAAGAAGCATCACTAAGGCTAGTTTCATCCAATTTCATGGATAATCTGCTCCATGAGCATTCATGGACTATTTATCAAGCCCTTCTCCCATTGCATTACAGGCGACAGGGGAGGGGAAGGGGGAGGGGGTGGGGGCCGGGGGCTGATGAAGGAGGGTCATTGGGTCATGTGTGGAAAGTGTCCTGGACTGTAATGCCTCCCTTTAAGGTTTGCTTCTGTCTGACTTATAGGCGCGTGCCCGCTGTACCCAGTGCCACCAACTGTGTGTCAGGATTAGAGCAAATGAGGCTAAGAACAGATTGGAAAAGAGGGGAAAAGGAAAATAAGAAGAAAATCGGTTTAAAAATGCAAACATTAATTCACAATTAATGACAATGAATTTAACCCTGCACCCCCTTCTGAGCAGGAGGTCGGTCCACCGGTCAGGTCGGTGTGGCTTATATCGTAACGGCGGTTGATAAATGGTCAACTTGAAGTGAGAGGGCACTTGATAAATTATTGGTGGACCTTCATTTGTGCAACTAGATTTTTCTCAGATTACCTTGCACACATCAAGAGACTAATAAATTTCCACAGGGAGACTATGAGTTACAAAAAAACATTAATGCATTTACCTCATGCAGCCTCAACATAAACATGTAAAAGCAAACACTAATCATTGTATCCCCGATATTCCTCTGACTTGGGTCCCACTCATCTTGCCCATGTTGCGACTGAGACTGTGCCATACGGCCCTCTGACAAGTCCAACAGAAGTAGCTAGTTTTTAGCTTCCCTCCCTCAGGCCAAACACTTGCTCTTCAGCTAACTAACGAAACGCATATGCTCCGCGACAACCTTCCTGCAGCCTGACAGATGCCTGCACAGAACTGGCTGGATCCTTGGTGGAGTAATTCACTCTTGATTAGGGTCATTCACATCTGATCATTGCATACAGCGCGAACAAGACGCTCGTGTTGTTGTGGGGATGTACAGTGCAGATGACAGTCTGTAACCTGAAATGTGTGTCACAGTGTAAGCAGATATGGCATGTTTCTTCTGTCTGCTAGCTAGCCATTTCCTTTTATCGCAGTGAAACGGTTTACTCTGCCGTAAATCTGCTGTATCTGTACATGAATATCAGTTTCAATAATTGAAATAATTTTTCGATTTCAAGTACATATTTGTCTCATACTCCACAAGACAATCACTGACACCAACATGCACCAACACCAATGAAGCAAATTGCGGTCCTGGAATTAAAGTCATCCCTGTGAAATCAGACAACAAAAGCCAGGCACCACAGGTTCCAGACGCATCTTCCTCATTTGGCCATCTCTTCATATCTGCTGCTTATCTCATTGTAGGCCTCCAATCCAAGTTAACTCGGATTATCTTCCATGGAACAGGCATTAAGAGGAGGATAACCTCTGCTTCGAATGAGTTAATCTACTGGCACGTTAATGAGTCTTGTACTAGATTGCTTAAATTAAAAGCAAATATCAACAGTCATTTGGCTAAAGGAGAACGAGTGCCTCAGCTTGGCCTCAATAATTCATCCTCTGTAATGCATTAAGTGATTTGATTCCCCAGGTCATTGCAGTAATCATGTAATGTAAGTGAAAAACAATAAAATTAACAGGTTATCAGGAAATTAAGTGAGGACAATGAATGGAAAGTGGGATAGTGGTCATCCAACTTGAATGTAGGTGTGTCTGTGACGATCCACTAGGAGTCCAAAGCTGCCAAAAGGAAAGTAGTTCAAATGAAGACAAACGCACGCGGTGATAACATTAACTCTTGACACCAAGGTGAGAAACTAATATTTGGCTCTTTAGATTTCCTTAAGTCAAGTTTTACAGTGCACATAATCAGCTTTGCAACCACTTTTCACAAATCTGATTGAAACAGATTGACCAGTGATTTTGTAGCTGTCATTGTTCTGATATTAAGAGGTCACCAAAGCTGTGACTGGCTTTACATATATATTAAAAAAAAATCTGTAATCCAGGTTTGCTGCAATTGTTTGCATGAGAGATCTATCTTTTTTAGATCTTTTATGTTTCATAGAAAATCACAACTGATTAAACTTGGAAGGTTTTATTGCTGGTCTTTTCGCTGCCGCTCACTTGATTAAACATATTTGCTGACTTTCACGCTAGCCTGTGCATGTAACAAGGATTTGAGTCTTTTAACCCGTGCCCCCCCCACCCACCACCCCACCACCACCACAGAGTGGTGATGGCACAGGAGGTACTAAAACTCATGACAATCTACAACCAATCAAGTCAATAATAATTAGGAGGACAATGAATAATGCTGTGAAGTCTGGAACTGTGTCAAACTAAGCACCTTCATGAAGTTATGTGATATATTTCAGTTATGGCTCTTTTACTTTTTGAATCAATTGGCAAATCCTAGATCTCCAACACAGATAGTATACTTGTTATGACCAATACAAGCCTGTATTTCATCAGACCACTAAGTCTGTACATGGTAGAAATCAATCAAAAAAAATCTTGACAAGTTAGGGTGCAATTTGACTAATTGACTAAACATGGTATCTGATTTTTATCATTAAAGAGATGATTCAAACTAGGGATCTAACCAATTATCTTATCCTCACTCTAGTTGACATATAATTATTGTTAATGTCTTTAGAGTCAGTATAAATTAAATGGTCATGCCAACTGCAGGACCAGTGTGATAATGTGAAAGATAATCTTATCTAGAGGACTGACACATTGATCTCGATGTCTAGTAACTTCAGTAGGACATCACATTGCAGCATTCGATGCCTCTTCTTCATTGCTTTGTACACTGCATCTGGTTGGGTCCTCACAGCCAACCTAAACCTGAATAGGAAATCCTTTTGGAGAGTAATGTCTACAAAATGTCTGTTGAAAGTTGACAAACACCAGCCACAGAAGTTGTTGTCAGCAAACCGAGGACTGAAGGTAAATGCTGGAAACGCCAATTTACATTTAACAACTTAAAATGTAAAATGTTTCTTTACCTTTTAAGGTTCTTAAATTACTTTTGAATGTTTGTTTAGTCAAATCATCAGTAAATCGTGTGTATGCCTTAAAATGGAACAACTGTGTCAGCCAAGGGCGTAGGTGTGGTCTTAGCTTTGGTGGGGACATCCCCTCCACCTTTTACCCTTTAAGGTGGAGAGGATGTCCCCACCAAAGGAATTAAAATATTGGTGATGACAATTTTCCATCTTATTATTGGGGACTAGCACCTAGCGTTCCGCCCCCTTAACTGTGAAGTCCCCGTGACATCAGCCACCTGGCTTTATCCAGCTATATTATCTGCAATGTGAAGACAGTATGCGAAAGAAAGTTAAAAAAAAAAAAACTTTTTCTTTGCAGAACTGGGCTGTGAGTAAGCATGATTGTGTTTTAATATGAAAAACATTATTGTGTTTAGTTCAACTTCTGGTGGGGGTATCTTGAAAAATACAACCCCCTCTGGATATTAGACCATCAGCCTAAGAAGGGATTCCTCTGAATTTGGATAATTTCTTCCCTTTTTCAATTTATTAAACAATGTCTACAGATTAGCCAGCATTATCAGAATACATCAAATAAAGAAAATTGCATTAAATTATCCCATTAATATTATTATAGTACCCTTGCATGCACTCCCTTAAATCGTTATATAATGAATCAAAGTGGTATTACCCACTTATCCTTTTTATTCCTCTATAAAGATCCTGCACTAGTGAATGAAAATTGGATTGGAGCTGCATAATGCAATTGCTTGACAAATGAAACACTAGATACACAGGACTTCAATAGAAATACCAGAGATAAAGGGCATTTGAGGTGCAAGTGACTTAAAAACACGCTATTTTTACAACACTCAGTCCACAGTGGATATTTTGAGTTCGCAGATAAAATAAAAACCCTTTAATAAAGTAATAAGTAAGTAAAAGGTCATGTTTTAAATACAATACAAATAAAAATATTGCACCTTGTCATTTAAGATGGGATTTAGACACACATCATTGCAAGTTTCATGTCTTTGTTGACCAAAGAATTGAAGGATTTTACATTTTGGAAAACGACTCACACATTTCATTGAGACAAGAGTATTAACTGACCTTTTCATTCCTTACCCATTCTTCTACTGGTCGATGAAAAGAAATCTGCATTATACGATATTTGGTTGATAACCATGTGACTGGTGGCAGTATATCAAAAACATGATTCTATAAAAGGGATTAGTAAGAAATCATTTGAGGGATTTATAATATAATTCTATGTAAGTATATTAGAATAATAATTAATAGAAGATTGCACTTTCATCTTCTAAATCAGGTTTCTATTTGGATTAGAAGACTCAGTATGAACATCTGGACTGAGATACCTGTTTTCCTTGTGATAAAATCTAGTCTTGTTCTAAGACGAAAGTGTAGCCAGTAAATAAGATCAAATAAGAAAAAAAGGACTTGACAGTGAATGTACAAAGAATGTACATGACAACCACCTCAGATACGTTCCTCAATCATTAACATTGCGCTGCATTTCAGAATGGCCAAGGACAGATAAGCATCTCCCTGAGGTAATCCTGACAGTCAACCATTATGTCCTCAGACATACATTTCATCCAACATTTAAGATGCCATAAAACATAAAAAACGCTTTATTATTTGCCCTCAACATGATGAGCATGATTAATGGAAAATGGTATTCCCAATATGATTTTCTTCTTAAGTTAAAAATGTGTCATCTCAGCTGATGGTAGACTGCCCTTATTAAATGTACAGAAGGTTGTGGCTTCTTCTAAGGCCATGTGTATTTAGAACAACAAACAGGAGCGGGATTAGATAACTGCTTGGTTCTATGAAGGAGATTAAGAGGTTTTCTTCTGTGAACTGTTTCCGGGGTTTAACCTAACTATTCATACTGGAGACATACCATTAAAAACACAGAAATTATTAAACACGGGAAACATGGGAAATGTCACTCATTTAAAATACCTACCCACGTTTTATGTACAATTGCTTGTGCACATGTTTAATATTAGGACATTTTGACCCATTTGAAGTTCTTCTTTATTTTGTAAGGTGCTACACTAACGTCCATTAACATTGTAGCACTCTCTTATACTCTGTGTCAAACTGATCAACTGTTTTGCAGATTTTGACTTCGAAAGAAAAAGTGGTATGGAAATCATTAAGAATCAGACATCTAAAGATGAGTGTGAACCAGTTCATTTAAATGTGAGAAAGAAATAAACACACATCAATTCAAAGGGGGAAGTCTTCCTGAAAACGTGAGCTTCTCTTGATGATATCTTTTGCAGTGAGGTGATACAGTTCTGTAGCAGGATACACATGAGCTATGAAACACACAGTGGTGGTATCACAGAACAATAAGGCTGAATTGATCTATACTTACTCTTTACAAATGAGTACAATGTATTATGGTGTTCCATACTACTCAGTAATGTTGTACAAATGTAACCGAGAGGTGCGAGACACTGCTAGACAAAATATGAGCAGCACCGCCCGCTATGGGGAGAGGACAAACAGGTCAAAGGGAATCTCTCTTCACCACAACAATATTAGTGCCTCCCTTAACTTACGATGGATTAGTCATCTTTCCATTGAAAGTGCCCACTTAATGATCTGATGTAATTGTTTTAAATGTCATTTGCATGTAAATCTCTGGGCAGATTAGGATTCCCTCAACATGGTTTGGATGCTACCATCATTATTATTAAATTGTTTGCTTGAGGACAACGATTACAGAACCATTACGCAGGTTGTCTGACCCATAAACTGATAAAAAGCTATTAGAGGCTTATAGATTAAATACAGAGATGAAACTATCCTTTCACTCTGTCACGCCAAGTGCACTGTCAAAGCCCAAGTACTTCCAGGGGAAGTATTTGTAGGAGACTGAGAAAGGAGTCAGTCTGCTAGCGTCCATCATTTCTTACTTTTTTTCTTGATGGAAAGGTTTGAGTATCAATTGAGGAAGTTAGGAAGAAATCCTGACCTCGTTCAGTCGCTTGCATGGTTGGTTTTTCATCCCTATGCTCCAATACAACTCTTCTGAGTGATTATGAGGAAATTTTACACAAAGGAGCCTGCAAACCGCCACTTAACAAATTAATTGCGCTAGACAATGCATGGCGTAGGCCACTGATTCTGGATGACCCAGGGGGGTGTGATCTTTTGTGCTGAGACTGTTGATGGGCATCTGTAATGACTGGTATAGATACAATGGGTCTACTCACGTGCATGCGTTTGGAGAGAGGGAGCCCAAGTGTGCAACAGTTTGAGGGTACGGCTGCTCACACCACCTCCTTTCTGCCTATATTTATCTGTGACAACAGAGAAAGGATTCTGTGGCAGTCGGCCCCTCAGAACCTTGTGGCCTGCACACATACACACACAATACAAACATATGGCCCTTTCACAGCGTCCTCGACATCTGCAGACACTTTGAATGAAGAACTCTAATTGAATATCTACAAACCCATCACCAGCTTCGTTTATATTCCCCAGGGCCCTCTGTGTATGTAATTTATTGGTTGATATGTGTATGAGTGTGTGCGTGCGCGGGGATGTGGATAAGTGGGCGTAGCCTGTGTGCATGAGAAAGCTTTCTAAAGAACACAGATTGGCCCATATATCAAGCCTAATGATCGTTAATTGAGGTAATGAATAGAGTATCAAGGGTTGCTGCCACAGGCTGGTAAACTTTAACAAAACTATTGATTATTGGAGATAGAGGCACCTCTGACACGAGCTAGCAAGAGGCAGACCAACTGGTGCCATATTGTCAACAGGAACAATGCGAATGTGTAATTGGCTTCTATGTCTCTCTTTTAAAAAAGAGAGGGAAATGCAGCAGGAAAGAAATACAATATACTAGATATTTTGACAGCATGCTTTTATTACTGATTCCTTCTCGCAAAATAATAATTATAGCAACACATGACATTTATGTTCCCAATCCAAACATGTCCTTATACAAATGTAGAATTAATCTACAGGTTATGCTTGAATTAAAGGAAACTTTGCTGACAGATGTTTGCAACGGTAAGTCACTAGGCCTACTTTAAGCTGATTTAGGTTATAGACGTAGGCCTACATTTTCCAATTCTACAAAATTCAGTCATTTTCTTGCAACAAAAAGTAAAATCTTATAGATGATTTGGGGCGCAGATACTTTGGATTGTGAGTGTACATTACGCTTTCATTTTCTCATGTCGGAGTCCACTTGAAACAAATTCTGTAGTTGGCCTACAATATGCATAACTCTATTGCAGAATGTCTATGAAAATCTAGTTTTCAGCAGCATACAGCACTAAATCAATGAACGTTCAGGTGCGTAATCTACCATTTACTGTCATTATTAATCGGAAAATAGACGAACAATAAAGTCTTTGTTTGCTCAATAGAGCTGCTCTGCGTTGACACGATCGCTTCCCTACAGCTTTTTTCAGTCTCACGCCACATCATCACGAAGGACGTACTCGTGACGTAATCAAAGAGAGACTTGAGTTGAGGTTTTAAAGATCTGGGAAGTATTGGTACATACACGTATGGTTATTGTATTTATAATTTAATCAACATGTTAAGAACTAAAGTGTAAAATATCTGAAGGATCTACAATACGATCGTGGTCAGAATAAGTGGCTCTATGTGAGGTATGTGTCAAATCTTTGTTTTGTTGTCCTTTAGCTAGCGTTATTGGCACATTTGTCAGGTTATATATGAGCAGATACTGTGTAATTTGCAAGAGCTTGTTTCATTTACGTCTCAAACCTTTTATCACAGTCTTGGATTATACCATTAAACCATTTATTGTTGTTTCTTGGTAAGATACTAGAAAACCGTGTATTCTTTAAAAAAGGAGCCAACTGTCACACGCTCAGAAGTTATGTAGTCTATTAGCTAGTCTTTGCTCATTGACTTCGTCGTATGGTAGGGTCAGTCAAAAGTTAAAGAATAGGTCCATTCACTATCTTGGGAATGTTTTGTTACAGTATACACTTCTTTTAAGTTCACCCACCTCTCCTTTAATACACAACATACCAGCCAATTATCTAGTTGGAGCAGTGTGTCTGATCGATGACTCTGCTACTTGATCATCTTTTGTCAACCTTTTCTCTGTCTCTCCTATAGAACGAGCAGTGGCTTTCAGCCCTAACTGCATATAGACCTGTATGGAAACAAAATGTGCCTTTCACACATCATTGACCATGAGGATACCAAAGTTGGCCAGTGTCTTTGTCTTTGTGGCCTGCCTGCTGGCCTATCTCATGTTCGTCAAACGCCATTATGACGGTGTCAGGCCTGCTGTCTCCAAACTACCTCCTCACTTCCACTCCATAACCGGCAGTAACAACAGACCCACCCCAGAGGGGCTCAGTGAGCGCTTTCAATATGGGGTCATGTTTGATGCCGGGAGCACAGGGACAAGGATCCATGTCTTCAAGTTCCAGGTGGAGCACAATGGTACAGTATAACATGGAGATAATATGGCACACAGCCTACATTGATGGAAGTGAAAAGGTCATGAGCTTGTTGTTTAAACGCAGAAACCGTGATCCTCAGATATCTTTACTAAAAGGGATGTTGACTCCAGTGTTCTATCCAAAATACATTATTAAAGATGCACATATACAGTAGCTTAAGCTTCCAAGATTAACATGCCTTTATATACTAACATTGTGCTATGGAAAAGTAGATCTTCAGCATTTGGAAAAGCCATGTAAAGAAGGAAATGTATTAATTGCCAGATTTGAAACCATATGAAACAAGTGAAGCTTTCAGGCTTAATCTACAGGATGGAGATGCATGCTTGGTGATGCATGAGTAAAATGCACACACATTCTAAATTCTATTTGAAGACCTCTTATGCAGCAGATATGAGGAGGGGAAAAAAGTTTTTGTAAAGCCACGCCAAATGGCTTATTTATGGCGTTTTTACATTAAGCTAAATCGCATAAGTGCTGTTTTGGCTTTATTGTTAAACCCATGAATGCACATTCTAATAGCTAGCAATGACCTGCAATTCATGTTGACACAATCCTCATTATTCGCAGCATGAGGCCCAGAGCATCAAAAAAGACATGAAAAGGGAGAACCATCACTGGCGCAGCAAGGCCTACTATGTAACTCTGTCTCACTGCAGTGGATCCATTAGATCAGTCTCTATGCATGGTTGTGTAGCCAACGTCACACAAAGGCAAGATCACTACATCACTGCAGTCGTCTTCAACTCTTTTTTTCTGCTTCTTCTTTTCCCTTTCTCTTTCGCAGCAGCTCCGAAATTGGCACACGAGACGTTCAAAGCGATAAAGCCAGGTTTATCTGCTTATGCAGATGACCCAGATAAGGTAGTCACCACTATCCCACACCTGGCCAAATACGCCGTTTTCATTTAGAATCAGTCACGAGTGAATTTCACTGCCATTTTAAGACAATCCATTTCTTAGGAAGTGATTGTCCTTTTTAAAAATTATTTGCATGGATGCATCCATATTGTATGATTACACTGACATGGGACGTGTTATTTTGGGGGGTTTATTTCAGTGCAAAGCGGGTATCCTGGAGCTTTTGAAGGTGGCAGAGGGTGCTGTTCCTTCCTCTGCCTGGGACAGCACCCCTCTGGTGCTCAAAGCTACTGCAGGCCTCCGGCTGCTGCCTGGAGAGAAGGCTACTCATCTACTAGAACGGGTATGTTGGACCAGACACCTACAAGACTCAACTTTCCAGTTTGCATTTGCTTGTTCTTGGCTTAGTTGCCGTGCTTATTCTTTGAGCAAGAGTTGTGTGCCAGCCAAACAATAAAGAAGTTATGCTTCAAATAGTTACTCAGTACGGTCCTAGATTCTGCCTATTGCTTAATAACATACTGGACTTTGTATAGTGTATTGGGAACATAATTATTGATGACATTGTACTTTTTGCTCCATTCAGATATCAGCCATGCAGTTGCATGATGACATGTATTACTTGTATATGTATATAGCTTATGTCGGGTACAGGATCTTCATCTTAAATCAGATGAACAAATACCATGATGTCTTTGTAGGCTTGTTTAACCTGTTCCGACACACCTAAAGTCCTGTCCCTGTCATCATCACTGCAGAATTCTGTCAGACACACCCATGCAGTTTAACTAGTGAACAACAAAGACTGAAGTCAGGATGATATACAGTGGATACATGTGGTAAAAGGGGGCTGCTGGGAGCTTGGTTTGAGAGACTTGTGCGATCAACCATGTGATCCGCGTGTCTTCACTTGCGCCGCACAAGGTTTCTCATTGGTCCGAGCCCTATTCATATCTTTATTGTTCCTTTGTTTTATTCATAAAGTGTCGTATAATCCCATAAAGGATGGACCATAAAGTAGCATGACAGGAACATTTTACGTTCATGAACTGTCAACATTCTTTCTACTGTGACGTGACAGCCACTCCTGTTTCCTGGCACAGCTGTGTTCCGTCCCTCCTTGACAATGTTCATAATACGTGGATGAATGGCAGTGGTTCTGTTTATCAAATCTAAGTTTATTTATGTAGCCCTTTTTACAAGCAATGTACCAGAGGGCTTTACATATGCACATAGAACTGCCCCTCAACCAAACAAACAGCTTATCTATACAGCATACACTATATTTAATGTATTGACCACATGTGCTTACCTAAGGGAATTGCATAACAAATCCTGCGTAAAACAACACATTTTAAATTCATATTAAAAAGGTTTCCTGTCATTTCTCCCTCTGTCTAGGTGAGGGAGGTCTTCCAGGAGTCTTTATTTCTGTCCCGGGAGGACAGTGTGTCCATCATGGATGGCACAGATGAAGGTAGGTCTTATCCTGACAGACAACTGTTCCTCCAGCACACACTTTCATCATGCTTCAAGACGACTTCTCTCATAGAATCAACTTTGGGTCACGATTTCCATTCGTTTCCGGACACTCTTAATAGTTTTCGTGTATATCAACAACCTGGTCCAGTGCCTGCCTGAAAACGTCAGAATCCTTTTCTCTCTTAGTCTTCAGTAGCCGACAGTCATCCTGGACAGAATGCAGTGAAAACTTTTGAAATAGCAGTTAGTTATTAAGAGATTAAGATGAATGCCTTTGGATGAATATGTATTTGGTTCTTCCGGCAACGTTTTCGAAAAGAACATCGGAAAACATTACACAACCCAATCTTTACGGTAACAAACTATTTTGAGTTTGGCTAAATCTGTTATAGAATGACATGGAAAGTTAAGGCTTTTATAGAAGACTACACCACTGGGAAAAATCTTTGGGGATAACTTACAAGGATTTCTTATCTTTGTGCGTGCGGTTCCAAGTGAAGCTAGAAAGGTCACTAAGTTTGACCCGAGTCTGATTTCCCCAATGCACTCTACCGCTGGACATTGGAGATTACAGCAAAACAAGCAGAGAACATGGAAATCTACTCTCCATGACTAATAACAGGCAGACAACTGTAGAGTGGACTGTAGAATTATTACAATGGTAGATAATGGAGTTTGGCGAGAGGCGACTGTGATTAACAGCAGGAGGACCACGGCTACACCGTGCCCCTCTGGGGTCATTACTACAGCGGGTCAAGAAGTAGGTCAAAGCCCACTTGTGTCCATTATCCAGAGGTACCACCAGGATCCAGCTGTTGCATTGTTGTCACTGAGCACTGGCCCTTCATTCACCCTCCATCTCTCAGCCATAGCAGTGGACACCAGTGCTCTAATACAATTGTTGGCTTTACAGAGGGATAAGATATACATCGTTTTTTTGTGTATATGTGTGTTTTTCCCCCTCCATGTTTGATGTAGGCAGAGCACAAAGCAATACATGAGATATTTTAATCCAATCCTTTTAAAGTAGTTCATACAAGCAATTACGGGCATGAAGGATAATGTTCCATTTAATCTGGGCAAACCGATTATCCACTATTCGTTTCGGAGGCTGAAAACGTTGCATCGTCTTCCGCCACGTCTGTCAGCTCGTTACGATGGCCCCGACCTTTCCAAAAATGACATTATGATTACTGAATTAACTTTTGCAACTTCACTTATTTAGGAGGAGGAGGGAGGGGGGGGGTGGGCACGATGCCTTTGGCTTCATTCCTGAACTAACTCCCTCTCGATCCATAACCAGATTTCTCCTCCTTATTATCAGTTGTATTTCTGGTGGCCGTCACTCCGGACGCTTATCCTAGCTGAGATTACTTTGGCTTCTCTGAACTCAAGCGACTTATTGTTAATGCATAACCCTAAGTGGTGTTTTGGGGAAGCAGGGGAGATAAAGAGAGCAGAACGAGGGGTAGCTAAGTGACTAGGTCGGCTCCATCCTAACAACCACAACACCACTTTTTTTTTTTTGGTCCCATGATTTGTTTGTTTGTAAATGGCTTCTTAACGTCAACCTTTGTCCTATATGGCCAATGATATGTAGTACATATGTAGTATGTAGTACATTGACATCTGGTCCCATTTACTGTGTTGGTGAGCAGACTCCTCCAAGAAAACGTACTATGACTGTCTTGTCAAAGGGACAAACACAAATGATGGACAAAAAATCACCACAGATTTCAATGCTATTGTATACAGACTTATATATATATTTACACATTTTACACATTTATATGTGTACATACATATGTGTGTACATGTAGCGTCTTATCTTATATATCTCTATCTGCACAGACATGATCAGCTGTTCTTGTATGAAGGATACGTTTTACTACTGCAAACTGTTGTCTGCTGTTTTTAGCGGTTTAACTTTTTTTCTTTTCTACAGGAATCTCTGCTTGGATTACTGTGAACTTCCTCATAGGTAAGATGACACAGTACAGTACCGGCTGGTTGCACATCATTTATCAATCACAGAAAAGAATCCGCCATATATAAAGATAAGCTTGCTCTTAATGAGATTTCATTGAATACTTAGTCAAGAACTAGCAGAAAGTTAGCGTGTTATTTGCGTAATCATAGTGCGAATAGTATAACTGGATCATCGTTGACAGTGTTGTCATGACATCAGGTTGAACTAGGAGACAGGGCAGGCTGTGGTGACCACCTTCACCTTCAGAGGCCTGGCCTAAAACTCAGTGTTCAGTTCAGGCTTAATTCTTGGGGACAGAAATACAGAACACCATCAAAAGAGATTAATCGGAACAAGATATTCTGATTACCTGTTATTGGATTACTATAGTCGCTGCCCTCCTTGTTGACTAACTGGCGTCCCAACCCACACCCCCTCCCTTGTACCAACTCTCTACAGGGGGTCTCCATGGTTTGGACACGCCCACTGTGGGCATACTTGATTTGGGCGGAGGCTCCACCCAGATCACCTTTTCCCCACAGGATGAGGTAAGTAGGGCTCAGAACCAGATAGATGGCACGCGCTGGGCCGCAGTCCACTCCCCAGTCCCTTTCCAACCCTCCCTCCACCCCCTCCACACCCAAATAATGAAGCCAGATCTCTTCTCTAAATCAACACAAACTACCGGGATGGTCTCCCATCTTAGGGCTTAATCCGTAAATGCCATGCTAATCCGAAAGGCCTGGTAAATAAACGTTGTCGGACATTAGGTTGGAATGGGATGGAGAGGCGGAGGGGGAGGTTTCTTGTTTCTTAACTAGGTCAGGCCTTGTACACGAGGGATTGAGGACCAATTTACCATGTCATTACATTGCTTCAAAGAGTTTAAACTCACCCGGGCAAGCCGTTGACGCCTTAGGGGTGAAATTGGTTTGCAGATTGCACTGGGATCTCTCTTTCTCTTACGTAGATCCCTTTTTTTGTAGTTTTGATGTCAAACATCGCCCTGTGATAGCTTGCAGTCTGTTGTGTAAACCCTGGTAACCCAGGAAAACCGATGATTGTGACATTTTGGAATGTATGTTTTTTTTTTTTTATGTGACGATGTTCAAATTGAATGATGATATTTACAAGAACGTATGTTTACCTTCCCAGAAAACCATCCAGACCTCTCCCTTCGACTATATAACATCATTTCAGATGTTCAACTCGACTCACACACTTTATTCACACAGGTACAATGAACCAGATTATTAGATTGTGACAATGAATATGGCATTTTTCTTACTTGGGATCTCAGATGCAAGACATATCTTTACCTTCTGTATGTCAGGATATGCATTCTGTATACGTTTTGCACCCAAATATCTCATGCTAAGCTAAGAAGCTGCTCTAGTGGGACATTGACTGTAGGGGGCCTCTTCCATCTTTCCTGAAAGGCAGCCCTTGTCCACCCCTGCAGAAGGGTGCTACACAACTGCCCTGTTTTTAGAGGTTTGGTTGTATAAAATTCGCTGACCATGCAAAGTCGTGGTGCATGTTGCAAACACGGCCACCCTCTCTCTGATCATATCACTCTCACTGAGCACCCACACTGATTCAGCACTCCTCCTCCCCCCCCCCCCCCCCATGCCTGAGTGCCACTCACTGACTCTGCTCTGTCTCTCTCGCACAGCTACCTTGGGCTAGGCTTGATGTCGGCAAGACTAGCTGTCTTGGGAGGCATCGAAGGACAGCCTTGTATGTGTTTTTTGAATTTGCTTTCATCTTTGCCTTTTTAAAGACCTTCCCCGCCCCGATAAATAAGCCATTATCTAATCTTTTAATAACATGGACCAAGATTAATTCCTTGCATGCCAGCTGTTGTTGTGATTTAGTTGATGCCTGGCTTTAAGAACGCCCATCAGCCCAGTGTCCCGGATGCAAGCCTCCATGGGGATTTGCATTTTATACACTTGGATTCTAATCAGATTTCTTTGTTTATGCACTTATTCGTTGTATAATGCATTTATTCTCAATTTTCCCTCTATGTATGAATGTGTTCATGGACCTGCTTAAGGAAGCCACCACATGTCAGTCAAAGTCATTTTAGAAGAATTAGGCTGTAATGTGGCAGTTTTCAAGCAGTATTTCAAGCTATTGATTGGACTGGATCATCAGCCCAGTGTTTGTGCGTGCGTGTGTGTTTGTGTGTGTGTGTGTTTCATAGAAAAACTTGTGGTAAGATGATGAAGATACCTCATGTCCTGCTGTTGGCATGTTACCATCACAACATGAGGATGGCGTTCTGTTCACTGGACTGATACATATTCTGTCTTCAACAGCAGAGGGCAGCCTTGAGCTGGTGAGCCCTTGCCTGGCGCCTGAATACTCTGGCCAATGGGAACATGCTGAAGTCATGTATACTGTCAAGGGACAGAAAGCAGGTAGAATATGTTCATGCGACTGGTTAATGATGGAACCTGAGTGATCTTATCTGGGTACTGTCACCTTTTGAGCACACTTACTGTATATCTAAAGTTTTTGAAGTGTTAACATCTATAAGTGTTGTCCCCGTTTCAGGTGAGCCGATATATGAAGCTTGTTTGACGAAAGTAGAAAAGATGCTCTACAAGAAGGTGGAGAAAGCAGAAGAGGCCAAGGATATGGACTTCTATGCCTTTTCTTATTACTATGACAAGGCAGTGACCATGGGAGCTATAGGTAGGGGCCTTGTTTGTCTACAGAATATGATGGTGATGAATAGGGCCACTTTCGGTCAATTCCTATGTACCTACATGTTTTTGTACCTTTATTCTTGCAAATGTGTGGCCGCTGTTTTTCATTCTCGGTCTCCATCAACTAGATGAGAAAGCAGGTGGAACCGTGAGCGTGGGTGACTACGTAGAAGCTGCCAAAAGAGGTGAGTTAGCGCCCTCATGGTGCGAGTGTATGTAGGTGCACCCTCAAAGCTGCTGCTTGTGGTGGAAAGTTTGGACCTCTTAATGCATATCTCTCTGTCCCCTAGTATGCAACAAGATGGAGACCAGTCCAGCAGAGAAGCCGTTCCAGTGTCTAGATCTGACCTACGTCTCCGTCCTACTCCAGGAACTTGGCTTTCCCAAAGATAAAGTGTTCAAGGTGAGGACACAAAGAGAGGAAATCATTATGAACCCATTGGAGTGGGCTCTGAGTTGGTGCCAGTTTACCTTATGTTCTGCATCAGTCTAAATCAGGGGTCTCCAATCCTGGTCCTCGAGGGCCGCTGTCCTGAAGGTTTTCAGTATTTCCCTGCTCCAGCACACCTGAGTCTAATAAAGGGTCATTATGAAGCTTCCACAGAGCTTGGTAATGGCTCATTCATTAGAATCAGGTGTGCTGGAGAAGGGAAACATCTAAAACCTTCAGGACAGCGGCCCTCAAGGACCAGGATTGGAGACCCCTGGTCTAAATCATCCGTTTATTATGCTAGTATGGTCAGTTTAACAGTGTTCTTTTCCTTTTCTTGCAGCTTGCGAGGACTATTGATAATGTGGAGACTAGCTGGGCTCTTGGGGCCACGTTCCACTATATTGACTCCCTGCACAAGCAGTGAGCTGCCCCACCGTCCTCCTCGTGTGCATTGAAGGATTAATGCAAACCATGAAGTATACTCTAGGTTTATAAACAAAAAAGTGAATGCGAATGTAAGCATCTGTCACTAAAGGTTCCTTTGACTGCTTTTCAACAGCAGGTATGAATGTTTTGTACTTTTGAAAGGATGTTTACACTAATCAAGGTACTGGTTTTTGAAGGAGCATATCTGACATTAAATATAAAAACTTACGATATATATATTTATATATGCTTAGTTGGCACTGTTCATCCTTGCATGTTCAGTTCAGAATAAACATTTTTGTATTTATATATATTTGTAGTGCCTTTTGCATGTGAGCCACTAGGGCACTGAAAAAATATACTTAATTCTAACTCAAATTAGCATCAACACTTTAACATTAATCTTTTTATTCAACAACAATTTTTTTTAAAACCGTGGTATTCTGAGACCAATGAGTCCAGTTAAACGCAATGCATGTTAGTCAGGACTTGAAACGGTCCACCTTCATTTCTTAACACATTAAGTATCAGCTTGGTGCAGCGGGCATGTCTCCAGTCCTATAGGAAAGCATCACACCACTCCGTCAGACACTGGGAACAGGAAGCAGCCTGTCTAGAGTTGGCCCCACTCGTGTCCTTCAACCACTCTGTAAACAGCTCGACATCCTTTCTCAGCAGCAAAAACTGGCCCAGCACCACAAACGCCTGCGGATAAAATGCTGCAGTTAAAATGATGCAAGATTGGCAGGGAAATGTAAGCCGAATGCACAACTCGACAAATGAATCGGCCATTTTCCCTGCAAATGTTAAGCAGTATAGACAATCGGACACGTTTGAACTAAATCAACTCACTTTGTCAAAGCCTTGATCTTCGAGCTTCTTCCCCAGTACCTCTCCAATTCCTGACAGGGCATGTACCGGTTTGTCACCCATTGGTTCGGCAACAAAGTCCCTGTGCTTTTGTGAAGTGGTAGACATATTCTCTGGAGACCACAAAAATATCAGAACTTGAATTAGAAAGCGAGATGGATCATTAGACACCACAGCAAACTGTACCACCCAGAGAAATTGACGCGGCGTGCTTAGGAAGACCACAAGTTTCTTAACAGTTGTCTAATACAATCCAAACAAGTAATGGTAGGCCTCCTAATATTTCACGATAGGATCGTGTTTAAAACTGTTTCTGATGGAGGGCCCAAGTTGTATGCGTCTGACAATCATTTAACCTTGGTTTACCCTGAAGTTGCGACGTGTGTAAGATAGTTGACTCAAATTGCTATCACCTGCTGTCGATTATGGTTGGAGTTACAGTATGATGTATGGAATCCGCCTCTTTGAAATACTCGAAATAATGTGGGAAAAGGAAAATGATTCCCATCTTGAACTATTAGATCGGCGCTACCCCTACGTCTGCTGTGACGTGTACACGCATAGTTTTTGACCAATAAGATGCACGTTTGCACAATCGCACTCCCACCCATGTGTTACGTTTCCAGTCTTTAATCCCCTGCCGTTAAATTTAGGCATCAGACTTGATCATAACACTTAAATTGATTAAAAAGTTGATTTGGGATTTATTAGGAACCATGACCACGCCATTGAGTGACCACGAAAAGAGAAAAGAGATCAGCGTCCGTGGCATTGCAGAACTGGGTGATGTCGCAGAAATTAAGAAAAGCTTCAATAGACATCTTCATTTCACTCTGGTTAAAGATCGCAATGTTGCTACCCCACGGGACTACTATTCCGCTCTGGCCCACACTGTCAGGGACCATCTGGTAGGACGATGGATCCGCACTCAGCAATATTATTACGAGAAGGATCCTAAGGTAGGGGAAATATTTTCCGGAATTCTCCGGTAGACTAAGTGACAACCTCTGTCATGCCTGGTGTCGGTCATTTGTTCAGTTGTAGTTCCCGGTAACACATGTTGTGTCTGACATTGTATACTCCATAATAATAAATATGAATCAATGCAAGTGACTCTACTCTGTGTGTTTTGCATGTTGGACCTTTTTGCAGGCTGCTTTTCTCACACTTCCTGATCGTTTCATTTCACTCGGGGCCGTCCACTTGTAAACTTCGTGGGCGTACGTCTGCTTTGATGACACTGTATATTAACAGAACAACCAGACAGATGTGTCACATATTTAGTGTTGTCTCCCGTTTAGTAGCAAATAACATCACAGACAAGAGTCGACTTGGATGTTGTCTTCTGTCAGGAACGCAATGGCGAAGGATGCAATATGAAACTGCCTTCGTATTACGACCTTTCCTCTAATAAGAAGGATAATATTTTAAGTTCATTGATAGTATGATCCTGAACTGATAAATCTATTAGTAACTGGAGTTGTGGTCTGTGGACCTCATGGAGGAAGGCAAGAATAGCGGAAGTGTTTTGATCAGGAACCCAACAGGAGTCCAGTGTCACAAGCGTTGTGTAAAACCTAAAGACCAACGGACTCTAATTGATTTCAATACCCGTGGAATCATTAACATTGTCTTATGAATGGTGTCCATATAGCATAGGCAGATAAGGTGGGTGTGTTATAGATCGGCCCTGTACCGTTCACGTCTGCAAAACCTCTAACAGGTTGGACTCATGCCAAGTATTGCATAACATGCATACCAGCGTGGGTTGTATGCAAACTCCTCCTTATTCTGGACTCAACAGGCTAAACATTGTCAGTGTCCATGAATGCAAAGTGTTGGGAACATTTCTTTTATGTTAGTGACTAGAACACAGTGTTGCTTGTAAAATGGCAGTCTAGTGTTTCTTTTCATTCCAGAACTCAGCGTATCAGTTTCCCCTTCGAGTCTGTCTCATGAGTCCCTACAGCAAAACTGTCTCTTCCACTGGCTCAGACCTGCGACGATTATGTTCTGTGCAGTCACGGTTTTGCTCTCGCTAGAGTTCCATAAGGGCCTAAAGAGGCTGGTGTAGTTGAGGGGAGAGATGGTTTGGACTGCAGGGCCTTTGTCATTATTACCACCTGCACTTTATGACCTAATGCTCTATATTATGCTCTTGACCGTTCCTCTGCTTCTAAACAACACTGAATCACTTGTGCTTGCATCATCTCAGAAATCATCGTTTCAGCCGAATCCAATTCCAGCAAGTAGTGACTCCCCCTGTCCGTTTCTCTTTAGAGGATCCACTACTTATCTCTGGAGTTCTACATGGGTCGGACCCTTCAGAACACCATGATCAATCTCGGCCTGCAGAATGCCTGCGATGAGGCGATATACCAGGTAAACACATTGCGAGCGATGCTGTACTGTGATGTCACACTTCCTGCAGTTGAACCGACTGTCATTGTTGACAGTATAGACGTCCCGAGGCCACTCTCCGGAGGTCAAGACAAACTGTTAAGAGTCAATAGCAGCCAGCTATCAATAGCAGCAACTAAAGGACATTTCTGTTTGCTTAGTTTCTTATTGCAACGCTACTGACCAGATGCTAAAGTGGGGTGTGATAACAGGGTATGAAACGGGCCGTCAATGACACACTGCAACCACAAGCACGTACCATGAGACATTGTTGCATTTCAAGTTTCAAACCTGACAGACTGAATTTAGATGGGTATGTGCTTGACCTAAAATACTTGAAAATGATCTTTGAGCTTTTAGAATGGAGGCAACACCTCCTATTAAGTTTCTTTTGGTTTCGCACCATTAGTAACTCTGTGAAGAGATGAGCCTATAGCATATCTGTGCGCATCATAAATGGGTTGTAACCTTATGACAGCTGGGATTGGATTTGGAGGAGCTGGAGGAGATAGAAGAAGATGCTGGACTGGGAAATGGAGGACTGGGCCGCCTCGCAGGTAAGAGATCAAAAACATCCAACACACTTTGACACTGATATATACAGATGGTCACGTTTGGGAAAAAAAAAGCATATGCTATTTGTTTCATAGTGCTTTATACAGTACTGCTGTACCCAGTGATACAATAGCACTGTTGTATCCAGACAATGACGCTGTCAATCCTCCACATTAGCTTGCTTCCTGGACTCCATGGCCTCTCTGGGGCTGGCTGCTTATGGCTATGGCATCCGCTATGAGTTTGGTATCTTCAACCAGAGGATCAGCAATGGATGGCAGGTACAGAAAAAAGCAATCTGAGACAAACCTTTGATCACTGACCTATAATTATACACCCTGTTGTGTTTGAAAACCCATCTTCCTTCCCAATCAGGTGGAGGAGGCGGATGATTGGCTTCGCTATGGTAACCCATGGGAGAAGGCCCGCCCAGAGTACATGCTACCTATTCACTTTTATGGCCAAGTAGAACACACAGCAGAGGGGATGAAGTGGGTGAACACCCAGGTCTGTGTGCCACACACACACACACACACACACACACACACCACACACACCGCTGCCCTTACCACACACACACCTCTATGGTCTGTTGGTTTTTTCAGGTCATCCTAGCCATGCCCTATGACACTCCCGTGCCTGGATACAAGAACAACACCGTTAACACCATGAGACTGTGGTCTGCCAAGGCTCCCAAAGACTTCAACCTGCAGGAGTGTATGTGTCAGGTTGGGTTTGGATGTCCAGCTGTTGGTTTTATTTAGGGGTGATTTTACTCAAGAAACTACAACACAATGGTGTTCAACACACATCATTTATGCATGGGCACACACGTTACAAAGTTCCCTCCCTTCTTGAGGTACATTGGATTCATAGACCAGAGGCCACTACAGTGTGTCAACATCAGTACAGTTCAATGTAGTCTAGACTAATAGGCTTTCCTCAGGAAAAAAGCTGTGTAGAAGTGTAGCCTCCATGCACCAGCACAATGTCACTGGTGGAGGGAGGAAGGGAGGGAGGGAGGGTGGAGGAAGGGAGGGAGAGAGAAAGCAGCATACCAGTGTTGACTGATTCATCCCTGTAAGGAGGCAGGTGGGAGCTGAACTGTATTTTAACTAGCCCCTCCACAAACCTCAACCAGGATCAAGTTAACCAAATGGGGGGGGGGGCTCCAAATTGAGTTCAAGTGACAGTTTACAACGTGTCATTGTCTCAAATTGGAAGTTATTCTGTGAAGTGATGTGCCCCTGTGGATTCCTAAGCTATTTTTAGATGAAAACAGCTGCCCTGGAGGCAGATTTGGTCTAGTTTATGTTTCCCATTTAGACCAGGAAAATATGTGAGTAGGCTTTGATGAGCTTGTTATGGTTTGGAACGGTATCACACAAAGTGGTCTGGATCTGAAACACATCATGCAGCGGTGAGTCTGCTTGTTGAATGCTTTTGTTTCTTCAGGTTTACATGTACTTTTTGACTTGATCGTAACATTGTGTATGTACATAGGATTGCGTATATATATCTCTCCCCACTGTGCCTTTTCTACAGTCAATGTGGGAGACTACATCCAAGCTGTGTTGGATCGTAACCAGGCAGAAAACATCTCCAGAGTCCTCTACCCAAATGACAACGTACGTCTTCTTTGTTGCCTGTAGACTGCAACACACTTGGAACAGGGAGAGCGTGTGTTTGGAAGTGGAAAAGAGAAAGGGAACATGGTGGGAAGGATATTCTAGTTGAGTGTGTGAGAAAGATAAAGGGGAATAATTCAGACGTTCAGGAGGTGGCATGGGGCCTGGGGCGTTCTCTCAAGCTATGACCCTAGAAGGACATCACAGCCCCATGGTGTAGCACTCCTCACCACAACACACCCCCACGCAAATACTTACTGTAGTGGAGAGTCCTGTAACATGAAGCACGTCAGCTGTTCTAGTGGGGATGAGGAAATCCTTGTCACTCTATATCTCCAGGGACTAAAGACACGGCCCTAAACAGGGTGGGGCGCCTTTTCCAGTTTCTGTGAACGTACACAGAAAGCCCCATTAGAGCCCAGTTCCCACCTTCACCTTTCACACCCACTCAGTTGAGATGGTAGCCCGGGAAATGAAGGCACTAAACTGTCTGGCCACTGCGTACAAATCTACATCTTGGATTCACGATGAAGTCGTGGTCAACATGTTTAAACACAAAGTCATATATCCAAACATGGGATCCCTTCCACGTGCGACAGTTCGCAAAGAACATGGCTTGTGAAAGCGCCGTGTGAGGTTATACGTGGTGTGTGTCTGTGTGCAGTTCTTCGAAGGGAAAGAGCTGCGTCTTAAGCAGGAGTACTTCGTGGTGGCAGCCACGCTCCAGGACATCATCCGCCGCTTCAAGTCCTCCAAGTTTGGCTGCAGAGACCCCGTCAGGACCTCCTTTGAGACCTTCCCTGAGAAAGTGAGTGGCCACCCCACCCCTCACTCATCTCAGGGTCATTTAGAAATCCTTTGAAGTTATATTGCGGTTGGCCAAAGCATTCAGCTTGCATGGGATTGTCTCCTCTCTCCCCCCCTCATTGATAGGTGGCCATCCAGCTAAACGACACCCACCCTGCCCTGGCCATTCCAGAGCTGATGAGGATCCTGGTTGATGTGGAGAAGGTGGACTGGGATAAGGTGAGACATTGTCTTGAACTGGGGCTTTGTTCTGAAGAGACTGTAGCAACGATCTATGCAAAGGAGGGAGGTCAGTGATACTGTAGAGTAGGTGTGGTTCTGCTTTTGCAGGTCTGGTGGTATTTACAGAAGCTTTATAGTCAAGTGTGATATCTATTGTGAAGTGTGGTAACTGGCAAAACAAGAGTGAGGCAATGGCCTCCCGTACTTTGCTTTGGGTCAGGGCGTCTGCTAAATGAATGCGACGTTTATTCCGGTGTGGTGCTCATGCGGCTGTGTGTGCTGTCCAGGCGTGGGAGATCACGGTTCAGACGTGTGCCTACACCAACCACACGGTGCTGCCCGAGGCCCTGGAGCGCTGGCCCGTCTCCATGTTTGAGAAGCTGCTGCCCCGACACCTGCAGATCGTCTACGAGATCAACCGACGCCACCTGGAGGTGAGATCCTCGCCTCACACCCGGTCAGAGAGCTCAGGTTTGACTGGTTTTCACGTTTCGAAGGAATCACGCAAACGCACTACGCTCATGCTTGACGTACGGGTTGAAGCCGTCTTGTACAGTACAGAACGCAGTGCCGGAAGACAGATCCAAAAGAAAAAAGTGTCCCTGGCCCTTTCCGATGCGTCCAATTTCTGCTTTATGAAGAAAACATGTTGCCATTGACCGAATACCACAAGACAAGACACTTTTCTGACAGTCCTCATAAGACTGGTCATGTTCCGTTTGCTTCCTATCAGAGGATAGCCGCCATGTTCCCAGGAGACAACGACCGCCTGAGGAGGATGTCCCTGATCGAGGAGGGGGACCCCAAGAGGATCAACATGGCCCATCTGTGTGTGGTCGGCTCCCACGCTGTCAACGGGGTCGCTCGCATACACTCCGACATAGTCCAGCACACTGTGTGAGTATGAGAAGCAGATGCGTTTTGAGAGATGACAGGAAATAGTCATCATTAAAGGCTGGGCCAACCTCCAGGGTTAGGGTAGCTTTCGTGTACCTGGTTTTGTGAATGGGATGCTTCTTTTTCGGCGACCCAGTTTCAAGGATTTCTACGAGGTGGAACCCGAGAAGTTCCAGAACAAGACCAACGGGATCACTCCTCGTCGCTGGCTCATGCTGTGCAACCCTGGCCTGGCTGATATTATTGTGGAGGTAGGAGAGCTAGCTAGGCCTGACGCATTTAAACTGGTTTTCATATAAATATAATTTTCTCTCTCCAGGTAGCAGCGGAAATGAGAAACAGTTGCATACAACTGGAAACTAGTGTTAAATGGAATAGTTTTCTTTTTTTACTCTAGAAAATTGGAGAAGGCTTCATGTCAGACCTGTTCCAGCTCAGGAAGCTGCTTGACTTCATCGATGACGAAGCTTTCATTCGCAGCGTGGCCAAGGCCAAACAGGTACGTAACTCGACCTCTCCCCTCTCACATTGTGACGGAATCTCGCCCGTTTGACATATCCTGTCTGATGATTTCTCACTCGTGTGTTTTCAGGAGAACAAACATAAGTTTGCAGCCTACTTACAGGAGAAGTACATGGTCAAAATCAACCCGGAGTCCATCTTTGATGTTCAGGTCAAGAGGATCCACGAATACAAGAGACAACTTCTCAACTGTCTGCACATCATCACCTTCTATAACAGTAAGAAATTGGACACATGACAATTTACTACATCAGTAGCACTTAAGTGAACTTCCAAAACACCAGAATGGTGGTTGGAGGCAGGTAAAGTTTCTCAAACCAAACTCGATAAAACATTTCTGAATGGACCATGTGTTGCATGTGTGTGCTTTCTCTGTACTATTGCCCATAGTTTTAGAGTGCAGTGTTCAAGATGCCCATATAGGTGTAGTGGTCAGGTGACCTCATGTTTGGCCATACAGTGTTGCCGCTGTGTCTTCTTAGGTGTTTGTGCTGCCATCTACCTGTTAAAAGCCAAACTGACAGACACGGGAGGATGGGAAACGACTGTGTTGATGATTAGAAAACGTTCACATTCTGTAATTGCATTCTTTTCTTTCACTTGCGTAGGGATTAAAAAGGAACCCAGCAAACACTTCGTTCCAAGGACGGTGATGATCGGAGGAAAGGTGCGGTGTGCAAACGCCCCTTTGTTTCATCGTAGGAGTGCGGAAGTTCTGAACTCATAAACGTAGATCTCGATTTCTGACGATATTTCACACTCGTCCCTTTTGACCCAGGCTGCACCTGGCTACCACATGGCCAAGAAAATCATCAAGCTAATCACGTCAGTGGGCCAGGTGGTCAACAACGACCCCATTGTTGGGGACCGGCTCAAGGTCATTTACCTGGAAAACTACCGGGTATCTCTGGCTGAGAAAGGTATGAAGGGACAAGGACAATCTTGATCAATTGTGTATAATAGCTTTCCTCAAATACTGACACTGGTAATATTACTTTGAAAATGATTGTACTAGAAAAAGCACCCGAAAATAAGGCCACGCAATGGGATTTTTTAAAGACATGAGGTTTCTAAACTGTAATATCAAGGATCATTACATTTCTAAGCGGGTTTGTTCAGTGCTTGTTTGTCTCTCTCGTGTTGTCCAGTGATACCAGCAGCTGACCTGTCAGAGCAGATCTCAACAGCAGGCACAGAGGCCTCCGGGACGGGCAACATGAAGTTCATGCTGAATGGTGCCCTCACCATCGGAACCATGGACGGCGCCAATGTGGAGATGGCAGAAGAGGCTGGAGAGGACAACCTCTTCATCTTCGGCATGAGAGTGGAGGATGTGGAGGCTATGGACAAGAAAGGGTGAGAGAGAAGAAGACCGTCTAGAAGGAAACAACTTGATTCAGTCTTGTTCGGTCTGAAACAATTTCCTCTTGCGGTGCTGAGGAGGGGGAAAAGAAAAAAGTGTTCCATTCAAAATTCAGATGAGCTGGGCATTCTTAATATTACCCTCTGCAATCTACAAAACCATGCATGATTCATCCTGACCGTTTCAGATGAGCTATTCACGATCGAAACGAGGGGGAAAAAATGTCGATTCAGTGCAGTGTTGTGTTACACCAGCCAGCGCATTGGATAAGTTTGACACCACCGTATCCCCGCAGGTACAATGCCAGGCAGTTCTACGAGCGTCTGCCAGAGCTGAAGCAGGCGATGGACCAGATCCAGGCAGGCTGCTTCAGTCCTGAGGAACCAGAGCTCTTCAAGGACGTAGTCAACATGCTGATGAACCACGACAGGTTTGGATACGATCGCAGCCATGTTTGTTTCTTCTTGCTTTCGTGCGGTTTCGTTTTATAAAAACGCACAATGTCTTGCGCGCTCCCCTCCCCTGTCTTCTCGCTCGTCAGGTTCAAAGTGTTTGCTGATTACGAGGCCTACATTGAGTGCCAAGATCGGGTCAGCGAACTGTACAAGGTGAGGCATTTCCTTGGCTTTTGAAAACGCTCTTTCCTCAAAACGGTTTCCCCCGAAACCTGAATCATGTTTTTTTGACACCGCTAGGGGATGCTAGTGTGCCTCACACACTGCGCACGCTGTCCTGTAGAAAACCTGAATGTGTCAACACCATTCTTCCAAGCCACCGCCTGTAGCATTGTGCTATAAGGGAGGTTAGAAGTGTGACCACACTGGGGTGGTGCTGGGTTACAGGGCTAATGTTTCTGGGCGCTTGTCTCTCATTAAGCGTGGCTGCCACTGTTGGCAGACTCAATCTGATCAACTGAAACATGTCCAAGTAGCAACTGGGTTCACCACATCACAGCATTAGGTGCTTAGGTCAGCACTTCCATAGGGCTTTGCCAACTGCCTTACGCACTGCCAACACACATGGGTGTATTTCTGCTTTGTCACAAAAGGTGGACAACAATTTAGTGGTGAGTGTCTCAGAACCCATATGGTGAAATTAAGGACACATGCTGACAATATTTAGCGGTGTGAAATTCCTATGATTTGTGTTTCCGTTCTAGAACCCTAAAGAATGGACTAAGATGGTAATCCAGAACATAGCTTGTTCCGGTAAATTCTCCAGCGACCGCACCATTTCTGAATACGCCCGAGAGATTTGGGGCGTCGAACCCTCCAGCGTGAAGATCCCGCCCCCCAACGAGCCCGTCGTTCAGTCCAGTCGCTGAGAAGCTCCCATTGGTCAGAACTCCACCAGTCTCGTCTCCCTCAGTCTGGCTTCATCATGCAGCTAATCCTTTACAGCCCTCTGTGACATTGCTTATAAAAAAGGGCTAGACAAATACAATTTTATTTGCTTTACAGCAGAGGGGGCTGGAAGGGCAAACACGCACAGGAAATATTTGAGCTTTTTCTTAGTTTCACTCCTTATTTTACTTGTCTTTGTTAGAACAGTTACCTCATGATTATGTGCCTGACAGACCAGTTAGACAGGCTAACTTGCTGACTCAACACAGTCAACCAAATTCTTCAGCCACACACACACACACACACACACGACTGCTCCACTTTTAATGTGTATGTTCTGTAGTTTACTGCAACTGATGAACTGTAATCGCAGGGGAACAAACTAGTTTTTAGGCATCCCTATCTAAACATTTAATGTCTGACTCGGTTGCATAAAATGCATAGTGTGAAGTTCCTGGTAAGTGGACCAGTATTTATCATAACTTTCATGCTCTCCGTTCTTCATAGTGGTTAATGGGCTGTGACAAAATATGCCATGTTCTTTTTTTGTGTGTATATTTGTAATGTAAAAGGAACTAACATCTGTTGTGCATTCTCCGTGACTTCACAACATCCTGCACTTTATGGAGACTACATCGGAGTTGCTGACATTGCCTCATGTGACTTATGCATGTGGAGGAATTGCTATATTCACATTCTTTTGTGACTGTGAGCTTTACTTGAATACTGCATGTTAATATGACTTCAACAAAACAAAAAAACACGTCATATTCAGTACACCTTCTCCTTCAGGAACGTTGTCATCTGTGAAAGATTGAAGTGAGGTGGCGATCAACAAGATTGTTAGAAAATAAAGACTTCTGCACTTACCATTCGAAAGCCTCCAATCTTATTGAAAGAGCTCCTGTCGTGATACAAGTTTAGCACCTGTTCAGTCATCGCTCTCCACCCCTCTTGTTTGCAGTCTGACCATGTCGCTCTACTAAACAGGTCCAACAGGGCTACAACAACTCCCGTTTACCAGCACCAAGCAAGCACGTTTCACCTAAACACTACTGAGCAAACAGAAGAATATCGGGCCTGTCGCTTAGAGCCAGTTATGGCACCTGTTTTTCAGAAACCAACTTGGCTAATTCAATCTTTCCATTGTTTATTTTTATACAGAAAAACAAAAGACCTGTCCAGTCCAGCTCAACAGCTGGAAAGGTGACTTATGTGTAAAACATTAAAATATCAGAAAGGAAATCAAGACTTAATCCAGATGAATGGACAATTAGTTTACGAAGATAAAGGAAAAAAAACAAAAACATTTTGATTTAAAAATACATTATATATTTTGTTAAAGTTGTCCCCAGTTTTCTAGCTCGGGTACATTGAAGTAGGAAGCTGGTGTAATGACAGTGTCACATCCAACTTCTACACACGGCAAAACAGCTTCCGGAAACATCAAACTTACATTGTGATTAAATTTGGGTGAATGATTGATGTCAAGGTCCGGAATGACAACATGTTGAGGAGTTGCTTTCACAAAGTAAGTCTGAAAGACGACATCCACAGTTGCTTTGACCCGTTTCCTGGATACAGTAGTGCTTTGGAAACAGTAACCTGCACATTTGTAAGGCTAAAGCCATGTATTGTAGGGACTATGAAAGAAGGATCTGGTCCCATAAACTCAGTGCAAATCGCACATAATGAGCCCATAACAAATTCCTTTCAGAACGTAAATCTCATACAAAATAGAAATTGTGTTTTATTTTTTCGAAGTTCCGTGGCTTGGATATTTCATCTGATTCAGAAACACTCTATATCCCCCATCTCTAACTGGGGAATTCCTACAACAGTCTAAGTCTACTGTCCATTGTAATGTACATGCATATATTGATAAATCTTGCTTTGGAGAGCAAATACATCAGTCTGCCTATTCACCCCAATAATATGCAAGTCATCCATTCTGGGAGAATTGACCCACGGTCAATTATGTGATCAATTTGATCTTTTCCTTCGCTTTGATTTTTCAGGAAAGAATCATGGAGCTAAAAGCAAGTCGAAACATTTGGGAATCTGACCTGACTGCTTTGATCTGGTGTTGATCAAGAACATTGCACAACCCCAAAACCTAAAAGTGACACTGTTTAAACGTGCTTTTAACAACAGCCAATCCACAGTGAGGAAACGGACTGAAAAAATGTCCTTTGACCAGATTAGACTGCATCGCCAAACAATAAGTATGAATGAGAGACTTCTAAATGAATTTGAAACAGACTAGCAGGGCACAGAGTCCCACACTCTGTCTGATTCCTGGCCCCCAACTGGTCTGGTACGACACTGTAGATCTAGGGCCACACGTACACACGCACACACGCACGCACACACACACACTAAATTAATTGCAGCTCCACAGCACAGCTGCCATCTAGCTACAGAGGACATAAACCATTACGGACCGAGACCATAACAGTAAAATAAGCAGTGTTATGACGGTCTGATAAGAACCACTCTGACTAAATCAGATGCTGACATTGCCTATCATCGAGGAGGGGAGGGGGGGAGGAGGAGGGGAAGGGAGGAGGAGGGGGGGGGGTAGATTTACTAACTTTTTAAAGAGAAATTACCTTTAACTGTCAGTGACCGGATTACATTTTGACATTTCCTAAGCCCTGCAGTCCTTTCACAAACATAGTTTCAAGTGACAACACTCTGGAAAGTGAGCAGATAAATAATGATACTTGCTGGCCCCAAACCCCAAAACACACAAGTTAAACTATGTTCTTTTCAAATATTGACATTTAAATCAAGCAAGCTCCAAGAGCCATTTAAAAAAAAGCATTAAGCTTTGCATAATTGTCCAAATATCCCGTCATCTGATATACATATTTAATCCATAAAGTTAAAACAAACGACAACAAAATGGATATTGTTAAACCCGTAGGTTCTAAAGATCCATTTGATGGGCATGAACATCTATCGGTGCTCCTTAAGGGGAATGTCCGTCATTTTCAGCGCAACGAAAACTTCGTCCACTGTTTTTCCAACTCCAGTGATGTTGATGTCAAGGCTCATTAGAATAGTGCATATTTAGACTTTGTGCTCACGACATCCTCTTGATCTGTGCAGCCATGACAACAAGCCAAGTCCGCCAGTTGCTCCTCTCCTCGCCAGTTCTCTGGTTTTGCTTGCAGGTCATTCTCAATGTCAACAGGAATACTAAATAACCGGAATGGTGGGTTCTCAGTCCATGCAAGTATGTACAAGGTCCGGTGATGTGATGATGAACTAGCCTCTAAGGTACGTTGTGTGCGTGTGTCAGTGTGTGATGTTCGAGTGCGTGTGTTGCAGGGAAGAGGTGTACGGTCAGAATGGTTTTTTTGTTGCTATGTGCGTGGATGAGACGAGCCGAGAAAGTCACTGTAGAACAAGACAGAAAAAAAGAGATGAGAAAACAGTTACCAAGAGTCTTCATGTTGGCCGAGACAGCCAAGAGTCTAGGTGAGAGTCTTTTATAGTCCCCATGTTTGCCACGAATACACCCACTGCTCTACTAATTTTCTCTGCTGGTGAGTCACTGCCAAATTTGGACCCCGGTTGTGACACATATTGTCAACTGCGAGGCAGTCTGTTGCTTGGAGAGGACCAGTCTGAATTAAGGCTGTGTGAATCAGCGACTCTTAGATCATAGGAATTCCGCTGGTGCACCCTCTGGTTAAGAGGGTTGCTATAAACATCAGCTGGTCTGCACACATCTGCCAACCATGGATTCCTCAGAAACCATCTATGACATCACGCTCCGTAGAGGCTGGGTAGGTTTACAGTCCACGTACCTGAGTATGTGCGGCAGCTCTGGGCTCCTGTAGATGAACTTGTGTCTGTAACCAAGGGAAACGGGGAAGGGGATAAACTGGACCTTGTGACCACTTAGACTCTTGGACTGAGCAGCAATATTGTAGAGCTGAGGAGAGAAAAAGGAATTGTGAGAAATGTAAAACAATGGGGTCCCATTTCCAACAGTACAGGAGTATTTGATGCAGTGGGGGTGTATTTCAGAGAGTCACAGCTCAAAGTCTTTGGTCCTCCACTCTGCCATAACGCAAATGAAATCCAAGTCATTATTTAAGTTAACTGCCTCTGAGACTCATGACTACGCTTTGAGGAATGAGCGCTGGCATATTCAGTGCCCCTTTTTCCAAATTAAAAATTTAATCAAATATGCTGGGATTTTTAAGACATCATAAAAGAGAATCAATCACGGGTAATTAAATTGAGAGTAATTCTAAGCTCGGTGCCAAGACTGCAGCCACCTTGTCGCTGCAAATAAACCGGATATTAATTACCTACACTAATTCAACTATAAACCATGCTCCTGTTGACTTTGGTCCACCAACGTATCGGGGCCCTTCATTGGAGGACCCGAGACTTCAGTCGGGGTGAAGTAGTAGATTGAAAATGACGAGGCAGATTGTGACCAATGAATCAGCGATGTGACCAGAAGAAAAATGGCTGGCTACCTTCTTCCCTAGATGAAAGGGCACAACGGTGTCATCCTCGGCGTGAAGGATGAGCAAGGGGCAGGAGATGTGGTCGACACTGCCAGAGAGCGAGAGAACGAGAGAGAGACAGAGAGAAAGAGCAATAGAGAGAGAGCGATAGAGAGAGAGCGAGAGACACAACAAGAGAGAGGGCACATGCAGAAGTTAGAGAACATCCCATGGAATTAGGGAGAAACTCGCCAACAACTGACTCATAAAATGTGCAACACTGCCATATCATGGCCCCAGAATGAGGTTTGCTAGACAGAGATGAATGGTTGTCTGCTGGGGTCGGCCCTAAGCCCCCTGCTGGACAATAGGCCTTGGGCCCTTCCAGGGGAGTGAGCCTAGTCAGCACATACCAGAGGACAAGTAGGGCACACAGTGATCTTAGTTTTCCCATGCTGTGTATTAGCCCCACGAGAGCCAGCATGCGCGCACGCACACACCCTTTTAATACGATGAGTAAAAGCTATTTAATAAGACGTTGAGTTGCCATATTGACCCCACAAACCGCTGTTATGCAAACATATTCCATGCATTGGGTCCAGGGACCATATTCAGCCCTGCTACTTAGTCTGAAGAACTGGCTGCTTAAGTAGGGAATGGGAATTGGAGGGGGGTGGGTACAAAATAACAGGACGTTTCAGAAAGCTGAGATGGACATACTTCTCATCACTGGAAAAGTGGATGTCGTTAGCGGAGATGGCGTCCAAGAAAAACCAGTCAAACCCCGGGAGGTATCGGTACACCTAGGAGACGAGGAAACAGATGTGCTAAAGGAGCCACAGAACAGCGTGGCGGTTTGGCGTCTAGACGGGCGTGGGGGGGCACCTCACCATTGAGAAGGGGTGACTCTTGGCTTCCTCTCTGATGTTGGTGAAGGGAGATTCCAAGATGAGGGAATCTGGGGGCGTTCCTGAAAGCAAGGGAAGCACGAGAGAGGGAAATGCATCGCGTGTTTTAAGTATACATGCTAAATGAAACGCATTGACTCTGACGTCTAGAACTTCCATACCGAGTGCAATACGTCGTGCTTGGAGAGGATATACCAGACATTTCAACTATGCTGAGTAGTCAGTCTTGTGTCTGCCATGTCTGTATGCACTGATACACTGCAACCCAGTCCCAGTCAGAGTGGTGTGAAATATTCAGCCTGGACACTTGATACATGGGGAGGGGATTGTGTGTGTGTGTTAAGTCCTCTAGCGAAGGCGACCTTGGGCACCTATTGTGGCATCTCCTACATGCTCTGCTCAGGTAAGACTGTCTGCATTTTCAGGGCTCAGTCCTTTGGTACACTTACCTCCATCGCACAGACGCCTGACCAGGTTAGTGGCCACTCTAATGAGGAAATGGAAAGGAGCAATTAGTCCAAGAACTTAGAGCTCGATGGCTTTTTATCTCTAAGCCTACTGCTCTGTAACTGTACATGCCACTATTCAGGGGCAATGTTACAAAGAACCGATTATACCATGTGTAGACTGCCAGTGGCGAAAGCTTGGCCAAGCCTGTGTGTGTGCGTGTGCGTGTGGGGCCCCTACCCAGTTCCTAGAGAGTGGCCCCAGATGTACAGGGGTTTGCGACCGATCCTTTCTTTCAACCAGTGGTAAAGGAGCAAAGCGTCTGATGTCATACCCTGCTCAGAGGGGCTGCCACCGGAGTCACCCCAACCTGGAAGTCAGAAGAACAGTTGGTCACATTGGGCCAAGTCTTTCAGCATTTCTTTCCAGGATGATAGAAAGAGACATAGGGTGGGGGGGGAGTCAGCCCTTACCTCTATAATCGAAAGTGACTACATGGTAGCCTAATGAACTAAGAACCTGGTGACAAAAACAAGCACATGATTAAACTATATTCAGCCTCTGCCCCATACTGATATTCTACGATTATTATACAGGATTTGACAAGGAACAGGAAGCCTGTCGCGGGCGTCTATAAATAGAGCAGCACATGTTTAGCCTTACTTTGTAAAGTTGAACTCTATGATCTCCCCCTCTGCAACAGACAAGAAGAGCAAGTACATGAGGTTAAAAGTGAAGTACTTCAAATACACCAGTTATGGGCTCTCTCAATGGATTGTCTGTGCGTAACCCCCCATCCGGGGCTCGAGCTGAACTTTGCAACGACAAACAAACGTCGAGGTCATCCAGCGAGCCGTGTTAGTTTAGAAGGCAGCGTGAAGGAAGGACTTACCTTGTGCCTGCATTGCCATGCAGATACAACATGACTGGGTTGGGGGACTGGAGCGTGTTGTCGTACCACTCTCTGTCTTTCCCCTGCGCCTCTTCCCACATATGGGCTGGGACTGTGTGCCTGGGGAGGGGAGAGGGTCTGACCAAGTGCTGGAGCAGTCACAAGCGAAACTCCACATGCAAAAGGTCTTCGTTTAGGTACACTGAAGCCATTGTCATACGCTTTGGGATACGCTTTGCATCCGTTTGTCAACATGCACAGCTGGGTGTCTGTCTGCGCGTCTCACCATACACCGATGTTGATGCCCTCCTCTGGCTGCAGGTAGAAGTTAGAGGTGTGGTTAAGACCCTGGTCCTGAGGTCGTTTGAGGTCAATAAAATAGGGCATCCGCACTGTAGAGGGGAGGGGGGGATGGGGTGGCGAGAGTCACGTGTTAGACGGGTTTATGTGAAGACGATTGCAAAAGGTGAATAGAAAGTCCAACTGGTCTCTAGACCGGTCTCTCTTTAATGCTTCGTCAGCCCTCACGAGATACATCCATTTCCTCCCTAGACGTCTCGACTCGTCGCTTCCTCCACGTCGACGTTGCAGCACAAGAAATCCTAAAAGCGCTCGGCTGTCAGCAGGAATGAAGAGCTGATGCGTCTCTTACAGCGTGTCATTTGGGTAGTGTGGTGAAGCGAACACCCGTGTACCAGTACATCTGAACTGGGAATAAAAAGGGGCTTTACAGTTCCTAGGTTCAGAATTCCATTCCAAGTGTGCCACATCTATCTTAGAAATACCGAGCGGAAACGTCTTTTAAACGATTCCGTCTAACCTATAGCTCCATATTAGTCGCTGTAACAGAAGACCATCACTCGGGATCTCGCTGACTGGCTATAGCTGACTCATCAATGTTGTAGGTGTAATGCTGCCTCTTACAGCCCATCAAAATGCATGAAAAGCACTTCAGTTACACGCCCACGCTGCCTATCAGGTGGTGGGGGGGGGGGGGGGGGGGGCGTACAAGTGTGTGTGTGTGTGTGTGTGTGTGTGAGGGCGCGATGAAGTACAGATGGAATATCCTCGTTTTAGTTCTGCCTCAGTCTGGAGTTTCAGGCTTTGTTGAATCATGTGCGCACACACCAAGACGTCCGGACTCTCCCATCTGCTTGTGTGTGCGCTCCTAGTGAATCACCCTGAGCGAACCCGTTGACCGAGCGAGCCACGCAACGTTTGCTAACGTTTCCAAGCGTCTCTGATCCAACGCAACGAGAGCTCTTCCCCTTATTAAATCCTCTGCGCTATTGCACTCGGCCGACTCACTCACCGAAATTTAAAAATACTAGTTTTGCCTGGATGGACGGACAGAGCTTGACGATGAAGGGGATGGTGATGTAGATTCCAAGCACCCACAGGAAGATCCTCTTCAGCCTTGTTACCAGGCCATATCTGGAACACACAACAAACACACCCGTCTGGCCCACATTCTCAAAAGGAAGGCACACAAGATGCTGTCTGATGGTTCGGTTGCATTCCAGGCTCACGCCTCATAGCTGGAAAGCATATTTGCCGACTACAGAATGTAAATGCGTGTTCGGACAGTGATTTGTTTTGTTAATGAGGCCTAATAGTAAAGTTACTAGAGAGAAGCGGAAAAACTGGTCTTAAGAATGACTAGAAAGGCGTCTCCATTCAAGAAGATAATGAAAGCGTAGTCAATAGAGAGGAGGCCTGTAGAGAAAAACTGGTCAAACTGCCAAAACACGATAATCAAAAACCTGTATCCATCCCTCAAAACGGACTCAGTGCCTGATGCTAAACAGAGTTTAGCCAAGGAGCTGCCGTTCTCACCGTGTCCTCTGCTTTAACCTGTGCAGGCGCTGTACGTTTACATGCCCACATCTGGGAGTTTATATTTACTAGAAACAGTGAACATTGAACGTGGCCTTTCGAGGGGGTGAACGTATTCTCTTTTTGCCCAGTAGAGTCGAAAATGAATTGAGCTTTACTGCGAGCGCATGAACACATCTCTCTGCTCAGCCCAACGTGTCACATCCGTGTGTTGCGCTGCAGTGGATGGCGTCTCTTACCCCACGCGTAGGGAGCAGTCCCTGACCCACACTAGGCCCAAGCAGCAAGGACTCAGGCCGTCAGGGGTCCCCCTGCAGCAGGGGGGGGAAACAAAAACCACACACAGTTCCCTCCGGTTCCACCCAGGAAGTTGCGCCATGCAGAACAGCACATGCTCGTCAGGCAGGATCATGCGTGCGTGCTGGGATGCGCTCGTGTGAGCGAGTCTTCAATGTTACGATGTCAAAAAGGTCATGGTGGGTGCGTGTGTAGCTTTACACTCTCTCCCCCTTTCCCTCTCTTCATCTCCTCCCCCTCTTCTCCCCTGGTTGGCCTTCTCAGTGGCGTGTTACGACGCTTCCAGCGCTGACCTCTAGCACCCAGCAGAGCTAGCGGGGCCGATATGTCACAACGTTACGGCTGAGGCATCAGTCAGGGATGAGGCCCGGGGTGCCTCGTCACAGACCCCCCTCCCCTTCCCTGCGCCCCCCCCTCCCCCCCATCCCCCCAGGAGGTACAGTCACCCGGGGGAGGGAGGGGCTACTCCCTCCTGGAGGTGTGTCGTAACCTCTAATGTACTGGCAGTGCTGTGAACTGTATAACACAGACAGGAGAGATATAGTAGGCTCCGGACTAAGATGTCTCTGGGGGGGTTGGAGTGGGATGAATGTAAACGTGCCTTATGAAGTTAGCGCAGGGATGCACAGGCCATTTTCAGCGTGTGCAGCAGGACCTAACTGCGAGTCTATGAATAATGCAGACTTGTTGAGAGAGCCGGTGAGATCTTGTGTTTGGGGTTATCGAAAAGGGGAGAGAGAGGCCAACACAGAGGGATGGATCAAGTTCCATAAACACTCACCTACAGTGAACATTCTCTGAAACCTGATATGGAAACATATCACCAGTGCACCTGGGTGAATGGCTATCATATACCTACTACCCTTACATGAAGACCATGGCAACAGTCAGTGAGTATCATGCATTGGTACTCTAGCATCTGTGTGAATATGCAAAGTATGTGTGTGTGTGTGTGTTGGGGGGGGGGGGGTGTTGATAGGAGTCGACATCAAACCCAACGTCCTCTACAGATAATGAAACAAATGAGCAGGTTCGGAGATAAAAAGGCAAGCTGGCAGCTGCATTTTGAACCAACTGGAGTGCAAGTCTGACAAGTTTGGACAAGGTGGACTGCACTCTGGCTTAGTTCAGAAGAGGCCTGGCACTGGCCCTGCCAAGCAGACAGATGGTGGTGCGGTGGTGGCTGGAGCAGTGGCGCGTGAAGCCGCTCTGTCTGCCGCCCCAACTACCTCGGGGGACGGGCCGTGGGTCCAAGTGAATTCGGGCCGTTTTAAAAGCGAGTTGGCGAATTGGGCCATGGCGACGACTCCCAAAATGGTGTGTTGCCACGGCAAGTGACTGACGCTCACTCTTGAGCGGAGAACGCCCGAGCAGACTGGAGAGACGACGTCGGGTCGACGGCGACGCAGGTGTCACATGGCGCGTCGCTTGTTAATGGGTTTAGCTTTGGAGGAGCTAAAGTGGAGGGGGGAGGGTTTTAGGGTCAGGTTTGGCGCATGCAAATCTGATGCCATATGGGCCTGATTACAGCCCAGCGGACAGGAGCAGGGGGTTAGCTACATTGCATTACATCCCATTGTTCATCTGCCTGGAAAAACAGGCTTCATCGTTCATAGGGAGACCAAATAGCTTGCGTGGTCCGCGTGAACCTGGCATAGCGTACGCAAGGCTTTTGAACATTTCAAAGCTAATTTCCACGTGATTAAATCTACCATAAACAAAACGGACGGAGGCAAAAGCTGGCACGATAATGTGCCTAATTAATTTCCAATAACGTGTCCCTAAGCCTGTTTCGTCTTCAGGAATATCACCCTCTGCCTGAGCCGAGTCTCTGTGCTGTTTAAGCCTCGTTCATCCCTCCCCTGCTGAGGCCAGACCGCCCAAGGTGACAGTGCAAGCAGACAGGACCTTGAGAGAACCATGTCTACCAGGCAGGCTGGAGCAGGGAATGTCAGGCTTGGGCACAGCTTAATGTAGCCTGACATGGAAGGGTTAGGGAGATACTTAGGGTGTTGGATTTCAGCAGTACTACTGTGCGTTGACTACAGCTGCGGGAGAAGTTCTCTCAAGGTCTAGAGCTTTGATGCGTGGAGGAGGGGGGAAGATGAAAACCTGAGATTCTTTTTGGCTATTGATACCATGCGAGCTGAACTACTGTCCCAACCTCTATGCTAAGTGAGGAGGATAATACCCGCTACTTCAGACGGCCCGCAAGAGCTCATGTTCCCTGAGTGGATGCTAAAAATGTGCCTCTGCATTGAGCGCTGCACGCCCACACAGTCTCATACACTTGCTCACACGCCACACGCACAAGCTCCACTGGAAGACAGTCGACAGGCTTAGCTGGAAAAACAATGGCCAGGGTGCCAATCGCAGAACTTGAACAGTTTTTTCCCCCTGTCCTATCCTTGGTGGACCTGAGCAGCCTACCTGAATGAGCGAACATGCTTTGGTTGTGTCAAACAAACAGGCTAATGGATCGGCCATTAACAATATTCCGACACATATTCAATTGCACAACAAAGCGCTACTTTATAGGAGCATTTGGTGCTTTGGTATAATCTGAACAGCAGGACCATAGGCAGTGAGCCAGTGGAATGGCTGGGTTTTAGGAAGAATTGTGAAAGTTGGATTCATTAACCAGCATTATTTATTAAAACCTTTCACATTTATTCAGTGTGAACAGTGTGAATTGACGGGCATAGAAGCACTGACGAGACACAACAGCATATGGTTGAAGTCATGTGCACGACAAAAGTTACATCGGTATGTTTTTTTTGTGTTCTCCTTTTCTTTCAATGATGTGAAGAGTAATTCTACATCAGCAGGGTCATTCCAATACTTGAAGTTGCCCGGCTCAGCAGATTTCAAGTGCCAGAGAATGGACCAGCCTAAATGTTGGTCAACAGGGGATTCTTTAAGACTTCCGCTAAAACCACTTTAATGCTTGGAAAATGAAAAGGCATTACTGTGAAGATCTAAGAAAAAGAAACAACAACAACAGGAGGTCTACAAACAGGAAGTGAAACCATAAAAGGAAGTGGAGAAGAAGAGACAGGGGAGGGTCTCATGCAGCTTCAGGAACAGAACATGACAGAACATTGAACAAAGCCAACCGACAACACCTCCTCCTAAAGGCACAAAAGGCTGCTGTGTAAGGAGACAGTCTACCAGGGGAAGCAGAGGTACCAGAAGAACAAGGAGGTCTATGGTAGACCTAGAGGGAAATTTCAGTCACCAGTTATTACTTAGCGTTACGTTTAAAGGCCCGGCAGGCGATAAGGGACTGTATCAATTAATGTCCATCTCTCTCCCTCTCTCCATGGTCTCAGTTTTGAACAATGGGCTTCCCTGACTCTAAGCAGACTCCCTATGGTGAGCGATGCCAGTCCAAGTTAATGGCCTGCCCTTCTCATTATAAATGTTCCTGTACCAAACACCTTCCCATGAAAAAGTCTTCAATCCACCCACCCAGCAAACCAGCTAATATAAAGAGGGCTCCCTAAAGGTTGTTGCATATCTGTTCCATTGAGGGCAAGTCAACTAGGGGAATTTGTGAGCCAAGTCCTTCCATGGATAAGCCAAATCCAACTACGGGTTAGCCAACTCAGATCTCTTCATCACGCCCGGCCCGAGGTCAAGTCTGGATTTCAGTTCTCATATCAGGTTAGTGACTAAGGAGGCCCTGTCTAGTGTTGATGCAGACTGACATCGCTAGTCACATGAGTAGCAACAACAGAACTACTAAACTGGACTTTCTCCGAAACATACATCTACATTAATCAGCTCAGACAAATGATATAGAAACCCAATTGCATAATTGAGTTTTATGAAAAAGACGCATGGTTACAAACACAGGGCTCTGCCAGGGAAAGTGATAGGGACATCTTTAATCAAGTACAAAGACTAGTTAAGCAAACTCATAATTTCCCATTTTACAGCTGCTTCTTTTTACTGCAAATCAGGTCACAGCGCTCACTGAGCCCTAGATCTGTCAGAAGGTTTAATCTAGGATCGACACGTTTCCAATTTCCCATTTAATATCAAGACCAATGTGTTGGTATATAAGATGACAGTACAACTTCAGCATTTCTGAGAATAATGTATATCAATAAACCATAAAAAACCCTCGTCTGAAGATAGTGTTTATAGTCAAGCTTAAAAACTGTTTACCTGCACTCAAGACAAAACTGATATAATCGTATTATTGGCCACCTAACCTTAATGGTGACGGGGTTCATTCTAAGAGGGGACCATGGTGTCTCCGTTCGTCTGGCTCAGTCTTCTATTCACCTCTCTCGAGCAAAACTGAATCTGAAGGCAGTTCAAAAAGTGCATCTAACAAACAAAGCACCAGTGCTATCTATTTACGAGTTTCCTTGTAACACATTATATTATATTACGAGTGTCAAGTGCGTTGTGAATGAGTTGAGATTTGCAGAACATTCGGCTAATACGGCTTAGTGGCAGCAGACTCATCCCAGGGTCAGAAGTGATGACACAAATTGTCAGGAGATTATTTGAACCTATGACATGAGAAGACACTGGAGGGGAGGATGACCTTGATTTGAGAAGGCAAAAAAACATCATGGACAAGGTCAGATAACTCAGGAAGATAATTAGGCTGCATACCCGAGGCCAGCTAACATATATTATGGGTCTAACGATGTGGTATGCCAAAATGATGCTGTCATTGTAGTGACTAACACTTCAGATGACCTTTTCGCTACATGTAAGAGTAACAGACCAACAAGAGATAAAGTCAGCCTGATTTCAAATGAAGACATCATCCAAAAGGGCTCTGATGGTAACAAAACCACTTTTCACTGGTCCTAGTTTTTCCAGCCAATCTTTATATTTGTAAAGACTGTTTCTCACAAGCACTCTTTGTCCTCATAATAAATTGAGTTCTACCTCAAAAGAAAAACTGAGACCATGGGTGATAAGAGGTAGACACAATAGTGAAAAAAGCACTGTGTATACCTGAATAGTTGCCCTTATATCTTGGAATGCCTTAATAGTATTTATAATGCAATATTATGGTAGCGACGTTTTTTTCATATATAAAATCCCTGAGTCTTAAAATTACGCACTGTTACACGAGCCCCAAAATGTAATCGATTATGCTGGTTTACAGTAAGCTACACTGGGACAAGGTCAATGTTTCTTACCTTCTAAAGGGTCTTCCCATTGTTTTGTCCAACTCTGACTCGAACGGGACACCGCCGGGCCCGGCAACACCTTCTCCCTTCTTCTCCGAGTACTTTAAATTCGGACTAGTGTCCAGCAATGTGTTCGTGGTAGAGTTGTCATGTTCCACGGTGAGCGAATTATTTCGCTTTCGCATCACTGTAATATATTTGTGAAAGAGAAGCACAAATGCAGAAAAATGTAGAATGACCGTAAAACCTAATGGCAGAGAGGTCGATCACAAAGGTAGGCTGACACCCGGTTGGTGAAACACTGTCAAGATGTAGCCACGGCACCGTTGTTTTCACCCCCAGCAACGCTGACATTCAGCACTTTCGCTACATTGTTTGCAGAAGTATCTGCAGTCAGAAACCAGCTGATCAAAATCAACCTTTTGCCTTAGTACTCCTTCAGCCAATCAGATCAGACTAACTAGCTCGCCATGTTTGTAAGGTCAACACGACCAATTAGGTAATCAGAGAAACGTGTTTAAAAACAAAGCAGAATATCTTAAAATAGCTGTTGGTGACTATTATTATATGCCCACAACATTTTAGAATTCGAAACCTATATATTTAAGAAAATCAAATTTAAGACACTGGGCTAGCTAGTCTAACACTGCCATTTAGCACAAGGATATGGAACGTTGACTGTTTCACAATAGCCTATAGTTTGCTAAAGGATATATTATACAGCACAAAGTGACACTAACATTTACCTTTTACATTATTTGCAGATATCACGATATCGATTATCTCAAATCTGTATTGAACTGTAAAAGTCCAACATTAATAGTTTACGTAGCCGACGTGAAGTCTAGTTTGTCACTCTATAGTGGCCATAGTTTCCGGTCATGTGATCACAAGATGTACAGTATTTCGACATTTATCAAATTTGCCTTCAGAGTAAAGGCACATACTGCCATAATTTGTGAATTTGAATGGGCGGTTATTGTTAAAGATGTTGTACGGCCTATTTGTCGATGTGATTCACGACTTTGTGTGAAACTAATATTATTATTGACACCATGATACATTAACATATAGTTTCAATTCATATTAAAATATTTCAGTGATAATGGCTAAACTAACTTTAGGAAAATCTAATTTAGATTATGACGGGAAATGCATAAACATGGGACACTTTATTGACGTCTTAAATATAATCGTCTCATGACACCATGTAAACTGTTTTCAGGATTGTGTTATGCATCCAACACTATACTGACTGTGTTTTTTCCCTTCCTTAAAATGTCTTCTTAAAAATGTCCGTAATCTTTTCACAAGTTTCCCAGTCAAATATTAGTTTTAGTTGATTTACTTTTATTCTGAATATTCTTTCTGACAAATCCGGAAATCAGACGTTGCGTTCTTGTAAAATGAAAACAAACCGTCACGTGACGTACATTTGGCGCGTAAAAGAGTCGATCAAATAAAACTGAGTGTGACACTAGCTTTTAGAGTTACAAGGCGTAAAGTAGCATTCAGTCTTTTATGTGACATCGTATACACAGACTTGGTGAGAAAATGTTCTGTGAAAAAGCGATTGAGCTCATTAGAGAACTGCAAAGGATGGGTGATGGCCAATTGCCAGCGTTTAACGTAAGTTACTATGTAGCTAACCTACTCAAGTAACTGACCATAAATACTGGGTGTTTGCAGGACTGCAGACTAGATAGTCGTTCTATTCCAGCATTGTGACAACTGCCATCTAACCAATTCCATTTTTTCCACTGTCAGGAAGATGGTATTAGGCAAGTACTGGAGGAGATGAAAGCTTTGTATGAGCAGAATCAAAGTGACGTGTAAGTGACTTTGACGTTCTACTTGGTAATTCGTGTGCGCACTCTATGTGGAATGGACAGTTATATCCATATAACGGGAATCTAACCTACTTAATCAAGTAAAACGTATGAGACAGGTTCCACTTAGTAGTACTTGTATTCTAACGAACAATGTTATCTTAAAGCAATGAAGCCAAGTCTGAGGGCCGGAGTGAGCTGATTCCAACGATCAAATTCCGTCATTGTTGTCTACTAAGAAATCAACGCTGCATTGCTGCTTACCTGTGAGTATTACAGTTGTTACACTGTATTAGTATAAACATCTATCCAAATGAGTCGACCATTATATAGTACTGTAAAACATGAGTTTCGGACGTACGCGTTTCCCTACATTTTCCCCACCATCCATCAAATCATTCGATTGTTAACGTATTGTCATTCATCCCGCTATGCCAAAGCTACGACAGACTGCTTCGGATCAGGGCCTTGAGGTGGGAGTATGGAAGCGTGCTACCCACAAATATTCGCTTCCACTTGTGTGCAGAAGAGGTAAGAACGTTTAACACAAGGACAGTCATTGCTTTGTTTATACTACTGGTATTACATTGCTTTTGGTCAATCGTGTAGCTGGAGTGGTTCAACCAATACAAGAAGTCACTGGCCACCTTCATGAGGTCTCTTGGAGGAGAGGAAGGCCTGGACATAACGCAGGACGTGAAGCCCCCTAAGAGTCTATACATAGAGGTCAGATAACCAGCCTGGTCTTTACAACCCACATTGTAAACTACTTGAGAAATGTTAGGGTCCTACCCTCTGAACATCATGATAGTTTGCTAAGTGAGCGTCACCTTCTTTCTCTCAAAGGTGCGCTGTTTGAAAGATCATGGCGAGTTTGAAATCGACGACGGGACTATAATACTCCTGAAGAAGAACAGTCAGGTACGTTCAGACGGCACACGCGAGGTGATTTCCCATCATTCTGATTTCCTGATGATGGTGTTTACCTTGTGACAAGTGAAACCGTTTGAAAGGCGATAGGTTTGTGATTGTGGTCTCTCCTTCCGCAGCACTTCTTGCCACGTTGGAAGTGCGAGCAGCTGATTCGCCAGGGAGTGTTGGAGCATGTGGTCTCTTGAATCACCAACCCCTATTCACTGTGACTGTCTCCACTTGTTCGGAATCCACTAACCATGCACACGATTCAGAAAATGGGCTTTGAAAGAAGACAGACTTCATGTATAGTTGGGGGACATTTATTATTGGTCAGTTTGTTTTTACAATGATTCAATGATTGCATAGTGCAGGACCAGGTTACATTGTCTCTTTACAATACCTATAGTTGGAGCACCATCTTGTAATTGTGTTCTCAAATAATTTAGGAATCAAACTGTTGACTGTACAGCAGTGCAATACAATTGAAAAATGTGCAGATTTACAAAAGTGTTTATCAAAACTTTACATCTAATAAATACTGTGCTTTTGGTTGAGTTTTATATTTATAAGATTGTAATGAACACCTCAATAAAAGGTTACATTTACCTAGTGTGAGTTGGTTGATTATGCCTCAGCCTTTCACACAGGACCACTCACCTCATACAGTCTCAGACCTCGCATAAATACAGTACCTTGAAGTTTGGTGATAAAACCTGGAATGTTATTTTTTACACAATCTACTCCTTCACTGATTACCTCTGAAGTAACGACAGTAACGATTCTGGAGAATGGTTACGATGAACCACAGTTAACTCAAAACAGAAATGTACCCTTGCCAAATATGTGTCTGCTATTGTCTGTACATATAAGTTGTGCAGCAATAAATGAAGTACATACATTATCTTAGAACTGTTGAAATCAGCTCTGGTTGGGATTAAAAGGTATAACGTCTTTCAAATAAAGGTTTAGATAAAATACTTGACTTGACTGGCCTTCATTAAAAATGAGCCTCATAGTGTTGACCTCAATATACTGGGAATAGAAAAATATACCTATACACGTAAAACAAGCAACCACATGTATAATACCCTTGTGGCTTAAACAGAAGACTTCAGCTTTTACACTGCTCTAACAGGTATACCTGTGCTTGGTATGTGCATTCACGCCAACAACCTAATGGAGACAGGCGTTAGGCGAGATGTTGGTGATACTGTGAAAAATAATATTGTAGACCTTAAAACAATGATGGCTCACTGGGACTGTCATCCAATACTGAGTTAGGTATGAGGAGAAGGACGGTATCTCACAGTGGTCTAAGTCTTTGGGGATGTTGGCCTGTCCTCGGCAGATAGGACGTGTTCCTATGCCGTGAGGGAGGCCGGAGCAATTTTACGAAGGAGTTTGTTCAGGGCGTTGATCTTCTCCTCCAACGCAAAGTTCTTTTTCTCAGCCGTCTTCTGCCGTTGCTCCGTCACCTGGAGCGCTTTCATCAGTTGGGAGTTTTCAACATATAGATCCTTAAGTAACAGGTCGGACTTTGCATTTTTTGCCAGCTGTGGAGAAATAAATATATGGCAGATTAGATTTAGGAACCATCTAACCTCTGGAGACAGTTGTCAAGTTGTCAACTGTCTGATAAGAATATTAAACCTACAGTACTTGAAATACATATGGGAATATCCTATTGTGAAAAGGGTACCAATGAGTTCTCCTTTCTATTTGCTAAGTAAAGAGGGGTAGGCCTGCCGTTCCCTGACCTGCTCCTTGAGCTGGATCACTTTCTCCTGCAGCATCATACGGACACTCCTCAGCTTGGTCTCCACCTCTTCCATACGCTCCTGCATGTTCTCCATCACCTTCTCATAGCGCTCCTGCACACGGGCAAAGAGTATTGAGATGGAAACCCTTCCTTCGACAGCCAGGGTTTTAGCCATCCTAAAGGTGAATGACAGCGTACAACCACCTACCCTTCCCCTCCCCAAAAACCCCAACTTGTTGAGTTCCCTGAACGTGAGGTGACTACCTGCTGCAGGCCCAGCTGGACGCTGGCCTGCTTGGCTTGTGTGCGGACGGTCTCCGCCAGCTGCTGCCGCCTGCTCTGCTCCTCAGCCAGCTGAGCCTGGAGGTGGGCCAGCTGCTCCCTTGACCCAGCACACGCCTGCTCCCTCAGTTGCTGCAACTCCCGGATGTGGTGGGCCTTGGCCAGGCTCAAGGCTGAGTCAGCTCTCAATGCCTGCACAGAAACATCCAGAGGGTCATGGAAACATCTGAGGGTTTGCCAATGCTTAATGGATCATTTGTTAGATTTAAGTTCACGTGTCAACCCAGTTGCTCAGTGTGAACCTAGTTGTTCAATATGGTAAAGCTAGCAAGCAAACCATAGGATTTGCCTATTGAGTGTAAATTGTTTACCTGGTCTTGAACCTCCGCCCTGGCTGCTTCCAGCTGTTCCTGGTGGTTCCTGAGGGTTAGGTAGTCCTCCGTCAGCCTCTGAAGGTCCACATCCTGGGTCTGCAGCTCAGCCACCTGGAGGAAGCAGACTACACTCAACCTCCATCCCATCGACACAACTGATAATTTACTGCCAGATTGATCAATACATTTCATTCATTTAGCAGGCACTTTTATTCATAGTATCTTACAATGGAGTATTAGAACCCTGGGTCTTCTCGATCTATACCTGCTGAGCAATACCCATCCCCATCCACCGCACATCCATAGCCATCAGTACAGGTCAAGCAGTTGTCTCTTCTCCCAGCCTCACCCTCTGGAGCAGCTCCTGGTTGTGGAGATGGACGCGCTGCAGCTCCTCCTGGAGGGCCATGGTGGCCTCCTCCTCGTGCCGCTTCTGGGAGCTCAGCAGCTCATCCTTCTCCCTAGTCAACCTCGCCATGCCGGCTTCTAGCTCCTCCGCCTGGAGAGGGGGAGTGAAAAAAGTGCGACCACTCAACCGTTGCTCCAAGGAATCCTCGGGTTGGGATGATGTACACGGCTGATATTTGTGCCGTGACCTATCAGTAATGCAATGCAGTTACCTTGTCCTGGGCTCTCTGCAGCATCTTCTGGTGGTTTATCAATTCCTGGCCGTGGCTGTTCTTCTCCTGATTGACAGCATGGAGCTGGGAGTGGAAAAGCTCAGTCTGGGAGTCCAGAGAACTTAGAGATTCTTGGAGCTTCTCAACCTGTCCGGAAAAAACATGAATCACATTCAGCAACCAGGAACATGTGACACAGTCCTGAACATCCTGTCGACGTCGCCCATCAAAGATGGTTGGTCTTTACCTTCAGGTTCCTCTCCTCAGCCTCCCTCAACAGCTTCTCCTTGTCCTTCTCTAGCCACTGGTACTTCAGGGTCAGACTGCTCAGCTCTGATTCCACCACTGATAAACGCTTGAGCTACAGAGTGATACAAGAACCGATTCACGTTTCCTCAAGACATGCGATTCCCCACACCTCAAACCAATTTTTAAAACAGAAAAATAATTAACAAAAAAAGTGTTAAATACATTGTTAACATTAAAACCCTGAGAGCTACTGTTTACCCCAAATGCAGTAGGAAACACACCTTTTCCCTGGCTGTGGCCAGCTCCCTCTCCAACAGCTGCTTCTCATGCTGCCAGCCTGCCTGCAGGTGGAGCCTCTCCCTCTCCTGCTGGGTGGAGGTCTCTTGGAGCTGCCTCACCGCGGCCGCCTCCTCCTCCTGCTGCCGGGACACCTGCGCCAGGCGCTCCGTCAGCAACTGGACCGCCCCTTGGTCGGCGCGGAGACGGGAGCTCAGCTCGGCATTCTCGCTGCTCAGCTGCAGGTTGCGGCCGCTCAGGTCCAGGACCTCCTCGCGATACTTGGTGTTCTGGTGATGGAGAATTTAGGCGTTTCGTTAGATGTTGGGTTGGCGGTAGGTGTCATGGTCTCCTCATTTGCAATTTCAGATGATTGCAGATGAAGAGTTGAGCACAGCGAAAGATGGCGGCGTGGATGCTGTTCTCCTCCTGTTCTGACCTCTTTGTGCAGTCGCTCTTCTTCCTCTCTGTTCCTCTCATGTTGCCGCTCCATTTCATCCAGGTTCTTTCTGTTGTGAGGAAAGGAGATACATGATTTAAAGAAGATAAATCCACAGTAAATTTACGTTGATAGAGTCACATGGCTTGTTGGTGTGCAGCTAGTAAGTAGTACAGCAGACTGGTTTACTTCTTTTTGTTGACCGCCTCCTCGAGTCTTTGGACGTCTTGCTGCAACATGACAAGTCTGTCCTTTAGTGCAGTATTCTCAGTGTTGACCTCGTCCAACTGAGTCCTGGAGAGGGGGATTAGGAAGTGAGCATTGATGCTGCAATACTATCAAAGGCCATACATGTACATAAGAAAGTGTAACTAATCATTTGAAGTGAACAGAGCGATCAACACAACTGACACCAACATGACTCTAACAATGCAGTTATTCATCCAGGAGATAAATCTATCATCATGCACTTGTGTGAAGATCATTCAGTTAGAGATGAGGTAAAATGTTAGTGCATTCCATGTGGTAAACATAAGAGCTTGATGTTGAAGCACAGCCTGCAACATAGATGTGGTAAAAAACTAACACACACTAACACACATTTGTTGATCATTCCAGGAGTTAATCAGAGAGGCTCTACCGGTGGATAAAGTGATTGTTTCTTTAAGATGAGAAGATCTGCTTGCAGTTAGTCAAATCACAGCCCTTGTGCTTAGGGCGTGAACATGTCACAACCAAGGCAGGTGGAAGTTAGTCGTCGATGGATGATTTGATTTCCAACAGCTGGGCTTAGCACCACAAACCTGAGTGGACTGGGCGGACCCATCACCATCTCCAGAGCAATGACCAGTCCTTCCATCTCTACTAGCTGCTCCTTCATCCTTCCCTTCTCCCACTCAAAGGCCTCCTTCACTCTCTGCAGCTCTGCCTGGGAGGCCAAGAGGGCTTGCTGCAGCTGGTTGGAGCCGTTATCAGGCTGTTCCCGGATAGAATCCAGCACTTTGTCCTTAGCCTCCAACCGTGCGGTCAAAAGTTGGACTTCATCGCTGTGCTTTTTGGACAAGGCTTCAGCCATCTCCAGTAACTCTGTTATCTGCTTGTTCTCCATCTGAAGGTGATTCTCGTGTGTGGTTTTGGCTTCAAGCTGGGTTCTATGTTCGGATACTAGTTTTTTTGCGTCTTCCAGTTCAGACGTGACATGCTGGATGTGGCTTCTGAGGTTTGACGTCTCCACCTCCATCTCTACGATCTGGGAGGAGAGCTGGTCTGCCAGCCGGAGATAGTTCGTATTTTCCTGGGAAAGATAATCGCCTTCCTCCCGTTCTTTGTCCAAGGACAGCTGGAGGTCTGTGACTTTGGTCTGTTCCAGCCTTAACTCCCCCTGGAGACTCATCTCGGCCTTTTTACATTCTTCCAACTCTTTAGTGATGCTGTCAAGATTCAGCTGTAAATGGTCAACAGCCATTGCCTGTTCTTTCAGGTCTTGGATTAACTTGGCCCTGTCTGTTCTCAGGGATTCCAGCTCAGAAGTTTGCTTTAGGTGACTGGCAACTTTATTTTTGAGTGCTACCAGTGCGCTCTCCAACTCCCCTTTCAGGGAATCTATGCTTTGTTCTTTGGCTCTGAGCTGGGCCTGCTGTTGGACAAAGGCATTCGACAAACGACTGCAATTCCCGGCAATGACCTCCTTGTCTTGTCGAAGAGCCTCCGATTCCAACCGGAAAGTGTTGAGCTCCTCTTTCAACTGCTCCACCTGAGCGAGAAGCTTCTCCTCCCTCTCCGTGGATCTCCGCAGCTCCTCCTCAACCGAGCGCTTCTCACGTGTCAGCGTCTCCACCAGGGCCTCGGAAGACTTCAGGCCAACCACTCCATCCTCAACATGAGCCGACACCACCTGCAGTTTAGCCTCCAGCTCGGACCACCTTGCCCGCCAGTCTTCCAGCTCCGCTTCTAATTGACCACGATGCTTTTGATACTGAGCTATGCTGGCCTCCGACCGATCGTTCTGCACTCGAAGGACTTCCTTCATGGCGAGCTCTGCCTGTAAGCCGGACGCAAGCTCCTCCTTGAGACTCCGGACCTCCTCCTGGTGCTCCACCTCCAGCCGGGTCCTCTCCAGGGTCAACTGCTTGCAGACGTCCGCCTGCTCCCGTCTTGCTTTCTCAGCGCCGGCCAGCGTTTCGGCGTGGTGCTCCTGCTCTCGTTCCTGCAGCTGGGCCTCCCAGGCGGCCCGCTGCTCCAGCAGGCGCTGCCGCTCGCAGTGCAGCTGGTGGAGGAGGCCATGCTGGGCCTCGCTGTGTTGCAGCTTCATCTGACTTGTGCGCTGCTCCAGCTCCTCCCTGAGCACACGTCACAGATGCTACATCCCACCGCGCACGCATACGACTTGGACTAAAATGAGCCACGACGGCCACATGGCTAGGTCCTATCGGCTTGCACACCATTGATGTGGGATGGTAAGATGAGTCCAGGGTGTTATGGGAGTTAAAGGGAAAACTGTAAGGTACTCATGCCAAAAATCTTTGTTGATAATTTTTTTAAGCATTTTTAAAGTAATACAGGGGAGAGGCTTACCAACACTGAAGTCATTCCCCTCCCCCCCACAAATTGTAAGGCGTGGACAACACGTACCTAACGAGCAGCACTTCCTGGTCCATCTTAAGCTTCAGCTCTGCCTCCAGATGGTCTTTCTCTGAGGTGAGCCTCTGGACTAAGTTGCTGATCTCTCTGGCGTAGTTCTGCTCCAGTTCAGCTTGCTCCCTCTGGGCCCTCCGTTCCTGGTCCGGCCCCCAGCCCGGCCCCCAGCCTCCAGCGCTGTTCTGCAGCTGGCCCTGCAGCTTATCCACAGCCTCCTTCAGCGTCTTCACCTTCTCCTCAGCATGGGCCTTCTGCTCCTCCAGCTCGCTGATCTCCACCTTGAAGCCCTGAGAGATATCCTTGCGCTCCACCTCCATGTTCCTCCTCATCAGCTCCAGGTTGCGCTCGTAGAAGTTCACCTGTGGAAAGGTGAGAAGGTTACTGCGGTCTAATCGTTTTTTTCTAATGTTTCAGTATAACGTACATCAAAATGAATGACGGTTCACAGAAATTCCTCAGTGGAATTGATTACGCTCTGGTTCATTTCATGTGAAATGACGAAACCTGAACGTCACCAATTCCAAATGTTTGCCGTCTTCATACCTTGGTCTCCAGCTCGATCTTCAGGTCCTGAACCTCCTGACTGTGTCTCTCCTTGAGTTGCTCCATAGCGAGCTCTGTCTCTATACTCACAACAGGGCCAGGCAGACTCTCCAGAGAGCCTAAGCCTTAGGGAGCACACAGTCAGTCAGTCAGACACCAAACAACTTTACAATGACCTGCAATAAACAATGAAAAGTCTGGGATTTCAAATTCATACCATTCTTGTTGGCCACTTGTAGCTTTTTCCTCGCAAGGGGAGATGTGCCTCTCTTCATGTCTGGGTCATCTAGAAACACAGCAAAGAGATAATAGAAGCGGTGAGCAATGTTGTTCAGAAACCAGAGTGAAACTGAGCGTAACTAGAGAAAGACTACATGTTCTAATTGGGTGTGTGTGAGAGGGCGTGGACATCAGCTGGGGAAAGGGGGGTGGGGTGGAGGGGGGGGGAGGAGAAGAGGTGACAACTTCGATTTTGTCTAAATATTCGTGTAAAGCACATATACAAACATCAGCATGTTCATTTTCTTTTACCTGAGTCGGACTCGGTGGTTAGAGAATGTTGGTTGGCCCAGGTGAGGGTGGATGTGTTGTCCCTTGCTCGCCTGGATCTCTTTCCTGTCCCCTGGCTCTTTAACATCTCCAGCTCCGAGTTCAACTCGTCATTCCTGTCACGCAGCTCCTATGTCACGTGCGCGCGCACACACACACACAACCAAACCTGCCATTTAGACTGGTGGTGATGTTACCTAACAAAAAGACATTTCCTCCACTCTCTCACAAAAGGCACCGCAAGACCTACTGACTGAGCAACGCATTTGCTCGTGGTCAACGAAGATGCAAAAGGCAGATCAAACCACACGTCACCCCTAAAACAACGGTTCCTCACCTTGACTTTCTACTTCCCCAGAGTTGGACGCATTTGGGTAAAATCAGAGGCTCTTCATTCAATCGCATGGCCACAACGGTTTTTATTTTACACTGCTAATTTACCACAGGTAGCTAAACAGGTGACTGGAACAGCGAACACTTCTCGGAATATTTAAGTATATACACATAGGATGGCAAATATCTACAATAAAGCTACTACCATGCAGGCACCCTTACCCGGCACTGCTGCTCGTACTCCTTTATGATCTCCGTGAAGCGCTCCTCCTGGCTCAGTAGCCCACTGCTGTTCGGATCCAGGCTCCCAAACTGTCAATCAGCCACAACAGGAAGCCCGTATCAATAATTCAGTCCTTGCTGAACAACAAAAGCTCCCTAGCCAAGGTGTGAGTTACCACAGGGTTCTGTCCCTCCCCTCCTGCACCTTGTCCTGTAGCAGGTGGTCCAGGTCTCTCTGCAGTTTGGAGACGGTGGTCTCTGCCTCGCTCAGCTTCTCCTTCAGAAGGCTCACCTCCGTCTCCAATCGGCTGTTCTCCTGAAAAGTAGAAGACGGCAAAGCCAATGAGCGTGATATTTGACTTTTTTGATTGAATCAAACAGGCATAGACATCAGATCTTGCTAAATAACAGCGGTTGTGGGGAATGTGATGTACTGCACTTAAGAAAGGAGGTCAAGGCTGGTGGTCTGTGTGTGTGTGTGTGTGTGTGCGTGCGTGTGACCAGTGCATATAAGAGGGTGCCTGGATATAGAATGTCACTGGCCTAGAGGTGGGTGTGAGTAAAAACAAAATCACATGGGCTCTAATCTAATCCTCTAATTTGAACTCGTCTAAGGCAGAGGAGGGAGATAAATACCAGGGTGAACAAGGGTAACGTTGATACAGGAAAGAACAGAACATAAACCGTGTTCACGGTTTCTGTTTTCCATGAATAAAGACCTCAAAACTGTTTTAAGAGAAGGAAGGTTTAATCTGGTCGTTTATCAATCGTGTCGTGTTTGTGGGCCAGTAACCTGAGTGGCATTGAACGTTTCCTCCTGCTGACTGGATTCCTGTGCCTTCAGGGCCTCCAATTCTTCTCGCAGTTTGGTCCTCTCACGCTCTACCTGCTGCAGCAGGACTTCGCTCTCCTGCTCCGATTCGCTGCGCAGGGCGGTTAGCCTATCGCGGAACTCTTGCTCTAAACCCCTGCCAATAAGAGAAGGGTCAGAACAGATGGCTCCAAAATCACTTCCTAATGCCATAATGCCCTGTATGACAGGGTTGCAGTTTTTGGAGATCAGCACAAAGCACGTGCCTGATAGATGGTTGACAGTTCTGATCTAAAAGGCGCGAGCAAATGCAGCCGAACTGGTTTGCACCGCCGACAATACTTTAGCATGCGTGACGCAGAAATGCATACATCTTTCTAGCAAGTCATGCGCGCACAGAGGTGAGAGCTGGCTTTACTTGATCTTGTTCTCGTTCAGCGACTCCATGCTGGCGTGTCTGTCGTCCACCTCTCTAACCAGCTGGAGGTTCCTCCTGTCAGCCCACTCCAGGTCGGCCTTCACCTTGTCTCTCTCCCGACACGCCTGGTCCGCGAGGACCCTGGGAACACGCAGCAAACTCACGTTTAGGGATGAAACCTGGCAGAACACACGCTGGAGAGAACATGATAATGAAAACGGAATACATACGGTTATCAGTTGTATATCTGCAGAATATAATGGCTAGCCATTTACAAAAGCACAAGTCAGTCCTTGTTCTGGAAAAACGACAAAAACACTAAAAGCCATCACCTCTAGATGGAGACACAATTAAAAAAAGTCAATGGCACAAACTGTGCTGTGCATCACTGTCTGTCAGCCATTGATTAACCCTATGGCACTGCCAATCCATGACATCAATAGAAAGGCTGACGCCAACGACCTGGTCTCAGTTTCTGGTCATTGGACATAAACGGGAAATGAACAGAGAAGGGGAAATCGATGAGCGAACGTCTGGTCGTCTTTCAACTCTACCCAGGGGAAAAGGAAGAACCTACTGGAGGAACTGGATCTCGTTCTTGTAGGAGATGAGGGCTGCCTGGTGGATGCCATTGCCGCTGACCAGCAGCTCATTGTCCAGGGCCAGAGTCAACTCAGCCAGACTGACCCTCTCCTCCATAGGGAAGTCCAGCGTCTAGACAGGGACACGCAAGCAGATATATTGGACTGACGCACCTGCCGTCTAGCTGTCAGTTCAGAACAAGGTAGGGTTTGAATTTGCGGGACCAGCAGCATTAGAACTGGGTCAGGTAAACATGGTTCAGGAATGGTGTAACCACTCAGGTAATATGATGGTACGGTTCCTCCAGACTAATGTGTGTTTATTCAGGTCATGGTTCACATGTATCCATCCCAAATCACAATTACAGTATATATCCAGCACTGTCATTAAAGTGTTTTCCTGTGTAAGTTACAGAATGATGCCAAATAAAATATCCCTGTTAACGTATCTAACTGAGGAGGCATTTGCAAAGCATGACATAACAATACCTATACCCCAGAACCCTGACATTCAACCTTCATAGTGGTTTATGTAATCCTCATTTGAGATTCTGTCGTATGTACATGTCTAGTAAACAAGACTGAATCTCCGGAATATCTGATGATGTTGCACTTAACAAGACATGAGGCTGTTTTTGTTGCGCTGTACTTTGTAATGTTGTAGCTGAGACCTTATCGTTGCATTGTGCCTGGTGAAAGTACAGGCGGTTCTTTGGCTCAAAGCACCAAGAAACTGTTAGAAAGAAGCACTTCTGATCCTAATGTTCTGCTCTATGTTCTTTATGCCCAGTTTGTGTTGTTTTGGGTAAATGCATCAGCTAAATGAATGAAATATCTTAAGTCACACCATTCCATTTACCAAATAAAAGTCACGAAGGCAACATTTCAAGAGCGTTTGTGACAATAGGTCTTCACAATTCTAGAGGTAGGTTGTATCCATGATAGCAGGACCTACCCAAAATAAACCTAACAAGAGAATGTTCTAGCCTAAATGATCATAATCAGTGGTTCAGGACCTAACACAGGTTTCCTTTCATGGGCTTATCTAACAGCAAGAGCTCAGATCGCGCCACTGACTAACTATCGAGGTTCTGACCTGGAGAATGTCCTTGCTGTTCCGGATCCCTTCCTCGGTCCAGAGAGCGATGACTCGCTCCGGGGTGGTGCAGCCCGACCCGTCATCCAGCTGGCTCAGCAGCCGCTGTCCCACGGTGGCGGAGAGGAGCGAAGGAGAGGTGGAGCGCACCGCCCGCTCCTCGAAGGCCTGCGACAACATGGAGGGATGTTGAGGTAAGAGAGAGAGAGAGCTCGAACGCTTGCTACTCCGCCAGAGTCCTGTACCCACAGGCCAGACAACTGTAATGCCACTTCACAGCTGCGTCTAACTGCCAAACAAAGAAGTCCTTGAGGCTGGAGAAGGTTTGTACTGTCTGGCTAAAAACACCTCCTCCAGTCCAGGCAACCTCCCCGCTCAGGAATAGCTCAGGCGTCAGTCTGCACTGTGCACAACAAGGCAACCACAGACAAAGGAGCTTCCATGGTACGAATCAAATGATTTCACGCGCTACTAATGAACACCCTTTTTGGTGGTGTCGTAACCCCCTAATCTGGCTTAGCCTACTTTCAATGCCCATGTGCTCATGACACGTATTCCACAGGAACCAGTTAAGGACATGGAGGGTGCATTTAAAAGCCCCAGGACACGCTATGGTTTCAAAAAAGCTGCTCCACACCAAAGAAGTTACTAAAACAGGATTTAATCACCTGCTCAAAGCTGAGTCTGTATGGCCTTAGGTTTTCTTTCATAGCCCATGTCAACAGACCACAGCCAGATATCAGGCCTGAGCGACAGTACATTATTTTCTATCTCTGGCTTTTTCTCTTGGCGTTCAGACAACCGTTCAGCAAGTGAATGCTGAAAGGAGGAGCTAAGCCCCACCCACAGTAGTTGATTATTTGATTGGCAGCTGCTTGGAGTGCTCTAATTGACCAATGGAGTTTTTGGTGCAAAGTGGAGATTTACTTATTTTGGGACCTGGCTGGATGATGTTCTTCTCTGCTATGTGGCGTGACAGACGTTGCTCTTGTACGTCAATGACATCCCAACTAGCATGTCAAATATCCCATTTTTAATTTCAAATTAAATAGGATGAACGGGTCAATGGATTGCCTTTGGTATGCTCCATACAAACACAAATCGATAGCATGCAGTCATGCCCTAAAAAGGCATGCGATTATCTGGATGTCTGAATGCCCCCCCCCCTCTATTGAAAAGAATGTTTGTATACAAGCCCAGTGTTTGTGTGCATGTTTCTGACCTGTAGAAGTGAGCGCTGGGTGGTGGGGCGTAGAGGAGTAGAGGATGAAGTAATACCAGGGACTCCACCCTCCTTGAGAAGGCCCTTCTGGAACTCTCTGAGACTGACCCTCCCATCCAGGTCAGTGTCTAGCCTCCTGAAGAGAACATCTAGCTCCTGCAGAGGGGGCGAAGAAACATACAGGCATTCCAACACCTGCCTCATCCAGAGTCCTGTTATCAAAGACTGGGCCATGGGGCCCACAGGTTGACATGATCCAGACCTCTGACTGCAGCTCCTGCAGTCCCAGGTGGTCACACACCACAGACAGCTCCTCCTTGTTCAGGAAGCCCCCTGCTCCCACCCCCAGCTCCTCCAGCATGGCCTTCAGCGGGCCATCTGCTGGCTCCAGCCGGGGCCCTGGAGAGCGGAGCAGGCCGTCTGAGCTGTCCTGTTTCCATCGCTTCTGCTGGCCTGAGAGATGCGTGGAAAAACTGGCAAGTATTACTGACAAGTAAGCCCTGGCACAGAGTCATTTGACTTGTAAACAGTTGGAATGACAATGGTAAACAATGGTGGTTTTGAGTTTGTCTAAGCTACCATCCGGTTTGCAAAGGTTTTCAAAAAAGCATATTCAAATGCATTTGATTGGCATCTTCACATTACACCCACCTTGCTTCAAATTCTCTTATACGTGTGATATGAGCTTCACGTACACTGGGACAGCCTAAACAAGATGAAGCATTTGATGTGTTGAACCTAGTGGCTCTGCTAAATGTGCCTGCTCTGAAGGTAGCATATCCAGACCAACAGGAGGCACCAACCATGCAGGAACCAGATGATTTCCATGTGGTTATCAAACTCCTCTGCTAAACAACACTGCCACATCTCTCAAAAACAAACCATACCTTGAGCTTCAAAGCTTTGGTGAATGGGTTCCTTATGGCTTCCAGGTTCCTCGTCCGATTTGAGACTCTGCAAGTGAGACATTGATGCTAGTCATGGATCAGAGGGAAGCTTATCACTGATGCTAGTACACAAACAATGCCATACAAGTCAATGTTTGGAATCTCCCTTCTCAGCCATTTTAAAACAGGTTTACGCTACAACTGAAGTTTGTTATGAGACTGTGTGTGTGTGTGTGTATGATGGTGGAAGCGTGTGTGAATGTGCCTGCAAGCATGAAACAGCGAAAGCACCGTTCAAGTAAGGTGGCGTAGCGTGGTGCAATATCAACAGACGGCACAATGAAGTTACCATTAGGAATTCCAACCCGCCAACGTTACTTCTGCTGCACTGAACAAGAACAAACAGCAAATTGTGGTCGCCGATTCTGGAGTAGACCAGTCTTCCCCAGCAACATACGGTGCCTCATGCGAAAGGGCTAAGAGGGTCTCCTTCTTGGGTGGCTGTGTGTGTGTGTGTGTGTGTGCACGAACGTGTGTGTATGAGACGCTAACTAACTGTCTCCTAAGATTCATAACAATTCATTAGAAGAGTCAAAGTTTAACCATGGCTAACCTTTAACCAGTTCCCTCGGCAACTCATACTCTTTTCACAAACCTCACCAGAAGGGGATTTAATGTTAGTCATCAAACTCTATACTGCCAAAGAGTTTAGGTAACCAAGCAAGTTCTTTGTCTTTTTTTTTAGAATGAATAAATCACTATTCATCAAAGATGCTGCCTGTAATTACGCCACATGACATGCAAAACTCTCCAGCATACTAACAAAACTCATGTTTCATGTACCGCGCTCCTGTTGCTTCTCTTGTGTTTCAGCGCCAACCAGTGGTAGAATAAGGCTAGCACCAAAGCAGCTGCTGTATTTGAAACAAACTGCAGTTTATGTAACAGAAAATCCTCCAGTTCTCTCTCCAAGGCTCGGCATTCAAATTGGATGTCTGCAATTGCAAGGGGAACTCGCAGGCATCCAGACAAAAGGTATTTTGATCTATGCATTTTGACTTCCTGCTGTGCTGTATTTCGATCGATCACATGACACGGGTCTTGAAACGGTACGTGAAGTATTGATTTCATGCTCACATCACAGTATGAATCAATGTGGGCGACGCCCCCGGCCCCAGACTCATCAGACTCGTTCACGGGACAGGCTCCCAGCCGTATCCATCCGCTTCAAATATTGAACACAGTTGCGTAAGGACCAACGAAACGCTTCTTCACATGCGAACACCGTGTGGGTCTCAGTACGATTCCACCCATAATCTCTCTGCCTCTCTATCTCTCTGTCTCTCCTTCTCTCTGTCTTTCTGCCAGAGTTTAGTTGTTGTGGGGGCTTCTTTGGGGGCTGGAGTGCAGCGCTGTGTCCTGTCCTGCACTGGCCAGCAAGCTGATCCAATGTCGACAGACGATGGAGCAAAGCAAGACGTAGGATTCTGGGGGTGGTCGACCGAAAGGACTCGTCAGCCTCTCGACCACCTAACAAGGGATTTAGTGTTCAATGTCAGCTGGAGGGTCAGCATTGGATGGATGAGAAATGACAGCAACGTTCAGGCCTGATATGTGCTGTGTGGGAAACGGTCATGAAGCAGAATATGCAAGAGTTGGTGTTGACCGAAGCCCGGTCTGTGGACGGGGCATCGTACCATCCATCCCTGCACCCAGAGAGAGAGAGAGAGACGCTCTTTGGGGCGTTTGACCTTAGCAAGCGTTATGACTCGGGGGGTTATGATCTCTAAATAAATCATACGAAGTGATGTAAAAAGGGGAGATAAGTTCCTGTGAAATATTCAACAGCATGCGATTTAATTATTTACACAACAAGAGGCAGCTAGCAGAATACAGCCAGGATACCTTCACAGCAGTGTGTTTCAGACCAGTATGATTTGAAAACGACAAAGTAAAAAAAAAAAAATAGACCCACGTTGACTTCATCTATCTCATCACACTGGTCAGCTACATCTATAGTGCTTGTCTGTATATAAGGCTTGTTTATGCAAACCTCACTGGCCAATCCTCTGTTAACCCACACTGACAGGGATGCTGCCGCTCTCCCTCTGTCCTCTAGCAGCAATCCACACAGGATTAAAGACCTCTTATGTAATGTCCCTGCTGGAAATGTTAACTATGTAGAAGAGATTATTGGTCGAAAGCTTAATGAGAAACATGGTGTGGGAATCTGAGAGACAAAATGAGGGAGACACGGGGAGAGATGCGAACAGAGGGAGAGAGCGATGGAGGGAGAGAGAGAGATGGAGGGAGAGAGAGAGAGAGAGAGAGAGAGAAGGACAGAGAGAAACTGAGGGGGAGAAGGGACAAGATGTAACATCCAAAGTGATCCGAGATGTAAAGAGGTTACATAAAAAGCTTTAAATATTTCACAGGGCAGGATTCTAAAACAAGGACAGAGTTGTTTACAGGCAAGCAGCAGTGGATAGTTGTAAAGCTTTCTATCATATAAATAAACTCCTATGAATATCCCCAATAATGAGCAATTAGCAGAGACCAGTATTGCCAGCTTCTCAAAAATACTGTAGAAATCAATATCAAAACAAAAGGATTCCAGTAATTTTTCTAGCCCTCTCTGAATGTGGACTTCTAGAAAGAGTGCGGAGGGATAGGGAGAAAAAAGGGGGAGGGGGAGGAGGAGAAAAAGAAACAGAGAGAGGCAATGAGAAAGGAATAAAGAAAATGAGAGAGTGAGAGAGTGCATGCATCTTTGATCCACGGCCAAAGCCAACACAGAGGGGTGGTGCAGGGTGGGAGCAGCCATGAGGTCTGCCAGGAGCACATTCCATATAATCCCACTTCCTGAATGTGGAGAGAAGCCGGCCCCTAAAACCACTTCTACCTCTTGGAGACCCAGCTTGCTCAGGTATTCAATGGTCTGGAAAGCACTGCGCTGCTGGAACATTCAAATGTCAAGGAAGCCAACAAATTGCAGGACACTGGGATATTTGATACAGGCCTCACCCAGAACTAGCACAATGAAAGTCATTCATGAGGTACACATATGAGGAATCGAGGTGAACCAGTGAGGTTGGGGATTTTCTCAGCCCACTTAGGCTTGGACTAGCTGGTGCACACTGCAGTAGGTCCAGTGCCCAGTGAGAGGGAGCTAAAGTCAGCAATCTTCTTGTCCGCTTCTCAGATTACAAGGCCCAGCACAAACACAGCAGGAATACAATGGAAAGGGAGGAGCACCGTCTTACCTCCACACTCTCCAGGGAGGTGGAGCGCCGTAGTTTGGCCCTCCTGACCCCGGCTGGGGAGGTTTGCTCGGCCCGGAACGTGGGCGACTCTTCTGAGTCCGCTGTCAGCTCTGCTTCAGGCCTGTCCGGTCGGGACCTGCGGCCGTAGCGCTTGGTTCCCTTCACGAACTTGGGCTTCACCTCCTCTGGGATGACTAGAGCGACCGGAAGCAGGAGAGGACAAAAAGTATATTTGGCAAAGAAAGAAAGGAATGCTGTGGTTTTATGGTCTGCTCTGACTTTTCAGCTCTATCATAGAGTTAGTTATATAGTGGAAGATAGTATACAGTGCCAAGCAGTGAGCAACATTGCAAATATAGCCTACTCTGTTTTCTGTAGTATAGCGAATTATTTAGAGACAATAAGTGAGACTGCAAGCCGGAACTCTGAGACAGTCATTGAGATCCCTGTCATACCAACCTGTGGCTGCCCTTCAAAAATGGCCTAGATACGAATACCGGTCGGCAGTGCCCAGCAGCTAGCTTGTCACACACATTCTAGAACAATCCCAGGGAGCAGAAAGGCCACTGCCATCCTTGATTCAACTAGTTCACAAAACTTCACATTCATTTAACTAAAGACCTTGCTAAATGAAAGGACACCACATAGCCAGGGGCTAGACCAGACCCACTTAACAATACGAGGTCAGATCTTCTCCTTGAGGGACACAATACAGCGAAGATTAAACAGTGCCTTCACTGATAGATGCCTCAACACAATATCCCAAAGTAATATCAGCTAAATATACTGAGGTATTTATTATTTGAGTGTAACCATCAGCTAATTCTTATGGTTATGGTCAGAACAGCTAAAAGGTTCTTCATATTATGTGGCTCAACGAAGACGATGGATATCCAAAAGGTCATGAACTGTATGACGCTCATATTTCTTTCCAGAACAAAATAAAAATGTCACATGATTGTCACATTGATAATATGTGTACTGCAGCTATTAGCATGGTCAGCAATTTGATTAACATTTTTTATCAAACCCTCAAAGGCTTTTAAATTCCTCTGGAAGCTCACAGGGATTTTCCAGCAGATTTGGAAGTCATATGTCAGCAAGCCAATTTTAGTATAGTAATTAACACCATTTTCATAATGGTATTGCCAAATCTCAAAATGGCCACACCACAAAGGAGACAAAAAGACACTGAACTCCACAGCCAGAGACGTTAAATGTTTAGATGATTTGGATGTCTGTACTGGGAAGAAACAGACAGGTGGGTCTCCACCATAGACCTACAGTAGTCTAAGCTCTCCAATATTGCCATTTTTGTCAAGACCGAAATGGCCTTAAGGATCCCCGATCTTGCAAGACAGATTGCTATCCATAGGGACGCACTGTTTACATCAAGCACTCATCTTATCCACTTATTGGCCTCGTCGTAGGAGCACAAGGACAAGAAACAGATTTCAACGGAAGTACAAGCCACTGATAAGCACTCATGCAAACAAATCCGACTTGCACAATGGCATGGCCACCATTTTTGGAATGAAGACAAATCGTTTATTCGTTTCTTTCCGGTGAAAGTGGTTTCCTACCTGGCTCTAGGTAGCTACTTTCTTCCTCGGAGGTGCTGAAGTCTAGAGAGCGTGACAGCACTGCTACGAAACCCTCTTTAAACTCCTCAAAGTTAATCTGCAAAAGGAGACAGTTATTTAGTCAAGTCAGCCGCATGCAGAGACGTTGGCAATTGAGCAATCAGAGGCTCTTTGAAATGGAGGGAACGACATCCTTTTCTTATGCTGCAATTAGTGGGAATTCGAAAGAGCTGTTGCAAAAGTATACAACACATCAAGTCAACCACTATAAAATGAATACAATGACATCACATTGCACGATATAAAAACTATTTCCACAACCTGTTACGGTAGCACAATAACTCAATACCCGTGAACAATGGTGCGGTCCGAGCAGACTGTCCAGCAGTATCGGAAGGTGAGCGTCCAGGTGCAGTTTGTGGCAGAGGGCAGTCAGGTCTTCCTTGTCCAGGTAGCCAGTGCCTGTGGTATCACAGCTGTCAAACTCCTCCTTCAGCTGGGCCACATAGCGGTTCTGCTCCTCCTCATCCATCCCATATTGCATTGACTCTAGCTGTTGAAAAGACAGTGGAATTGTGAGACCTCCAGTGATCAGAGAAAGAGGAAAACAATGCATAGTTCAGCCTTTCCCTTCAACTGCATAAATGACAATTATACTAAAGATTAAGTGAACCTCTGTTTGAAGCCCAGGCCTTGTACATATTGGTATCTGCTGCTTTAAGGCTTGAAATCAGTCCTTGGGAATCCTCCAACCACAGGCTAAAACATGTGCCCAAGTGGTTGCAATGTCCTCAGAAAGTATCCAGCTATTGGCCCTGAAATCCTCAACTTAAGTTAGCTTAAGGTGGTGTTTTGTAAACAATGTGCAGAGTCATTTATCTAGTCTGATTTCAAGATACTGAAACAAGCTGTCCTAGATCTCATTAGGCTGCATACCAAAGGGGTGCACGTCTGTCTAATGCATTTGCAGTATCGTTTTGCATATCTTTCGTTCAGTTTCATTACTCTCCGTGAGGAAGGATAGCCTGTTTTAATACGTGAATTGCAATTTAACAAATCTACATCAAACTACAAAACAACAATCGTACATGATAAATGAGACTACTCAAATTTGCCTAGTAAGATTAATTGTGAAACGGTTTGTAAAAACCATACACATTTATTCTAATTTGGAAATAATCAAAGAACACAAAACTGACCATTCACAAAAGCCTTAGAAATGGCTTCTGACATCGCTGTCATTGACAGTAGGCTACCTCATTAGGGTAAGTTTATACTGAATGTATTGTACCGTTAACATACAACCTGCTAATTACCGTTTATCTGATGGCCTGCTAAAGGCAAATCATTTAAAACATTTTTCTGTTCCCTGGAGGTGAGAGGGTAAACTTCACCATGGGAACGGGGCGCCCTAGAGAAACAAAGCGTTGGGAAACTTAAATAAAATGATTCCCAATTTACAAAATACACACGTTTTTGCATTTCACATCATTTTAAAAGATTTTAATACTTGGCCTTAGGCGTTGAATCAACTATCATCTTAACAAAACAATTGACTTTTACGATTAAATGTCCGCTCATACCCTCTCAGAAAGTCCCCACAAACAGTCCAAGAAATTTTCACGAATCGTTCCTGGTCGTATGTTTCCTCATGATGCGGACCAGTGCGGAAAGATAGTTTTTACATCTCGAAACTTATCCAGCTGTTCCAGTAACTAAGGTCGCTCACATGAATTGCCTAGCGGACGATGAGCAATGCAGTAATATACCAAAGAGGCTGGTACTTAGTGGCACCGAAAGCGAGGCTATGTTGATATGTGTGTGCTGCTGTTGAACACAGCTCACTAGCGCGCCGAAAGTAGCAGAATGGAATGATCAAATGCTGTAATTTGTTTGTTGCGCCCATCGTCACCAGACGCAACACTAATTTAGGCTATACTACTACATTAACATCCTCCAATTTAGGGGCTGTTTTTATTAGACTAAGATAACCATTGTATTACGTTGTTTTCTAAATATGCAAAAAAATAAAACCGTTATATAAACGGACCAACTCCATTTACTTGGTTGTGTGAAATAAAAATGTCATTCATGAATATAAAATAGTAGACATCGTTTCGAATACTTTGATTATAGATTAAATGAGATGGAACTCCATGGCATGAACAACTAGCGTCGAAAAGGCGACTAGATTAGAATTTAAGGAACTATCGATTGGAACGTGTACTCAAGTTACGTCACATACTATGCGACTGCAGTTGAGAAGAATGAAACATGCAGTTTTGGCTTTTTCCCCACGTTGGCAGTGACTGTTGAGCTTTCTCCTTATCTTTCTGATATGTGTCATTGATTCAGGTGCTATCGATTGCGCCATACATTTGGCTGTTTCTGTTCTTAAATGATTGCATCATTGTACGTAAACTTAATGTTATCTGTCTGGCTTTCAATGGTGTAATACAACGTGTTAGTTAGTAATGACAAACTAACATATCATCTCTATACCACACAAACATGCAAAAAATCGTAGGTACACATTCAACTAAAGATAATTTGTAATCTATGAGTTCTTGAGAAAGTGAAAAATTCTTGCAGTCTGTGATCAAAATATCTCGCGAAGATCCTCCCACTACTTCCGGAAACGCTGTTATTGGAGGAAAATGAATTATTGAATAATAGAGGTGCTTCTATGGGTGTTGACAAAATACTCTTAAGTATTGAAAAGTTGCTAAGGACTCAAAGTGATTTTTGACACGGCCGATTTCGGCGACACATCACGCGCTCCTTGAATTCGGTAATTATTCTTTCTAAGCAACTATAATTTTACGAGGTAAAGAGCACGTACATTTTCAGTTGTTGCGTGATCATAATGATAGTGCAAAAATATAGCTTGTACTTATTTGTTTTTACCTCTACTTAAAAAAATTGTTAAAGCTATATAGGTAGGTGTGACAAACTCCATGATTTGTCCAGAATTGTACTGCAATTAAACGCTTTTGAACTCAAAAGTAGGAAGCTTGCCCATGTAGTTACATTTAATTATACATACGTGTAATTTAATTTTATTAACTTTTCACAGATCATGGGTGGGCAAATATCTATGGACGGTGTTCATGTGGTTGTAGTCGGCGGAGGTTTTGGTGGCATTGCAGCGTCGCAGCAACTCCAGAACAAGGGAATACCCTTTACTCTCATTGACATGCGGGATGCATTTCATCACAATGTGGCAGCACTGAGAGCTTCCGTACAGAGTGGTATGCATCACAATGACTCTTCAGATAAATCTCACTCATTTAAACACATGCTGCTTATTAAATCATTGTCCAGTACAATGTTTATATCGAACCATTTCTTTTTAGGCTTTGCCCAGAAGACCTTTATCCCCTATGCTGAAACATTTGGAGAAAGTTTTCTTCAGGGCCGTGTGGTTCAGGTGGATCCTGTCTCTCAAATGGTGGTATTGGATGGAGGGAAGGTAAAATGACACTTTGTAGTACTTTGTCGAACTCAGTGCCTGTTATGTGACACTATATGGCAGATTTGTTTGTCTGTGCAACAGGAAGTGAAATACTCTCATCTTATACTGTGCACGGGCACAGACGGACCCTTCCCCGGGAAGTACAACACTGTGGTCTCCTACCAGTCAGCCATTCAGAAGTATGAAGACTTTGTAAATGAGGTAGGTTTTAAAGCGGTCAAATACTTAATATGTTGACTTGCAAATCAAGTTAAATCAATTTTTTTCTTAGTTGAATGTCCTCATACTTTCTTTCTGTTGATAAGATTCAGGCTGCTGGCTCAGTCCTCGTGATTGGAGGTGGATCTACAGGTGTGGAGATGGCTGCTGAGATCAAAACCGAATACCCAGACAAAAAGGTTTAATGCATCCCAGAGACTCAGACTCACAACATTGGAATACTGGAAAAAGATTTGATTTAAAACTTGAAATCATCACGTAGACTCCATTCAAAAACTACAGACTTAAAACGAATCTGTACTCGCGTATCTGTGTCTCATATCTCTCCATATATTTGCAGGTGATTCTGATCCATTCTCACATCGGAATGGCAGACAAAGAGCTGCTGCCAAGTGTCAGAGAGCAAGCCAAGGAGGTGCTCTTGGAAAAAGGCGTGGAACTTATACTGGGTGAGATGTGGAGCAGAGGGCAGTGCCCGTCAATGCCAGCGGCTGCAGAGTCAGAATGAGCTTGAATGGTTATGGTACTGTACTGGCATAGATAAGAAGGTTAGGGTTCCATTCAGCTACGTCATGTTTACAAGCTCATGGTGGAAGGTTAATTTTTCTTTTTTTACTTTGTGTACAATTGCTTTTTTGTTGTTACAGTAGTTACATACTTTTAACATGTTTTGGGATCATTTATATTCCCGATTACTTTATTAGTCTTTCAATGGATTGTTTACTAATTCACCCAACACATGTAGTACCCAGTGTATCAGTATTTGATCAATATTTTTTTTTAACATCCAGGACAGAAGGTGTTAAACATGGCTGAGCTGGAGTTGAATGTGATCAAGAAGGATACGGTTATCACCACGGACAAGGGTTTGAACATCATAGCAGACCTTGTGATCAGCTGCACAGGATCCAAGATTAACTCTTCAGCTTATAGCTCAACTTTGAGTACGTTTGTGAAAGAATGGATTCGTCTACTGTATTCTTTGCCACAAGAGGGAGACAAATACTGTCATTTATTCTCCGGTCCTTTGCTGTTCTAGACAAAATGTCTCAACCCCCCCCCCCCCCCCACCAGTTCCTCAATGACCTACAATGTTTGTGGTTGTTATCGTATGCCACGGTGTTTTGACAGACCGATTTGATCTTTCAAATCGTAGATCAGCTTATCGTGCCACTTACCTGACATTGTCGTTTCAGACGGATGCCTGGCCGAGAACGGAGCCTTGAAAGTGAATAAGCATCTGCAGGTGGAGGGTTATGAAAACGTGTACGCCGTCGGGGACTGTGCCAACATCAACGAACCCAAGACTGCGTATGCTGCAGGGCTTCATGCTGGCGTTGCTGCAAGCAATATTGCATATCGATTGGCTGGAAAGGCTCAGACATCCTATTGCCCGGGTAACAGAATATCACACACCGAGTTCCTCATCCCTTTTAACATAACTGCGATGGAACTTAGTTACAACTGTCATCTTACATCTAATATCCTACATGCACTGATGTCAACCATCCATCAGTAGGATCCATTATCATACCCTGCTAGTTCATTGCTACACCAACTACAATGCATTACTGTGCCAGTTCTCCAGGCATGTTTGCGCCATATGGTCTTTGTGCAACAAAGCTTTGTGGATTGTACAATGTTTTTCCTGTCACGTCTACTCAACAGGCAGTGTGACAATGCTTTTGGCTATGGGCCATAATGATGGCGTGGGTCAGTTCAATGGCATGAAGCTCCCTCGATTTCTTGTCGCCAAGGCCAAGAGCAACAACCTGTTATTGTGGAAGAGCTGGAGGGAAATGGGCCAAACTTCCCCTTAATCTCAGATCTTTCTACAGTCTTCAAACTCAAAATGCTGTCTGCCTGTACTGCCTGAAAATAGGAGAGAATAGTGCCTTAGTTTCAAGGTAGTTCTACAATGCACAACGAAATGTAATATGAAGTTATTAACCAGTATTATTTCCCCCCAAAGTAATACACCTATAAAACTGAATACTTCATCTTGAACCTAGAAAATAAAGTTTTGTAAGAGTTCAAAGGATACACTGAGTCAAGTGACTAAAAGCTGAATTTTACAGTTCCAATTGAAATGAGACCACAATGAAGTAGTGTTGCCAAATTACCTTCTGCGAATTGAGATTGCCATCACAAGAAATTACAAACAGTCCAGCTTTATTATATTCAAGTTAAAATAAAAAGTCCATTGGTTTGGTTTTGTATTATTAATCATACCCAACAATAAATACATATGGATCACAGTGGAATTAAAGGTCCTTCGGGAAGTGTCCGTCATAAGTAACTCTTATTATTTACATGTTCTGCTTCATTTGGCACATCTTAGGCTTTTATTCCTTTTTATATAAACAGCGCAAGCTAAAAATAAAATGCTGGTTTCAGATTCTATCCTGAGTCGACCCTCACTGCAGCACAGGGTAAATATGTTAACTCAAGAACAAAGACTTCATAAACAAGGCATTTTCTCCCCTCTGGACAAGTATAAAATATTTACAATACGTCCTTCAAATGACTTATCCAAGCTATGCTGTACCAAAACAAATGTCAATATGACCATGTCGACTTGATATTTGTTGATGTAAAAATCACGAGCAAAAGAAAATGTACCATCTAGGCATCCACAATAACATTTAAGTGATGCAATAAATAAAGTATGAAAAAAATAGGACTGGTAACATTGGCCAGCAAAAAGAAAAGCTACCATCTATGAAATTTAGTGTAAAGGAGTTGTACATTTGGCTCACAACCACTTTATGAATGGAATGTTCAGGATTAAAGTCAATAAAATCTCATTCCTGTGAGAATGAGGTAGACCGAATGTCTGAGTCACACTAAACCTATGGAGAGGCGCCAAACAGTTGCGTAACAATGGGCATACCATGTTGCATCTCACGCCGTACAAAAACATACAACAATCGTGTGTAAAAACTGACAAGACTGAAAGACCATTGAACGTTTCAGCACCAGTCCAGTTTGCATCATATGTTCAGGTGAATAAATAGTCTATAAATAAAACTTAAATAGAGCAATGTCATTTGGTAAGTGTCTTTCAAATTATTTTCTGGGTGGCGTCAAAGCTGTACTTCAAGGAGGGGAGTTGTGGGGCTTATTTGAGACGCCCACGAGTTCCCCACCCACAACAAACACACCTGCAGGGAGACAAGCTTGGTTTCCAAGCAGTCACCTGAGGTAATGCCAGAGAAATGTTCACTATTTAAGGATTGGAGAAAGGAAAAAAAGGGCACAGCACAGATCATCCACCCACTATTCACAAGTTTAGAGCAAGAGCATCAAGCTCGAAATGCAAGAGAGAAACCTGTCATACCTGTTTGCTTGGAAACTGGGTGTCATTACTGGGTGTCTGCTGTGACACATTCACATTAACCTTGACGGGTGAAAAGAACTCATGCAATATCCAAGTGGAAAAAGTCCAAACGGATGATTCACACCTCAGTTGTGACAAGTGTACAACCATTTTAAGTTTGGGGGTGTTGTGGGCAATAGGTTCTGAACGTAGGTGAACAGAAGTGAGGAGAACCTAGTCGGTCTTGGCAACCTTGGCTCCTCCAGAGCTTCGCAGGTAGGTCTGGTAGAAGAAGGAAGAGAACAGCACTAGGTAGCTGAGGTACATGAGCGAGGCCCACGCAATGTTGTCAACTCGGGAGTGACAGTCACCCTCCTGCATCCAGCAGTACACCAGCCCGCTGACAGTCAGTCCCATCACCATCTGTGCAATCTGCATGGTGGTGATGACCACGGCAAAGGGGCGGGGCACACGCAGGCCTGCCGCCCGAACAGCGTAGTAGGAGTACATGAGGGCGTGCACAGAGTAATTCATGGTCATGAACCAGCCACCACCAGCCACCATGTCCTTGTAGGAGTACCAGGAGTAGAGGAGCACAGTGATGTGGTGGTACCAGTGGAGGAAGATGAGGCGCTGCTTACGCAAGACAATGAAGGCTGTGTCACCTGCAAGGGAGGAGAGGATTAGCTATGGTGGTTCCTAATTTTGCAGTGATATTCTAGGGGGCCATCACAGAGGCACCACAACCATAACCCAACATATGACCAACTACTGAGACAGATCCGTCTAACATCGCTGTTACAGTTGACGTCATGGATAAAAGCCTTTTCGGGCACAGATTTGTTGGAAGTCTTACCTAGTTCAGGGGCTTTGCTCAGGACAAAGGCGCAGGCCCAGAACTTGCTGACTGGTGCATAGTAGAAACTCTGGTCACATATAGACTGTCTGAAGCCATTTGTGGAGAGTATGTGCATCATGTACCATCCTGTGCGTACAGCTCCGATGATACTGAAGACAGAAGATGACAATGTCAAACAAGGGCTGAAAAAAAGCACAAACTCTATTCCCCATTCAATACTTTGAGTACATTGCTTGTTAGATTTTTAGAAGAGGCAGTTATGTTGGTCAATGAACCAACTGTTTCCCTGTTGTTGGTAGAAAAAATTCTTGCATTGGTTATCAGAGCATCTATTTGGATCAAAATCTCCAATGAAGGATCAGTTGGGAAAGCAACATTTAGACAATCATATTAAACGTGTCCAGACTTCAGTCACACGTCAACTCACGTAGGTGTAAACTGCACTACAAGTAAATCTCAAAAACCTGACCCCTTCAAAACAAATACCTCCTAGCAGCAACGGTCAGTTTGTGATAAACTATAATTATAAGAGGATTCTTCCACCCCCTTGATGTATGACAGAAGCCCTGTATACCATTAATGGATCACTGAGCACAAAGACAATGACTACTATTGTTGAGGATTGATTCAAGATAAGAATTCAATACAAAAGGGCCATATCATATAACAATGTTATATGTTGATGTGGCGTAAACCATAATTGTCCTGTCAAGTGGATTTACAAGAGGCACAAACTCCTGAAAGCGCAGACCATGAGATGAACATTGGATTATAGTGGTCCTGTTCAATCAAACTGGAATTGTAGTTCTAGTTTCGAGGCTGGTTATGGATTAGAGCAGGTTGGTCTGTGTAGCCTCATATAGCACTCTTGTACTGGATTAGGATTAAGCATGGGTGGGGCTACGCTTCACAGAAACCATTGAAAGATACAATCACCATATATAGTATTGCACTTAGTGAATTTAATAACCGATTCATCGCTAGGCCTATACATTAATCCAAATTGCATTGAAATTAAATGTGTTCCAAAATATGCGTAGTGGAAGGGTTTGGATAGTTAGACATAATACACAGATCAAATGCTTCACGTACAACATCCAAGTCTCACGAATATTTATTTCATTTCCTAAAGCAAAAGTTGCTGGTCTACATCACAAATTTACCTGAAGATGGCTAAACTGAGTGACCACACCACCAGCGGTCTACGCAGGTTTAGTTTTTGCCGCTCCTTCATAAAACGTTGGCCTCCAAACACCAGCGCAGCATACAGGCCACAGAACACAAATGACTTGCTCCTGAAGAGACAAATATACATTGCATAGTTACAAAAAAATTACTAACAAAGTTCAAGATGAAAGGATGATGAGTCAAGATAAATCAGAGCTGAATTTAGTCAAAGGAAACCATTCCAAATAGGCGAGAATACAATGTAGGTTACTTCACAAATAATAAATCAACGACGCAACGTTACTTAAAAAGGTAAAGGCATTCTTCAGTTAATCAAATTATAATGTACCCCATTACGGAACTGTCAACAGCAATAATTAGCGCTTCACCTTGATTACCTGTTCATGCGGGCCAAGAATAAAAAAGGGCCCATTTAGAATAAAGTGTTAGCCTCAATTCCCTCTCACCGGCTCCTAATATTAGTTTGACAAAGCCCATACGAAATTCGAAAAAAGAAAATCTGTCTTATCAAATTGAAATAAATAAGCAGAGTGGAAAAGCTCTGTTAGGCTCAGACAAAAATGTCAGTTTGGTCAAGCGATGAAAGGAAACTAGCCTACTCCGAAATTCTTGAAACCAGACTAATGAGATTTGCAGATGGAATTTTCCTTACCAGTGCTCCTGCATCCATTCGATTGCAACTCTCTCATCAAATTGTTGCTCGAATCCATATTCAGATAATGAAGTACGATCAGTCTCATTCATTTTTCGACGAGTGTCTTCACCGCAAAAACGTGCTTTAGTTATACAACTGTTGAATTTAGCCTATTCGCACACAGAAACGACGTGGGTTACCTCGTTTTCCAAAGGTTTAAACACTTCACACTGCGTTCACTGTTTTAGGCAAATGTTTGATTCTTCGGTAAACGTGGTCGCGTTCCCCTCTTCAGTCAACTAGACTATGCTTCATCTAATTTGCGCTCACACTAAAAGCCTATTAGGAATGGGCGTGTACTACATGCCCTGCCTCACAACTCAATGAGAGGAATGCGTTTGGGAGTTTCGACAGCACATCTCCTTGTTCTTTTTTGAGTTTGATTGGCGGATCCATTATTGAGTGCCAGGCCGCAGTTTGACGTGGTTTTAGGACATTCTAAATAGCTTAATATCAGGGCGGATCGCAGCCAATTTGTCCAAGAGTGTACAAGTGTCTCTATAGTAGAGTCACCACTGAATATGTATGTAACATGCCTATGTTCAGCAAACGGCTCTACCTACTCCACGACCTTATTCTCGTAAGAAAGGGGGTAACCTTGCCTACCCCCCATTCTCCCCTCCACCCCAGCCCCATCAACCTATAACTTTTTTTTCTTCTTTAAAGCCACTGGTCAATTAATCAGTTAATTTATACAAATACATTTAAAAGGTTTCCGATTCCCAATGTTTTCCAATACTAGGCCATGTCTTTGTAGTTTGCATATTTCACATGTCTTTAGCGCCACAAGGTCAATAATATGGCCTGACGTCACTTATTTTGACCGTTAGAAAATAGTTAACGTCCGGTTGTGCTGTCCAAGTCTAATAAACATAACATTGGCAAACTGGACAAATGTAAACTTGGATTTATATTGGTATTTGTTAGTCTATCCATCCTGTTTTGAGTGCAACACCAAAATGTCAACAACTATTTTGTGTCTGCTGATGATGCCAGTATTATTGGTATCGTTAGGGCTGAGTGCAAGTGCTAGCAATAATACGACCCTCTCAGACGCAGAGACTTCAGTGTCAACTTTGATTTCGGATGACAATGGTAAGATACATTTGCACAACTCAGATCAACGTAATTGTGGTGATGACCTCATCATTTATAGGTTTTAACACAAAAACAGCTGGTAAACAACTGATAGCCAGCACAGTTCTTTAGTCTAAGTCAGACATGCATGAACGTCAGTAAGATACTGTACAAGTAGCTAGACAGTAGATCATACAGACTGTAGTCTAGAAGAGTACTGACAGTACCATTCTATCTTATCTAACTTCAAGAAATGTTTTGCTTGAGAAATAGCTGGTTTTATCTGTAACTAACTGGCACTGTAGCTTATCCTACCAACAGTAGCTAGCTGTCTTTAGGAAAGTAGCCTATCTGAGATCACATTAACATTTGTGTTCTGTAGAAAACATTTCACCCAATGGCTCTGATGGTAATGGATATATCCAAAATGGGAACGACACAGAGAGCCATCTGGTTGGCATCCCGCTATCTATTTTGCAGAACAACGAACCGACCCCGTCACTTCAATGTGAGTTAGCAGTTCATAGCTTTCGAGTTATTCACCCTCTAAGTGATAATGTTGCTAGACATGTTAATCAATTTACTCTCTTGGGATGACAGCCAAAATGTTGTTCATGTGCAGTGGATGCCTACGGCCGAGTTCGCAAAGGCGGATTTCGAAGTGGGAACATAAGCAAGCCCAGAGTGAACGTCATGACTGACACCGCATCAGTTATGAAGGTCAATTTATGTCTGGGCCTGTTCTTCTACGTGTTCCTAATCATAGGTATTTCAATCTAATCTATCGTTCACAGACTCATTTCTTCCGCTGAAAATTCGTCCGAGATAGTTTAACTATATCTCTAACCTAAAATGTTCGTGTTTATCACAGCAACGGTCTTGCGTATATGTGCATTTGTCCATCAGGTTTGATCTTGGATGCAGTTCGAATCTCCAAGGAGGCCAGAAGGAGGTCTGCCGCCAAGGTCAAGGCGAAATTGAGGAAGAATCAGCCCCTTACTAAGTCCCAGACACTAGCATACAAACGTACTTACTCTATTCACGTTTTGTAAAGCATCAACAAGTGTTTCTAAGAAAATTCTTCTTTTGCTTACAATGGGCTTTTCATCTCTTCCAGATCGCAAAAGTTTCATTTCTCTGTTTGCTAAACGGTCGCATGAGTCTAAAGTCAAGAAGGTAAAATGATTACCAAATCTTAAATGACCGATGTAATTAGGAAAGCGGTTATGCCGGTTGAATTACATTTTCATGCGGTTGTTTTTTTGTTTGTTAAAGGATGTAGAAGTATCGACCTCCCCCTCTTCGAACAGGAAGAGTATAATCAACCTCCAGAATCCCCTGCCCAGTGAGTGAATCTGTTCTCATATAATACATCTTTATGTTGTTATACTACCACCATCACGCCAAAAGTATTTCCTTGTTCTAATAAAAAAGGCCGACATAAAGTACTCAACATGTGTCCTCCACAGGTATCCCTGAGATGAATACCAACCTTGAGGAAGTGATCTCTGTGGGGAAGGCAACTAAAAAGACAGCGTAACATTGATGACGAGTGACATCATCTTAATGTTAAGGTCCTGACCATCATCACATCCATGTTTAATGTTAACAAACTGTCAGGGCACTGAGGTCAACACCATCATCATCTGGGCCACATGTGACTGTGGACAGTAGTAGCAGATATCAAATCTCACTAAGATCTCTACAATTATCAATGTTTTGTCACTCAGACTTGCTCAATAAAATGTTTTCTTACCGTATGTTATTCAGGCATTTGAGCAGACACAGTTTGTGTTTGGAAACATGGCAGATGGTGAGATTGTTGACCATTGCTGCCTCCCTCTGGGGAACATTGGAAGGTGTTTGCAAAAAGCAGGATGTTTTTGAATGTCTTAATTCCAGATCAACCTGTTTTAACAGGTGACTGATTTCCTGCTATGTCACTAAACTAGAACACATTTTGACAGGAGTTCATGAAAAGGCTTATGTGACTTTAACATGAAAATCAAAATCAGTTTCAGTTTTCAAGAGAAGAAACTGCTCCACATATGCAGGCTTGACTGGGCTCCATTGGGTTGTATTTCTGGGCTGGATGCCCAGCTGGAGGGCTTTTGGGGTTACTGAGAATAGTGTCTGCAATGAGTGCAGCAACCCACCACAGCACTTGACTGTTCTAACAGGACTGGAGGTGTTTGGCTAAAACAGGAACAGCTACACGTTCTGCCTGAAGCCTTCACATTTTCTTGTAAAACAATAGTATGTAGCTGACATTCTTCAACTCTGCCTAAATGAACTGCAGTGAGAGCATATGTTAACCCTAACCCTAACCCATAATGTAAAAAAATAATATAGTAGCCAGGCACCTTTGTTTAAATTAAGTTTAAATCTGGCCAATGTCTTGCTCAGCATCCACTAAATGCATCGCTAAACCAATATTCTCCCTTAGATATCATTGAAAACCCCTTAACAGGAGCCATACAGACCAGCTCACTGGAGACTTTAGCACAATGACTGTGACTTTAAACTACCTCCAGATATAGCCTGAAAGATAATAAAACTGCAATGATAACCAGAGGAGAGGACTAAAGGGGTGATGATAATTGTATCCACAGAGATGTGTATGCCTGTCTAGAAACACAGTAGATGAGTCATCTCAAGTAGAAACCATGGCAACATGGTGTAAGTAGTGTCACTAATGTAATCTATTGTAGGCAACTGTACGCCCTAAATTATCACTTGTGTGAGTTTGTATGTCTGTATGTTATAAAATATATACCAAGAAAATCTCATATCTTTGAGGGAAATCATAACCACTCCTCACCATAAATAGCTTTTGCATCTATTTAAAACACTTTTAAAAATCAGTTTTTAGTTGCTCAAGGTCAACATAAAAACTTGTTTTATATGGTATTCACATATAGATTTTTCCAATGTAGCCTATTGTGGATTTGATCTGATCAATTACAATAACCATGGGGATCAATAATACTGCTGCTACCATCCATTTCAGAATTCTGTAGGATCGGTGATTGATTGTTGTCAGACTATGCTCCGCACTTGACAATCTGGAAGATAGAAACCTATTCAGGAAAATGAAACTCCATGTTTCCAGAATGCCCCTTGTATGATAGCGCATATGAACAAGGCTATACCTTCAGCGTTCGTCACTGAGCAAGGGAGAAGAACAAGCAGTAGGCGAGCAGACGTTTGTTTCGTGATAAATATACCTATCCGTTGGTCTGTCTACATAGCGTTCATCGACACATTATTTGACGAATAGCCTTCATATTTTGAGCCAATTGTGTTGTGTAACCAACTGTAATGCATTTAAAATGTGAATGGCTGTTTCAGTCTCTAACTCCTTTCGGTCACAGGGGAAGGGAATAAGCTTCGTATTTGCAGTGTGCTCGCTCTGTTGAATGCAGGAATAAAGTGCATGAGGTGAGCCCTTCGTCCGGAGCGATGAGGTGAGTATGAGAGAAAATCTGTCGGTTTCAGGACCTACTATGACTGGAAAGCTCCCTTTCAACCCTGTCCATACTACGTCAACATCTATGCGGAAACCAGAGATGGTTGTGAACACGGCTCCTCAACAGCCACCTGAGATTCCGATGAATTTTCTGGATAGCGTTTCATGTATCCTTGAGAAAGGGTGAGTGTTTGATTCTTTCCTGGCAGACTGTGCAGTAAGATCGCGGACTAATCTGCCTGTCATGAATGAACTCGACACCAACATTTTTCCCCTCAAAAGGATTCTCGAGTTGATGTTTTCAAGTGCTGCGTCTCATTAAAAAACATGTATTCCTAATTTGGCTCCTGTCACACGACCATTGTTGGTTACGGTTGCTACAAACATCGCCACATTGTTTGATGTGTAACTTAAACGTTTTTGTGTAATTGTGTTGATAACAGAATAAAAGTTTTAGTTGTTTAACAAACCTGCTAGCAACAAGTTAACTACGCCAGCTACATTCTAAATGTTTCTTTTACTTCTCGCAAAAGTAAATTACTTGATCACTTTGAGAAGATGGTTATTTTGTAGCACGCTCTCGTAAACAAACACTCACTTCCATAGTCATATAACAGGCCTAGTCGTTTTCACTGTCTAACATGCAGCACTAAGTCGTGCAGTGTTACAATGAATCCCCTTTCCCCCTCCACTGTCTCAAGATCCCTAATCTACTTCCACCCCTCATTAGTTGACCATAATGATTCATGTAGATGTTGCTTGGCAGATATGGGCAGAGGGGCTTGCCCATATGAGCTCACAACAGTTTAAATGCTGAGACAATGAGACATCTCAGGAGTGGGGGCCTCCACACACATGTTATAGTTAGAAGTGGTTATTATAGGTGCCTCTTTGATATCGTGTATCCCATAACCTGGTGTTCTAGCTCAGTGGCACCACACCTAGATGTCACTTTGAATGAGACCTAGCCTAGATTTTACACTTACACATTCCCTTTGGTCGATGTCCACTACAGCAGGCAGTTCCTCTGAGAATAGATGGCTCCAATAACAGAGGTAATGCACTGCCCCCCCCCCCTTCCCCAGCACCACCCACCAGCCCAAATTGATCTGACTGTTTAAGGCACTTGGTTTGGCATACGAGCCATCGATCTGTCTGTCGGGGGTGGAGGGGTAGCATTGACCCGAAGACCATTTCAAACAGGCTAGGTGATGTGGTTTATTTGGGGATATGATGATTTAACGGTCAAACTGTCCCCTAATGAAATCACTGCTGAGTCAGCATGACCAGCAGTGGATGGGATTGTAATTCAGAATGGGCATATTACCTGTTGGCTGTGGACTATTTCAAGAAGATGTTGATGGTGCCAGGCATTAGAGTCACTGCCTCAAACATGCTTCGCTGGTTTTGAGTCAGAGTCTGATCACATTTGCCTTCAATATATTGTTGAAAACTACAAGGGGGACTGGCATCCCTGTGTGGTTTTTAAACGGTCCTAAACCGGAAAACCATCTCCAGATTGACATACAGATTAAGTCTATTAAACACCATTCTTAAAGAGCTCTATTCTTTTAGTGGCCGTTTGGTCTTTTTGTATCTGGAACCAGAAGAGGAAACAGAGGCAAGTCACTCCCTTTTCTCTCGAAGCGTCGGACACCAGCCAAGGCCATATTGACTGGGGAAGCTGTGAAAACTCAATAACAAACACAGCCAAGTCAGGAAAATGAGAAAGCTGCTGTCTGGTTCGCCGGCTGAACGGTGGGGATCTTGGGCAAGATGGCTCAACAGGAGGGTTGGCTGTGTGTTAATCTGTTGCTTCCATATGGCCACTCCGTGGACTCTGTGACTGAAACAACATGTTGTAGTCTTAAGATATCAAGAAGTCCCCATTACAGCATAGGAGGGGATACACATGCCTTTCATGTCATCAACTCAGAGAGATCATCCTTAGAAAGTACCAGCAGGATTAGAAGAATGATTAAGAATATACTGGCAGCTTGAGGTGAGAGTGTGTGAAGGTGATTTGCCGGATTTGATCCTCTTTGTTTTTCGTCATTAAGACCCCCCCCTTGTGCAACTCAAATTAGCCCTTGTCTCCCTCATCCCCTAAATCAAGGAAGGGGTACCGCTTCCAGTCTGCTTTGACCTTGCTAGCTCCCCAGGCCTTGTAAGCTGCACTATCCTCCACCATCTGTTAGGGCTAAATAGGCTACTTATTGGTACAGCAGAAAAGAAAGCGCTCTGAAACAGGTGATCTGATTGGCTGATAGCCTCCTTGGAGGGGAGGGGGAGAGGGGGGGGGGGCGTGGCATCGCAACATAATTGACAGGAGGTGATAGACGGAACTCCATGTGACTTGTCTGCCCAGGAAAGGAGGAGGAGCAGGGGGGAAAGGAGGAGGAGCAGGGGGGAAAGGAGGAGGAAGCGGCGGAGGAGGAGGAGAAAACAACTCAGTGGTGTGGGAGGCGTAAAGCCAGAGTGGACTTACCCGCACGGTGGACAGTAGCTGTGAGTCTGTCAGGGTGGATGGGTGGAGAGGCGAGTGAGAGGGGGGAGTGAGGAGAAGAACGATGCGGCTCCAGCCAGAGTGGCTGACACACGGGGTAACGCTGCGAGCAAAGTGAGGAGGAGGTGAGGACACGGAGGTAAGGGAGAAGGATGTTGACTGTGTGGCTGCAGATTGAGGAGGAGAGGTGGAGGGAGGGGAGGGGGGAGTGGAGTGGGGGAATCCTATTAGCAAGAGTACAGGAAAAGTAGGCCTACGTGTCCTGCTTATCAGGCTATGTGGGTGTGCTCCATTTTGAGTGTGTAAACAACGTGTGGATCCATGTTTAAGAGAAGCAGAATGCTACCACATTCAGATATTCTCCATGTTCAGTAGGCTGAACTAATCGCTCCTGTCACCTACTACATGTGGCCCTGTCTGTTTCTACATGTGACAGGTCTCTACTGTTTATTGATATTATGTCACGCTGTTGTCTGCCAACCTCTCACTGAACGGAGGGTAAATTAAGTTCTGAGAATTGTAAGTTTCAAGTCAATTGATTATGGAGTTTTTTGAATGTGTTAATCAGAATAAAAACACATAAATTATTAATCATTTATTTGAATACAATCTTTCCTGTGAACTGTTCATGCTGTTAAGGATATGAGAAGCTATGAGGATATTTAGCACTAAAAACATCAGACATGAACTACTGTAGCTTGTAGTCGTTTCTCCATGGATGAAACCTACTGGGCCAACTAAACTATTTATGCTCGTTAGCCTTTAGCGTAGGCTACGGTTCATGTCTAACTCTTTACTGCTGAATGACGTTGGCTTGGTTCTAACCTTACTAATAGGCACAACAATATACTTTTACATCACAACTAATAGTCAAATAGAAAATTGTTAAGGAATAGGACTAGATAATAGGCAAAGAATACTGTCAAACTTAACAAGAAAAAAGCCAGCCAGAAGTTTAATGAGTATGGTTCACAGAGGTGGATGAGAACCAGATATTCAGTTACAAGGAGTCTATTTCAGCCTGTCACGGTTACCTTGGTGTTGACAGATACCGTTGCATCACTGCTGCGTGGTCATGTTTATCCTCATTGCCCTTTTGTGTTTTCCTGTTCAATCAAAACGTCCTACGTTCAACCAAATTTAATTCTTGGAGCAGGAAAAGACTTTATAGGACCCAGTATGTGTTTTAGTTTCATGGATGGATGTAGTTTTTTATAGTCAACTGTACTGTGAAAACAGACTTTCAGATAAGGATATGGGTGAATGAGATCAAGGAATGCTATTAAAAAAGAGATTCTTATAGCCGCAATCAATGACAGCCAGTTCACCATTGAGAAACTTGTCCTGAGGAACCCTTTCAGAGCATGTGTCTGCAGCATGTTCTTACAAGGATGTGTGTTTGGTAGCATGTGTTGGGTGGTTTTGTTTCATTCATGTCTTGCCTATTGTACTAGTAGTTACTTACAATAAGTTGTGACCTAGATATTTCATGTTCTCTGTCAGATAGGGTAGAATGTGTGCTGAATTACAAATGAAGACAGTGTCATTTTTCTGGCTCAAGGTTGTTCGGAATCAGGACATGGTACTGTGTCTCTTGGTTGGGTTGGCTGTGCCGTATGTCAGAAGGTACCGGAAGGTGTCAAACAGTCTGACGTTTGGAGTGTGAGGACAACTGTTAGGACTCAAATAGATACAGACAGGTTCATTAACAGAGCCGGTAATTCCGAATGTGACAACTTTTTAATTTGTTCTATTAATACCAGGATTCGAAGGCACACATTCAAGTCGGCAATATGCCTGTTGGCCCACTTCTTCCCTGACATTTTGAAAAATATTCATGTTCTGACCTCAGAGAGCAGGACCAGTTTAGCAGTAGTAACTTATTGTAAGAGCAAGGTGAAGATACTAATACTAATACTAATTCTAAACTTTATCTTCAACAAAGAAGTTGCTTGCCATTTTAGTATATACATATATGTGGGCCGTATCATTTTGTGTAGAAGTCTAAGACAATTACAGGAAATGCTTACTGTTGCTTGTCCTTTACTGCAAGCTCAATGGTAAGAAAAAGCTGTTTCAGTCAACCCTGCACAGAGGGCAATAGGTCGCAGCCTGGGTTCTTTGACTCGCCAATATTGTTGTCAATCATATCAAGTCATTCACAGTCGGCAACCACAGACGGTGCTCTCGTCGATGTGTGTGTGCAGTTCGTGTGTTTTGCTTGCGCAAGCGTTTGTATGTTTTTGTGTCTGTGAGAGTGTGTGTCGGTGGTTGACTGCAGTGTACTAACATGGTAGATGACTTCATGCCAGTACCTATTCTGTGATGATTAGGTAAGGAGATCTGTGGCCTTTATTTAGATCCAGCACCGAATAGACAAATACAAACAAGCTCATGAACCGAGAAATAATAGATTTTTGTTGCGGTGATAAAGTGGCAATGACATCTTCTTTCTTGGATGATGTATATTTCTGTCTTTTCAAACAGATTGGAGAGAAGATGAGCTATACGCTATGGAGAAGGGAGCGAACAGCTCTTTAACCTTCACCAGGAAAAGCCATCTTGTGGCTTTGTGGTATAGAAAGGCTAACACATCTAGACAAAAACTTGTGGACAGTTACTAGAGCTGATCATTCAGGAACTGACACGGGACAGTTGCAAGGAACATGTCTCAGTCTGGGAAAATCCTCCACCTCTATGTGGAAGTAAGATCTGTCCCTGAGGAGGAAGGCAAGGAGCTGGGGAACGTGGAGAGCTCCGACCACCTGATGCTTCACGGCCCAGACGTTCTTCCTCAGTCTCAGCGGACGTCCAGCTTCCTCACGCCCACCCCTGCCGCCAGCCCGAGCGTGTCCCTGGGGGGGCCGCACAGAGATGGGGGCAGCAGCCAGAGCCTCCCTACCTCCAAGTCCTCCTCAAGGCACTCGGTCAGTTTCCACCTTCACCCTACTGACGACCCTCGGCCTCCCGCCTTTCACCACAGACAGAGCCTGCCCTATGACCGGATAGATCAGCTGCTTCAGAACCTCCAGCAGGGGCCCAACAGGCATGGCACTTTGGTCCGGGCGCGTTCCACGGACATCGAGAATTTCAGGGGGAGGATGCCCCACTTCCCTGCATCCGCAGGGAGGCTAACGGCCCCCTCCACCCCCACGAGTGGGCGAAGGTCCTGTGACACTTCCATGACGGGAAGCGACAAGGGGAAGCGATCGACAGTGACCTTTAGCTACATAGAGAAAGCCAGTATTAAGAATGTGGAGAACCCTTATGGTTCTACGTGCCAAAGCCAGCCTGAAAACCCCTTTTACAGAACCATGGAGGAGACCTCACCGCCTGTCCACCTCCGCAAAAGGCTCAGTGACCCAGTGTGCTCAGAGAGGTGGCCTCCGTCAGGTAGCTCCAGTCCCAAACTCTCCTTCCAGACCTCAGGGAGGTCCCCCAGGGACTCCCCTTGCCTCCGGAGGACCACTTTGGAATCTGTTGCCCGTGAGGCCACACAGAGAGCTGTGGAAGAATTTGGCTCCCCTGAACAAAAGCGCAGACTGGCGGCCTATAGCCGAGAACAGAGTCCAGACCGCAGCCCTAGTCTGCCACGGTACTACCTGTCACCCAGATGCCAGTCCTGGGATGGGTCACCCACTCTTCCCCGTGGTTCCAGAACGCTGCCCTGTCATGATCACCCTCTGGACCAAGACAGGAGTAAACCCTCCACGAACCCTCTGAACGGCTTCCCCAAGAGCACAGCCTCAGACCAACTGCCTATTCGCTCTAGACACTCCTACCACAGCATGTCTCCCACCTCCAGCATCCGCTCCCACGGGCTTCAGAATCAGAAGACATGGCAAGGGGACGAGAGCCCCCGCCAGTCCACTAAGTTCCACCCGCCTTTACCCGCAGGTCGCCCCACAGATATCCAGCATGAGATACCAGCTACCATGATTTCCAGTAACCTTGACGCTAGCAGCCAGAGGACTATCAACAATGGCAACAATACCTCCTTTCCTACCACCAGTCCTCAGAGGACTAGCTGCAGTTCAAATGATGGCCTACATCAAGCCTATAGGACCCTAAGAACCAGCCACAATGCTAACGATAGCCCTAGACATGCTGCCAGCCCTCTGAAGATGAACCACAATGCTAATGATGGCACTTGTCAAACCTCTAATAACTTGAAAACCAGCGACAAAGCTAAAGATAGCCCACGGTCATCACCCAAGGTTTCTCATAAACAGTCAGGTTCCACAAGTCCAGCTAGTGGCAAAAAAGTTGTTTCCCTAGCAACTAGTCCTGAAATGGCTCGAAAGTTAGCAGAGGAAGCCACAATGCTTTCCGTTGCAATGGAGGCCAGAAGATCTCCCTCACCTACCCCCTCTCAGCCTGAGTCTGCCAGGTCGGAAGGCACCAAATCAGGTTTCCTATCGCTGGAGTCCCAGCCTTATGCCACCCTCCATGGGCAGGGCTCCTCAGACCATCCCTCCCCGGAAACTACCACCCAGGAATGCAGCTGGTCAGAAAGGGACTCCCTGAGAACTGGCTCCCACTCTAGACCAGGACAGGTCTCCCCTCTGTTATCCCCTAAATGTACCTTGTCTCCTGCCTCGCCAGCCAGGCTCCACCGAGTGGTGGCTTCCCACTCCCCCATCCCGGACCCTCGACTGCAGGGAGGCGTTCTGCAGAGTAAAGGCAGCCCTACCTTGCACCGCCACCTTCCCCCTCAGTTCACGGGTGAGAAGGGATCCCCAGGGCTGGAGAGGAGACAGTATGACGCGCGCTCCGACAGAGGGGGGCTGCACAACCCTGCACCTGTCCGGTGGTCGCTAACGGGTCCCAACACAGACGCCCCGGTCAGCTGGACCTCCAAGCATCAGCAGTGGAAGGAGGGGGAGTCTTTGGAACGGGATACGCCCAATAAGGGAAAAGAAAGATTGGGTCAGCAGACCAAAGAGGACTGCCTTCAGAAGGATGATGGAGGAGAGGGGGCTGGGAAGGGGTATCTGGGGATCATCCATGGGGTGAATGGAGGGAGGGAGCCCAGGGGGGAGGCGCAGGACAACGGTGTGACGTTGGGATCTTCTCAGAGCTCCAGCGGGGTGACCGGTAGTCTGGGAGACAGCAGTCAGCCTGAGAGGGACTGCGTCTCCCCAGAGAGCTCCAGCCAGTCCAGCCAGAAGAGCAACGACACCGGAGACACAGGCTCTGGGATGCAGGTGAGCTCGATGTCTTGTGTGCTGCGTGGCACCATGATCGTAGAAGTGAGAAAGTAAATCGGTGTTTTTCCTTGTGTTTTAAGAGAGACCGTTCTTCTCTCTTGAGATGTTCACTCTCTTGTTCTGTCCTTTTCTGTATTTGATGACTGTAGTCTGACAGCGGTTCGTCAGCTCTCGACCCGTTGTATCGCTCCCAGAAGATAGCTCGGGCCAAGTGGGAGTTTTTGTTTGGAACCTCTACAGAGGACAGCCACGAAGCTAAAGGTTTGCTGCCGTGTCCTCGCTAAGCTCCAATCCACTCTACTTTGCTGTTCTTCAATTCAGACGCTTTCGTCATCCACTTGTCGTTACCAGGTTGCTAGCTTCACAATTCTTGTGTGATCCAATTACCTGTGCTTTTAAGGCCACCCCCAGGTTGAGACCTTTCAACTCTGATACACTCAGACTGACAAACGTCTTCTGCTTACTAACAGCTCACAAACACGGACATTATTTACCTTTATTCAGATGATGTTTATAACTTAATAGATCCCCAATTTGACACAAAACAAATAAAAGATAGAAGACCAAATATGAGGGATTTATGTCATGTTATGGGGTTCATTATTCATTTCTTCAGATTTCTTACGTGTAATTATTTTAAAGACTTTGATCACCACAAAAATAGCTTATACTAAATTATATTTAACATTAACGCATTTAGTTCTAACTGCGTCTTTGAGGAAAAATAAGTGAATTCATTGGCATTTGTTCTAGCTGCTAGTTTATTTATAAATATGCCTCCTCTTGCTTTGGATGTCCCAGAATCTTTGGCAGCGCCCCCCTGTGGCACATCTCGCAAGTCTCCCACACCATCTCCTCCCTCCTCTGTCTCCCTGAAGCCCACCAAAGGCTGGCAGGGGCAGAACGATGACAGCAAGAAGTTATCCTTTCATGAGGTCCAGCAGGTGGAGGTGGAGCTCATAACCACACCTCCAGCCGTTGCGGTGGGCTCATCGCCCAGGACTGGCATCATCCGGAGGACCGTCAAGTACTCAGAGACGGACCTGGATGCTGTCCCTCTTCGCTGCTACAGAGAAACTGACCTGGATGAAGTCATGCTAGCTGAGGAACAGGCTGAGGCTGAGGCTAAGGCTAAGGCTGAGGCTGAGGCAGCAGCTAAGGTTAAGGCTGAGGCAGCGGAAGAGTTGGAGGTGGACTCTGCGTTTGGCAGTAACCGGAGTGTCCTTGGCACCTCTGCCTCCAGTGCCAGCCCCATGGAGGGGGTCTCGTACCCCCACACCGATGGGGAGGAGGAGGACTTGGAGGAGGAGGAGGGGGTGGTGAGCTGGGCCAGCGTAAGGATGCAAGGAGATAAGAAGAGGCAGCATGCTTCCCAGGAGGAGGACCAGGTGTACAGTCTACTACTCAAGGGGTGAGACAAAGGCCTCAGACACCTTAGACATGAACCATAGCTTTGTGAATAAGTATGTGACGGGTAAACTGCCATCCCTTTCAGTCTTGGGTAAGGGTGTTTTGACATGCACACCTTGAAGTACAATTGGAAATCATTTTATAGTATCTTATCTATGTATGGCTTTACATATAGTTTAACCAAATGCATTTTCTTGTTCCTGCAGTCCCCTGAACGATGTATCAGAAGCCCTCAAGTCCCCCTTGACACTGTCAAGCCCTCGCAGGATCTCCGCCGACCAACTGGATTCCTTCAGTCGTCATTTTGAGAGCATCATCGAGTCTCACCGGGCCAAAGGCACGTCCTACAGCAGCCTGGACAGCGTTGAGCTCCTAGCCTCCAGCGGCCTGCCCGTCTTCACCTTCGACCTCCCTACGCTCACCCCTGAGATCCAGAGCCAGATCTGCGAGAGCGCCAGAGCCATCATCGAGCTGAGCTTTGCCCCCCTCGCCAAGCCTGACTCCCCGGGCGCCTCCGAGAACTCCCGCTCGGAGCCGTCCCTGGCCTCCTCGGGGGAGGGGCCTCGGAGCCCCCCGCTGGGTAGCTTCACCCCTGGACGGAAGGTGAGGGCCGACAGAGACTGGCGTCGGGCGAGTCATCGAGATGGCTGGCGCAAGGCCAACTCTGCCCCCTCTCTCAGGTGAGTGCGTAACGTTAAAACCACTTCATGATTCGTTTTGACAGTGCTGAAATGTATACAGCAACGTTCACAATCACACCAGGATGATCAATGTGATTTGGATATGTTATCATGGATATGTTATCATGTTCATAACATGTCATACTGTAAACAGGATGGCCAGAGGTTTGGCTATATTCTTGGTTGTTTCCTTGAAATGTTATTTGTGTGAATTGTGAAATGAACCTTGTGTGTTTAGGGGAATGGACTTGTGAATGATACCTTTAGAAATACATTACAACCACAAGATGGGGCTAAAGAAGCATAAAACAGTATTATTCTTGTTGATTTGACAGACGTTTGCAATTATTGCTGGGGTACGGTTGTGGTTATACATCCAGATTTAGGGCTGACAGACTGTGAACTTTGAACTGGAATAATGAATCAATGGCAAGCAAACAGACATATGCCAAACACTTGGCTCCAAATAACTAATCAAATCCTGCTTCTGATGGAGTCAGTAATTCTGTACATTCCGGAATATCTTGGAGCTTTGTCATTCTAGGGGATTGATAAGGCCAATCAGGGAGTGTCTGTTCATGTTGACACAGAGTGTAAAAGCGTAGCATGTAGATCCATTCACTGCTTCAGCGATAAGTCACTGGTTTCACTAACTGGACAAACTGTGGAGTAAAACCCTTTTTCGCTGTGCCACCTGGCTTCTTGGTTGTACTCCCTTTCCTGTCAGACAGCCAATCAGATCTGGAGCTCAGCCAACCATACTAAGTTACCTTGGCAACCTGAGATTAACTTCCTGGACCGTGTGATTTCAGGGTTTAAAATAGAAAAAAAGTTGAATGGGCTGAGTTGAGTGTGAGGTCGACCACTGCTTTTGACAGCCGAGTTAAGGCGAGGATGCGGTATCTGGACTGGCAGGGGTCACTGAACATGGAACTCTTTTTTTTTATACGAAACCGCAAATCCTCAGCTTTAGATTTGGTCTGTTGAATCCAGAGCTGACCATTTCAGGGATTTGCTTATGCTAAGAGTTGACTTTCAGAGGTAATCAGCCCACATCAGTTTGTTGATCTGCACAGGATAGTGAGACTCATTGTGCTGTGCCGAGCAGTTGTTGCGGGAGTGGAGGGTCTGCGTGCGGGGGTGGGGTCCTTATGTCTGGCAGATGGCACTACATGATTTATAAATGGCTCAGAATAAAGTTTTGCCCTTCGAAAAGCAAATGCAGATTTTCCATAAAGAAACTATATTCTGATGGATGATGTCATGCTGGACATTGTTCTGGACTTCCGTTAGTGTTTACAGCATGTCTAAATCAGGAAGACAGGAAAACAGAGGATAATGTCTTCAATCAAAAATGAATAAACTGAAATTGTGAAAATGATATGGTAAGAAACAAAAAGGAGTCAGTGGAATAAAGAGTCTAGGTAAGGCTGGACAAAGAAAGGAAAAGAGAGGGAATGAGGGGGGGAGGCTCAGGCTAGAGAGAGGAAATGCATACCTTCTCCAGAGGCGGAAAATAGCCCAGCTGATCCGCAAAGGGAGGGAGAGAGAGAGTGTGTAAAAGAGAGACTGGGACAGAGGCATAAACACAGACACACTGCCAGAGGAGGGAGAGCGAGAAGCACAGAAAGTCGAGGAGAGAGAGAAAGAGAGAGAGAGAGAAAGAGAGAGAGAGAAAGAGAGAGAGAGAAAGAGAAAGGGAATCATTTGGAGTGCTGAGCATTCGGAGAGCGAGCGAAAGGCGGACCAAACGCTTTGGATCGCAGCGAAGAGAGAGTTCAACGGGGATCTGGTCAAGTTATTACCACAAGCTGGGAGCACCGGCTCGGAGAGGGAGGGAGAGGGAATGCAGACGGAAAGAGAGGGGGAGGAATGAGGAGAGAGCTTGGAGAGAGGCAGTGTAGAGGAGAGGATCAACAGGGTAAAACCACAAGATTAGGAGTGAGTCAGCGAGAGAAGTTCCAGACACACCGAGGACGCTATCACGACTATCATGTTGTGAAATGCAGCATGAGAATTGTACCAGCCTGAAAACGGTTCCATTTCTGGCGGCCTATTGGATGGCAGAATCCATGTGGGCTCTGGGACAGACGGTTGATTGGCAGGCTTACCTCACTGCCGAGTGTCGAGGCTGGGTGTAAAGGGGTGGGACTCGCAGGGACAACATGGCACACTATTTGCTATGCTGGGGGGGCGGAGCTTTGGAGGACAGATACCTGTATGCCCCGCCATACCCAGCTGTCTACCGGTGAGTATATCAGTCGCTGGCCTGGCTTTGTCTGTCCTGCAGCCTGGCTGGCTTTCTGTCTGTGTGCCTGCATGCTGGCCTGCGTTTGCCTGCCAGGATGAAGTCACACACAAGGGAGACAAAGACTGCTTTCCATGCGATAGGTAGTTGGTCTTGTCGTTCATTTCGAAGAATTGTGTTGATGGAACATCACGAGCCAATGGGATAGACAGAACGGTCCTTCTAACCCATCATCTGCCTCTGTTAACTTGCTGACTGTTAACAGTCGTTAAACGGCGTTCCACTCTATTAAGTGACAGGAGACATCGTGTACGGTTTAGTCGATGGACTCACAGCACATGAGCAGATAGAGGACGAGAGAGAGCGAGGCAGACAGGATATAGTGAAGTGATAAGCTGTGTGTGACACCTAGTGCGGTTATTAATAGGGTGTGATAAATGTGTCCGGTACCTTAGCGCCAGGCGTCAGCCTCGTTTACTGATGGTTTACCTGGTAGAACACAGTCTAATGAGATCAGTCTGCACGCTTGGACTAAGCAAGAAGATGCATCTCTCTCTAAGACTGTTCTTTTTTTTTTTCAAGATGATGAGATTTGTACGGTTGAAGGAATATCTTACAAGTAGCTTTACAGACTTCTTCATGGGCAGATGTTTGGGCGAAAGCATTGCTGGTAACTGGAGAATCCCTGATAAGATAGTACTGAATCAGCAGGATGAGTTAGCAGTATGTCTTTGAGTTTGTAAATAAACAGTGTTATCGTTCTGATAGGCTCTGCAAAAGGGATTCATGATCAGAGTCCATATTTTTGCCTGAAAGCTTTTAGATGTGAAAGGGTTTGGATCGTTTTGTTTTGTGTCAGATGTTGTTCTACCAAGATCCACTAACACTTCATTAAATAATTCACCACTGAAACTGAAACGCATGGCAGTCCTCACGCACAAACAAACGAGAAAGTCTCAATGGGTCCATGGGGACAGTAAATGCTTCGTAGAATGTTCCGGATTGGAAGCGACCACAAACTCCGACGTAACATCTTTTCCTTCCAGCCCTTGGCAGGCTCTTTCTAGAGTGAGGTCGTCTTTAGCGGCTGAGGAATGTGCAGGCAGAGAGAGGAGAGGTCAAACAATGGGATGGGTGTCTACTTTCTCGCTGCAGGTTCTGAGTTCCGTTCACTGACCGCACGCTCTAATCAGTCTGGCCAAATCTCTCTCCCATGGGAGTGACTTTGCATACAGAATACAACAAGTGAGACGAGGCGATCCGGTGTGTAGCTTATTTAGTCTTTATTTATTTTTCAAGGAGTGATCATCGACCGAGACAGTGGGTGTTCCTTTTTAACTCTTCCCATGTGAGTCAGTCTTGGCAAGGAAGTCAAGACTGAACAACCTCCCAAGGCAACCAGCTTAGAAAATGTTACAAAGTGCGTAAAATAGTGAACCATTACACCGTATAAATATGAAACTATTTCTTTCATAGTGCATCGGGGCAATTGCAAGCATCTGGTCTAGTTCCTATATTGTGGTTTCTCTGTTGTGTCCAAACCCTTTATGGACGCTCATAAACGCTCCTTTCTAGAGCAACTCAAAGAACATTAGTGTGCCGCACCCTGGAAAAATAAGCCCTAGCGTCTTTTCTCTCTCTTTCTGTGGGGAGGATCAGAAACCCATTGTTTTAAGAATAAACAACCCCCCCCCCCCCCCCCCTCCATCCTCCTGATCACCCGCCTCTTTTGTGGTGGACTATCCTGTTAGTAAGGAATGCTTTAGAGGGTCAGTGGAACGAACCATATATCTCTGACTGATAGGGGTGTTCGGAAGCGTTAGACACAGTATGTTGCTCTTTTATTGTGGAGGTGTGACAGGAGGCATGTGTCACTATGATCAAGGGACTGAGTGGCCGAAGGAAAGGGGACATTTAACTAAGGAAACATGCTGCTAACGCGGTAGGGCAACAAACTTCAAACTTCAGAGGCTGAGTCTTGAATACAGTCTGGTCATGACTTGTATGTTATGAATGAAAGTGACTGTTATGTGCTTTTGATCTGCTTTCTAATCCGGAACGGAAGTTGTGTGAATTGTGCTGGTGATTCTTGTGCATGTATATTCTTATTTAGAATGGAATCAACCTTAGAACCTTTTTTGAAGTGACTGATTCTCAGAATGAAAATGCGATTACACCTGAGATATGTGCGTTGCGCACATTTGGACCTGTATTACTGTTCATAACATGATCTACCAGTCACCCAGCATGTATCTAATGCTTTCCTGAAATGTAAAAAAAAAAGACTAAACCTTCAAAATACACCACCATGAAAGGGGCAGTCTACACCACCAACCATTCACTGCCCTGTGCTTTTGTCTATAAAGCTCTATTTGTGGCACACAGACACCCTGTTGATGTTATTTGAGTCGGTCAATAAATAAAGAGACTCTTCTGAAGGGTTCACATTTGGTGACATCTGATAGGTTAAACTTTATTATTAGGTTTATTATCTATTTTTATTGACTATGTGTAGCATATAGTCTGTACGATGTTTTACATGAGGTGGTTGTAAGGAAGTACAGGAATGAAAGTGGATCTGGAGAAACTAGTACAGTAGTAGATTTGGTTGCAGCAGGGGCTAGCTTGCACGTAACTGACCACATTAGCACTACCAAGAAATCTTGTTAAGCTTGTTCAACAGCACAGATGTACTTGATGTACAGTTTTCTGTGACCTACAAAACCTGGCACTTTCGTCGCATTAAAAGTTTGTTTCATATACACAATATGGTATCCCTGCTAAATGTTTCATTCCATGAATGCTTTGTTGATCAGCTTTCACCTATGCATGTTATCCTAGTGAGAAACTGGTGCGAACATCTGTATAACAATGTGCAACACAACGAATACAAAAAAGAATGCTGAATTCAAAAGTGAAGTGAGCTGAAAACTGCCATGCAGTGACTGAGTGGGTCTACTGGTCCTCTGTCCAGGGAGAAACCAGGCCACCGAGCGACAGACTCGTTCCCCCAGCAGGATGTAGGAGAGCGCCTGGCCCAAGGCAGTTCAGAGACCCTGACCAACGGGAACAAGGCCGACCTGCAGGCCGCCAAACGCCTCGCCAAACGCCTTTACAACCTGGACGGTTTCAGGAAGTCTGATGTGGCTAGACACCTCAGCAAGAAGTGAGCCGACACATTTGAGCCCACGCTGTTTGGATACTTTCTATTTGTGCGCATGTGTGTGTGTGTGTGTGTTTGTGTGTGTGTTTGTGTGTGTTCTCATGTTTCTGTGCATGTTTTCTTAACCAAATCCTAACCAAATGAGTTTCATCCCACTAGTCTTTAGCTAAATCTTCACTGAAATGATTCTGATGCTTGTGTGTTTCTACAGTAATGAATTCAGCAGAATGGTAGCAGAGGAGTATCTCAGTTACTTTAACTTCACAGGACTAACTATTGACCAGGCCCTCAGGTTGGTTATCTAAATATGTACATTAGAACATAGATCTAGTCCCCACCCTGAATACCGCATCCTCCTGCTAAGCCTCTGTGTGTTTTCTGTCATCAGAGCTTTCTTAAAGGAGTTTGCCCTCATGGGAGAGACACAGGAGAGAGAGAGAGTCCTATCTCATTTCTCAAGCAGATACCTTCAATGCAACCCCAACGCAATACAATCTGAAGGTGCGGTAGAACAGAACAGACTGTGTGCATTGTAACGGACTCGCTAAACAGAACCTGACTTCCCTGTTTTCAGCCGTGAGCGGTGGCTGCAGGAGCGTCTCTGTCAAAAAAGGCTCTTCCAAAGTGCAGTTTTAATATTGGCCACCGTGAGGCGGTCTTTCACTCTCCAGTTCACTAGGTGGCTGACGTTCAACCTGTACCTGTCTCTCCTCCTCCAGACAGCATACACACCCTGACCTGCGCGCTGATGCTGCTCAACACAGACTTGCATGGGCATGTGAGTACACAGGGAAGGGCAGGCTGCATATGTACACCCAGGTCTCATGGTGTCATGGGTAACACGTAACATACACAGCAGTGACATAACCCAGGGATGTGCCCGCAGCTTGACAGCCATTCGTAGATTGACATGCAGTCGTTGTTTCGTACTTGCTAACATGCTAACAGGTTGGTAATACCAGTCAAATACTAAGTTCAAGTGAACAATTCATGTTTGTTTGACCCTGGAGAAAATGTTGGCAGCACTGTTATACCGAACACTAACCTGAGGTTAAAGGGGCATGTACTTTGAGATTCCTTACTGGCTTCTTCAAGTACATTTGAATGTTTTTAATTGAGTTTTGGTCTTTGCCTGTAGAACATCGGGAAGAAAATGTCCTGCATTCAGTTCATCACCAACCTGGAAGGGCTAAACGATGGCAAGGATTTCCCCAAAGAACTTCTCAAGGTCTGTCCAAGCGTGGTACAACGCACACTACACACACACACACACACACACACACACACACACACACACGCACACAAACACTGACACTAACACACACGTAAACACACACAGGCCTTTTTTATTTGATTTGCAAGGGCTGCTCAGATGGACTCAGATGTTTAGCACACTGGGCCAACACTGGCATACTCTCTCTCTCTCTCTCTCTCTCTCTCTCTCTCTCTCTCTCCCACCCTCTCACCTGGTGCCTCGCTCTAATGAACACCATTACCTCCCACTCCCTTGTTTTCATCTGGCCTTCCCTCTGTCACTTTTACACTCTCAAATCATAGCCTGTCCTTCCATATTGTATCACCCGGTATAACTTAACGTTTGTCGATCTTCTGCTTTTTTTATTTTATATTTGATCCAAGATCAACTCCGCTCTGGGTCTCTCGCTTCCTCTCTGACTCTCATGTCAGATTCGGTGCCTGTGTGTGGACGGTGTGTGTGTTTTCCATCTCGCTCAGCGGGAGAGCAGTTAAACACAGATCTGCACAGCAGTCGCAGTACCTGCTGTAAGAGCGGTAGCAGATACAGCATCAGCAGTGACAGCATGTGCAGTAACAGTAGCAGTAGCTACAGCCACGTTAGCAGCAGGAACAGTAGAAGCAGAAACAGCATTAGTAGTAGCCCACAACACAGACTGTTTTTCACCTCAGGCTTTCTATGTAAACTATTCATAACAGAGATCCGCTCAGCTCTGAGTGCTCCACAAACAGGAATGTTCTGTTGGCGTTCTCCTCCCCTCAACTCCCTCTCAGTGTTTGTGTATTTCCTGTTTGTCCAACTGTCCATACGCCTGTCCATACGCCTGTCCATACTGTATCCAACTAGTTGGATTCCAAGGGATATTAAAGCACTCTGAGAGGTTATATATGATCAACAGATGTGGGTGTCTTTGTGTGTGTGTGTGAATACTTGTGTGTGTGCGAATGTGTGTGTGTGTGTGTATGCGTGTGAATGTAGAGGAGGAGTACAGTAGTCAGTGGGACAGGGCTCATATGGTAAATTAGTGGCGACGGGTTAGAGGGAGGACAGGGCTCTCAGTAAATAGGACCATGGCCCCCCACTGAGATGAGCGTTTTGTCACGGTATTATCATAAAGGCGTTTTAAATCGCTCTCTGTCTCCCTCGCTCTCTCCCTTGCTACACCCTCCTTCTTCTCTCCCCACACAAATAGACACACACACACATACACACACACACACACTCTCTCTCTTGTATTCCTCCCCCTCCCCTCCTTCTCGCAGCTTCTTTCTTTTCTGTCCTCCCCTTTCTCCCCTGTCTCTCCCACTCTCTCCTTGCTTCTCTCTCCATCTCCACACCCCTCATCAGTGAGTTCTCTCTGAGTAACACTGCCTTGTGTCTCTTGGGTAAAAATCATGCAGGCTATGCTAATGTGGACAGCGTGGTCCGCTGTAGCTGGCTTTCTTTACATGTGTCAAGGGCAGGATTCTCGCTCACTGTGCAACTCATGTATATGCCCAGTATATTGTAAACACTCCCATTGCCTCTGAAAAAAGAGATGTTTTCCCGACACAGAACAGTGTTTCCATCATTGTGCATGCGACTTTCGGATTTAAATCATTTAAAAGCGTATTTTATATGCGTTGCAGATACAAAGGTGTAGAATAATCGGAGTGTCTTGACATAGTTCAGAGAAGTTCTAGACAGACGGATCCTTCCAGTTAGGAAATATGGCCACCAAATTATTTCCCAGAAATATTTACTTGGAAGTGAAAAGACTGGATTTCTTTGCGATTGCTTTCCAACGTCTTCTAGTTAGATTTGCTACCCAGTCCCATCAAATGACCCAAAACATATAAGGAAATAAGTCATGGGGTTCATAAGGAATTAGATGTTTTTTAATTCGGTGATTCCAGTTTTTGATGTGAGGTATGAGGTCATATCCTGTCTAGGTAAGCCCATCCAAGCTGTCTCTCCTGTTAGCCTGTGATAAGGTAGCTGCTGCTTTTCCTTTTGCTCTGGATGGAACAGCACCTCTGTCTCTGGACTGGCCAGACTGTGACAGACTATCTCTCCTAGACAGACCATCTTCCCTGGCTCACGTACGCGTGTGTGTGTGTGTGCGCGTGTGTGTGTGTGTGTCCATGAGAGTCTGTGGGATTTATGGGATGGCATCCTGTGCCACTGTCTTCTACCAATACAGAACAGTCAGGTGACAGTGTTTGGAGACAGGGCTGAAAGAAAGAGGTCATATTTTAGGGAAGCTAGTCCCCACAGCTACTGAGCAAAGCTCAGAGGCTGAGAGGATATCGCCATGTCTGTCTGACGGAGATAGAAAGAGACGGGTACCCCATACGTTTTAATAGTGATTCATCACTGATTCATTTAGTTAGTCATAGTCAAACTAATATCACCTTAACCCCTCTGAGTGGCAGGGAATAGAACTTCATGTGGAATTGCTTCCGGCTATTACCTGATTGATGGGTGCTCAACCAAGTGGATTATTTGCTGTAATATCCTTAAAATGTTGATTTATGTTATAAATTCTTGCCATTATGTTTTGAACCAGGGTGTTAACTGCCCCGTGTATAATCTGTACATCTTCTGTTGTGAGGGCAGTAAAGAATAAAGTTCACTCTTTTCCAGATCAGTAGATATAGTATTAAATACATCTGTGGCTGAAATCGCAGAGTCTAATTTTAAGAATAGACAGAGGAACAAGGGACCGTGTTTAAGAAATGCTTATAGGGAGCTGCGTGATTGACACTTCAAGGAGGGAGGGAAGAGGGCTGAAACATGGATCGGGATTCGCTGCTCAGCCAGAGAGAAATGCGCATTGAGAGAGAGAGTGAGAAAGGAGAGGGAGAGAGAGAAGAGAGGGAGGGAGTTGTTTTGTCATTGCTATTCGGTTTATCTTTCCAACGGCCGCGCGAAATGAATAAGAGGCATCTCCAGGTATTTTGGTGAAGATTAGAACAGAAGAGAGGGAGAGCCACCCAGGCTTTTTTCATCACAAAAGAGAAAAGGGGGATTTTCTGGAGAACGCAAAGGGGTCCAGGCACACACAGAGCCAACGCTAGCGGACGTGGGAAACCCTTTCCCAAGTTTGTGGATCCTGGACGATCTGGGGAATACAGACGGGGGACTGAGCCGCCAGCGGTGAAAAGGATAGAGGGGCAGAGTTTGGGAGTCTCGTCCGTTACAGGGGGTGTGAGAACCTGCTGTATTCAGAGGAGCGACAGGATAAACAGGACCCAGTCTCTCACCTCTCTGTCTCTTATCATCCTGTTCACCTGCTCCTCTCTGCCTCCATCTGTAGTCACTGCCTGGGAAGAGGTCCCAGGGTAGGATGTGTTGTGACGTCAACTGGAGGGTCCTCTCATAGAGTTGTGTGTGTGTGTGTGTGGTGGGGGGAAAAACTCTCTCCCCTCCGTCTGCCCGCGACGCTTGTGTTGCTTTGTGTGATCGTGTCTGTGCCCAGACGTGGGCATGAATTACACGGAACTGCGTTGCACTGTCCAGGTAGAGTTCCGTCATTTGGAGCGAATGTTATCGTTCTCTTGACTTTCCAAGTTTGCCGTGCAACTGCTGGCGTGCGTGTATCGGACGGTGTATAGGTGTGTGGACGTTTGTCCCTAGAGTGTCCCATGAGTGTGGTCCCTAGAGTACCACAGGTTGTTGTAGAATCTGTAGCTCTTACTTATCAGAGATGTGCCTCATAAATGTGCAAGCAGCTAGACGATGGGGTTTGGCGTTAGCGTGAACCGTCAACACGGCCAAACATCACAGCGACAGAAACACAAGGGGATGCCAAGTTCCCCTGAAAACATGGTGACAACAGACTCCTCCTCACACCATATTTGATGTGACGGTCCTAGCAAAGCATGTCATCTACATAGGGAAGGATTCTCAAGAAGACTGATTTTGTTAACACAAAATGTGAGTTTTGACACGGAATGGGCACTGAAGTCATTCCAGTGGCACAGAACCGTTTTCTCCCATGCATAATGAATACTACAAGATCCATAATGCATCAGCTGGGCTTCCTGTTGAGGCCCATGTGACCCTCTTCAGAGTTGACTCCAAAGTCCTTCAAACTGACTGCAACTTCCAGCCTAGATAGGGTACAGTCAAACAGCTCATCTCATCCCAGCCATCTGTCGTCAGCCCGTCTCTCTGTATCCTCTCTGCACCTCAGAATATCTCCATTCTTGAAATCAACGGAAGACGTAAAAAGAAGTTGTGTGTAAAAAAACAACATTGGGAACTTTTCTTCACTTAGTCCTCGTCAAAGAAGCCATATCTCACTGCGCCCCGCTCCCATTGGCCTGTCAGCATGATTGGCGTGAACAGCATCCACTCAACGGGCCGAATGCGCTCCCGCTCTCTTTGCTCGGTGCGCTGTGGGCGGGACTTCAGAGTGATGGACCCCTTCCGGTACCCCCGCGCCCCGCGCTCTCGCTCTCTCAAACCCCTGGCCTTCCCTGACCTGTTGGGCAAGACCCAGGATGGACAGAACCACCCACAGGCCCGCAAGAAGAAGGTACCGCCTTCACTGCCTGCCTCGGCTCACTGGAGCCATCTGCATGTTCAGATTGGCATCTAACAGGGCATCAGCAGTTACCCGTTCATTGGCTGCTTGTGTCATCCCATCTGGCTAGGGCTACTGGATGAATCACCACACTGTGTCTTGCTATTATGTAGGACATTTTGATGTTGTTTGAGGTTGTTTGGGTCAGGTTGCCATTATTTTCATCACACAGGTACACACACACACACGACCATACATACCCCCCCCCCCTTTCCCCTCCAGAGTTTGACCATTCTTTTTGTCTTGTCGTCTCCAGGCCTTATACAACTCCATCAAGAGTGAGAAGCTTCAGTGGACCATGTAAGTACAGCATACTTTGCGTACGAGTCATGTGTTTACTCTGTGATGTGTCTGCTCCAGAGACGTGTAGTCTGGACGCTGCACAGGCGTCTCTGAAAGCTGCCCTACACAAGAAAACGTACTACGCCACAAGAAAATGCTTGAGGTGATTGGATGGGCCATAGAGGCACTTGTTATCAGTAATCAAGCAGTCTGCCCTCAGCTACTCAGACTGTCCTGTCCGCAGGCCGTGTTAGTCTGGGCCAGAGAGGAGACGGATTGCCAAGGGCTGCTATTCTGGACCTGGCCTTCATGCTGCCCTGAGCCCTTAATTTAAGACTTTGGTTCGCCAGACTTTGTTGCCATGGATACATGTCCCTGCTTGTCTTTCAGTAATTACAGGTCGACATCTTACTCAGATTCTTAAGCACACAGGCACGCATGGGTGTGCACTCAAACGTGCGCATGCACACACAAGGCCTTCCAGGATTGCTTTTGTGTGTGTGTGTGTGTGTGTGTGTGTGTGTGGGGGGGGGGGTTCTCTAGATTGTCTTTCTTTTTATCTTTCTCCGTCTTGCTCACTTGCACTCTCACTCTCTCTGTGTGTCTCTCTCTGTGTCTCTCTCTCTGTGTCCCTCTCTCTGTGTGTCTCTCTGTGTCTCTCTGTCTCTATCTCTCTTTCTCTTCATCTCCTGAAGGGGTGCAGTGGGAACACCCTCTCCTCTCTCATTTTCTGTTACTTTGCACCGCTGCTTTAATCTTAGCCGGTCCCTACATCCCCATGCTCCTTGGTTCTCCTCCGTTCCCCCTCTTTGCCTTCTTGCTTCCACCTCTTTTCGTCGCTCCTTTCTGTTCTTCTCTTATCCAGATTCTGGTCTTGTTCTTAGCTTCCTGGTCTGCCTCCCGTTTCCCCCTTTTAAACCCGTTTTTTTCTTTCTCTCTCCAACATTCTATTCTCTTATTTTTGGGCGTTATCAAACGTTCTTTGACTTTGGATTCTCTGCGTGTCTCTCCCTCATCCATCTGTCTTTCGAATCTCCATCCTCCTCTCCTCCTCTCCTCATCTCTCCTCTCCTCGCCTCTCCTCTCCTCTTCAACATTTGCCTTTGTGGATTCAGAGAGGGCCAGCAGTTACTTAGCAACAGCTGAGTGCTATGATGTAGTGTACAGTATGTGCCAACTGGACTGTCCACTCACCGTACAGTACTGTATATATGTGTTATCCAAAACAAGCATCAGATGGTTGTGCCTGAAAGGTCTCATCTAGGCAGTGTTCTTTGAAAGCCAAATTACAGTAATAAATAATCTTATCTCGGGCAGTAGTGCCTAGTGTGCACCTTTGAATAACGTGTAGCTTTGATATGGGTGTTTTATTGTCAAATCTATGTCAGCTGAGATGAGATAAAGGAAAGTACACAAAACAAAAAGAGATGGAGGTAGAGGTTGAAGTTGGTGAGTAAGAGTGAGTAGCTTTGAGATAAAGCTCTCTGGGGGCCAACATCACACAGAGAGTGTTAGACTGCACAGCACACACAGCTGCCACGGCAGGAGACAGGCGCACCAGTGGGAGGCTGTGTTTGTGTGTGTGTGTGTGTGTGTGTGTGTGTTTGTGTGTGTGTGTGTGTTTCTTAAGCCACCACAGTGAGACACTAGTGGTTGGATGTCTCTCTTCTCAGAAGACTTGACCACATCTTAAGCAAGCTGGATCCGTCTCGAAAACAATTAAACCTTTTCAAAGCATCACTGCTGTTTAGTGTGAACCTGGCCTTAAACAGTTTGAGAAACTGAGACAGAGGGTCCCTTCATCTGAGCGAAGGACTATTTATGTGTGCGTGTGTGGCTGATTTTGAGTGAGGTTTTGTTTGTGTGCGTTCTCTGTACACAACGGCGTGGATGCGTGGGTACGCTGAAGCGCAAAGCCCTTTGAGGGTTCTGATTTGGTTTCCGTGGGAAAGGGCGCTCTCGCTGAGAGACGGAGGTGGACAGAGCAGCATGACGCAGAACACGCACTCCCCCACTGACTACCAGCAATTTAGAGCTCATTCATTAATGAGTGTGTTTATGGAGCCAGCTGAAGACTCACTCAGGTTTAGCCCCTTTTCTCTGCTCGAATATCCCTTGTGGGTAAGCTGTCTAAGCACAGCAGAGCTGGTGAAAGTCAAAGCGTTTAACAACTTCGCACGAACCTGAGGTTAGACCATACTTCCTTTAGAGGCCCAGACGATTTCTGCAGAAGCGCTGTGTTAGGAAGACCTGACAGATACTGTGTGTTACTGGAACGAGAGCGAGTTTGCGTTTTTATTGAAACTCATCGCAGTTTATTGTTCCAGGGAGTGGGTTTTGTTTCAAGTGAGAGTTGAGCTGCGATTGGCCTGTCAGAAGCTGGTTAGTCAGCTGAGGCCTGTTGGGACATGACTCCTCTGAGCGTGGGCGAGGGACAGCCGGTCGCCCGTTCGAGCAACTGGACTGTGACTTCTAAAGAGCTAATGCCAGAGAGGCCAGGTTGAGTGGCATGGAAATGCTATTCCTACCGCTTAAGCTAGGAGGAAGACTTAAACTAGTGTTCACATGCAGAGTGGGGGAGTACCCAGTTAGAAAGGGAGCTGGATGTGACCTGGTGTAGATGGGGAATATACATAAAGAGCATATGAATGTGGGTCATGTATTGCGTGAACAGTCTTGTCAGGAAATTTCTTCCTGTGGGTCTGTGGGAATTAAAAAGACTAGCATTGATACGTGTTGGCAAAGTTTATGATACAAGCTCTTAACAAGGACAATAGCCTGTCGGAGTCTACATACGTGCACTTAGTGATATATGTTTTATGATGCATGTGTGTTTATGTAGAAATTTGGTGGACTATGAATGTCAAGCTATATCAAACTGCATTGAGATGTGATGGATTGTGAATACAATGAACTCGTCTCCATAGTGACGAAGAGGAGCTCCGGAAGTCCTTCTCTGAGTTGGCGGACGTGCGGACCGACTCCGCCTCCCACACGCTGAGGCGGGTCGGCAGCGGGGGGAACTCTCTGGTGGGCGTGGCCCAGCAGTCTGACGCTGTCCTCTATAAGAGCGGCTTCTTGGTGCGGAAGGTCCATGCAGACTCTGACGGCAAGAAAAGTACGGCCTCCCCCTGCCTGACAGCATCACACACTGAAGGCTAATTAGACACTATGCCTGCCTTCTATGTCTGTTCTGTTTCATCGCTGGTTGAGCTTGACCAATTTTTTTTTTTTTTTTTTACAATTTCAGCTCCACGGGGCAGGAGAGGTTGGAAACCCTTTTACGTCACGCTAAAGGGAATGGTCCTTTACCTACAAAAGGTAAAACGCGAAACCTCCTCCCGTTCACCCCCAGCCCCATGCGCCGATTGGCCACGCGTGACAGTGTTCTCGTCCTGTGATTGGTCTGCAGGGCGAGCACTCACCAGACAGGCAGCTGACCGACGAGGACCTGAAGAACGCCGTGTCCATCCACCACTCTCTGGCCATGAGGGCTACGGACTACAGCAAGAGACCCAACGTGTTCTACCTGCGCACCGCAGACTGGAGGGTCTTCCTCTTCCAGGCTCCGTCAGTGTCCTTAGACAACCTACTGATTACACCCTCATTAAGTTATCATGACCCAGACTCCGTAGTGGTACTCAGCGACATGATTGCAAACATAGTGCAGTACCATTGTGTACCGTTTAGACTCAATGATACGAGCCAAGTGATTATTTGTGCGCGCAGAATTATGCAAGTCGTCTGGCTGCCATTTTTTTGTTATTCGCATCCAATGAATATCCTTCTGTTCTCTGTTGCAGTAATGCCGAGCAGATGCAGTCCTGGATCACGCGCATTAACATCGTGGCGGCCATGTTCTCAGCCCCACCTTTCCCAGCAGCCATTGGTTCCCAGAAGCGGTTCAGTCGCCCCCTGTTGCCCGGCTCCAACACAAAGCTCTCCCAGGTACAACACACTACCCAGAAACCCTCTTTCACACAAAAAAATACCCTATTGGATGTGTCATCTATTTAAAAATAGAAAATCAATACATTTTTTTGCATAACGTTTACATAATACACACAAGGAACTGATGCAAAATGAAGAGTTCAATTTATGCTACTCAAAAAGTAAGTACAGGCCCTGAGATACAAGTGGTGGACCTCTGTAGAACATTTGTCCTTGTAGATGTCAGTTGTGACAGGAGTGGATCTGGTGTGTTCTCACAGGAGGAGCAGGGGAAGTCTCACGAGACACGTTTCCGAGCCGTCTCCTCTGAGCTGACTGAGCTAACTGACGGCCCTCTCGACAAGAAGGTTAAAGGTCGAGAGCTGGAGGAACACAAACAACGTGCCGAGTATCTGGCGTTTGAGGTGAGCTAGGAACAGCCACGTTGAATGAGGTTACGCTCAGCTCTGTTGACTGAAAACCGCTATTGTAGTCGGCCTCCTGCATGGAACCGCTAAGCTAATTGTAGGGAGAATGCAAATGAAATGAATGATCCTCTTCATTTCTTAATGATGGGCAGCTTTGCCAATGTCGGCATACCCTGCAAATTTATCTGGCTACTGTTTCCAGAATCCTATTTACGGTCCATAATAGACGGCAAATACTCTCCCTTTCTATCTCCCCGTGTGTCTTTTGTGTTGTGTTCAGAAAACACGGTATGGGACGTATGCCATGTTACTGAGAGCCAAGATCCGCAGTGGGGAGGAAGACCTGTCTGCCTTCGAGACTCAGCTCTTTGACGAGGGGGTCCTTCAGCGGGCCCAGTCCATGCCCACTGTGGCCCAGCGAAGCAGCAGCAGCCAGGCTAGCAGCACCAGGGAGGGGGCAAGCAGAGCCAGCTCCAGTGCTACCAACGCTGCCTCCGGAGGGAGCACCAAGAAGGGCAGCAAGCGTTCAGACCCCCAGAGACAGAGCAGCTACAAACAGGCTGTTAAGCAGTAAGACTGGCGTGGAGGGTGTGTTTGTGTATGTCCCCCTCCTCACCCCTGTTCCCCGTATGAGTCTTTTCAGAGTCCCATGACTTGTAAATGAGATGGAGGAAGGGTGTACAGTGTGGAGGACCTACTGCATGGTTCGCCTCTGAAACCACTTGCACTTGGTGGCACAGAACAGTGCAAGCATGGGAGTCGTGCACTGCAGTCAGTCCCCTTGGTCTGCCACATGTGACTTCGGTCTTGGTAGGAATACAATATGTATCTAAAATATTCTGCTGGAATACTCTTTTGGACCAAATTATTGTGTATAGCATAAGCTGAAATATGAATTTATTTTGAAAGTTGTTGAAGTTCTGTGAGGCAACGCAGGATGGAAGATCTTGCTTTGTCTAAATATAGTGAAGTAGTTCAATACATTTGTATATAAAAGCTTTACAGACCCACCTCTGTCAACTATATTAGACACTGAGTTACCGTGCCGACAGGGTCTGACAGTCAGAGCCAGAGCTGCATCAGCCCGTCGAACTGTTGCCATGGAGACTAAGCTGAGCCCATTTCCGTGTCAGAAACCTGAATAAACCAGCATGCCAGGTCTTCAGCCACCCACAGTGCGTCTGCCAGGCCCCAGACCAACCTTCACTGGACAGCATGTTGCAAGTGAACTAGACATAGAGTACACAGGCATCTGAGTTTTGTAACCATTCTCTTGGTTAATGTCATTCATCACAAATTTTACCTTACACATCAATAGATTTTTGAGTGGTTAGTCACTTCTCTGAACAGATACTAGCTAATAGCTTAATCACACGAGTTATCAGTCGGATTCATCACAGAGGGTCACAACATCAGAGACTCAGAATACATTCAAAGGCTTTGGAAGGGAAAAAAATACTCACTTCAGAGACCAACTTCAAAGTATGGTGCCATTTTTGCAATAGCTTATTTGTCAGATTACACATTGTTCTATATTCAACTACTGGAAAAATGTGTGTAACTAAAGGAAATGACTCATAATCTGGCGGCCTAAGAGTTAGTATTACTCTTGTGGTTCTGAGGTAATGCGCATAATCAGTAAACTTATCAGTCCAAAGTGTTGAAATAGCGATACCTACACATCCCATATGTTTTATACATTCATTTAATGCAAAAGTACCATCCACCTCCATTATATTTAAAATGTGAGTAATAGGAGATAATGCCACTAGGTGATGCTATACTACAGGAGAATAATGGCCATTGGTTTTGTGAGTCTGGGCTATTTGACTGGATGTGGGTTGAGAGCTTTCAGTGCAATTTCCGACATTTCTCTCTTTGAAGTTATGCACATAACTGAAGTGAAGGTCTTTTACGACAGCACAACTGTGGTAATGCATAATCAATGAAGTCAAAATATACTCCGCCTCCAAGTTGGCGCCCAACACGGTCTAGACAAACCAAGTGAAGGAGACGTCTGTCTGTGCAGCGTTGGCAAGCACTGTAACTCCACAGGGACTAGGCTGGTCTGACACAGGCTGCCATGCATACAGGAAGTAGCGCTGCGGGATAGCTACTACGAATGGTGTGAATGTGTGATCCTTCTCCAGAGCTATAAGCAGTAGACTAAGAGGTGCCAAAGCACTTCTAAATACAGTAGGTTGGTCCAATCACACGGAGCACAGGGGATGTACTGGTGTATGTCATAACTGGATGCCCTCTGTCCTCTCCACTTTAAGGTTAGCTCAGAGCTGTGTGGCCAGAGGTTTCAACTATCTATTTTTTGGTGCAGTCAGTCTAGAATAGCATTTTTCTGTATGCATTCCACTTAATTGTGTTTTCTGTACAGGATTCTATAGATCTGCTCTGTCATGACGTACCTTGTTTGGACCATCCTCCACGATTAGGCTGTACATACTGTCAATAATATGGTGGGATGCTTCTCTCAAATATATACTAAATGGTTTGTATCTTTTGGAGGCATAGAAGAAAAATAAACACATTTTGAAAGCATTCCCTGTGACGTTTTATGAGTAAAATTCTTTTTATTTCAACATTTTCAGTATAGACATGATTAAAACAGCATTCAAAGGTCCTGGTTTAAGTTTATGCAATATCCCTCTTCCTGTGAGTCTGTCCTTTGTATTGCACAGATTACACAATGTGATTGAGGCCGTGGAGAAAGCGGGCTATTTCACTGAGGAGAAAGGTCTAAAAAGAACCAGAACCTCTTTCTACCACAAAAACCCATTGAAGGATTTCCCCTTGTAGAACAATATACGGTAAGGCATCGTTAAAAACACAAAAACGCTTTGGGTCTTAGGCTGTCATATTTGGTACCATCAGAAACCAAATGAATACACAGTATTAGTAAATATTCTCAGCCTATAAATATAAATTGCTTGATCATTCCATAACATTTGCACAGATCATCGATGAAGAATGCATTCTACTGATGCTAGTTAGTTGTGTACAGAAGACTTCTGAACGCCGTCATCTCCTAGACAACAAAGCAACGGTATGGCAAGTTGTTTACTTCCATACAGCGGAACGAGAAGCCACTTGGAGAGTGCAGAGGGAGACAGGACAGGACGCTACGCAGCAAGCTGCCATGTTCTATGTAGGCGATGAAGATGGCGTTGTTCTTTCGATCTTCCAAACATCTCCTACATTGTTCAGTCCAGTCATCAACAGAGCCGCACTGATGTTCCCAGTCAACTGCAATGGACTGCAAAATTCATATGACTGAGTCGACCATAGCAAGTGTCTCCAAGCTGAGAACGACACCTAAAGGTTCCCAAGATCCTTTTCAACTCTGCCTTGTCCTGGTGATTACTGATTGGCCATGGCCGGCTCCTCCATCTCCTGATTCATTGGTTGACTACCGAAGCCGCTGTCTACTGTGCTATCTGATTGGGTAAAACAAAACAGGTATAGTGTGAACCAAGAACCAAATCTTGCCAATGGGCAAATGTTGTGTTTGGACAGGAAGTGATCAGTACCTGTGCTTTGTTTATCAACTCTCAGCTCAGCTTGTCTCAGTAGCCTGACTCCATCGGTCAAACCCATAGACTGCAGCGCCTCCACCAGCCCCTCAACCGGACCTCCGCCCAGCTAGAAACACACACACACACACACACACACACACACACACATGTAGGGGAGACATGGTCAGCTCACACACACTCCTCAGGAACCTGTGTCAACCTCTCAAACAAAGGTTGCATCCTGTGGGTGTGTGCACACACCTTGTAGTTCTGCAGCAGGTTGTGGCAGGGGGAGGGGCTCTCCTGGTACAGATGAGCCAGTGTGAGCATGCCCAGCTTCTCTGCCAGCTGTCTCCAGGGCACGGCTCCCAGACTGAGGATCTCGCACAGTTTAGCCAGAGTCTCCTCGTCCAGAGTCTGACTCTCTCCTGCACAAGGACAATCGAAGATCCTTGTTAAGATAGCTGGGAGAAACGCCTGGCACTGAGCAGAGGGGAGATTCCCCAAAGAATCTGTAGCTGTAGAGTCAATGTGCATCTAGACGACTGGTGAAAGAGACAACAGATAGAAAAGATAGGGAGCAGTGTATAGGCTCACCTTCTTTACTCGTGGATGGAGGTGTCTTGATGTTGTGCTGGCTAGGCTTGGGTCCCTGTCTAGACTCCAGAAGGTTCCTCACCTTGGGCATAGAAACGCAGACTGTCAAACAGCAGTGTAAACAGTCTATTCTAAATATAAATTCTAAATACTGCGTATTTCTAGAATTGAATTGATTACTCCATGGTTTTGCTCAGTATCTAACCTTCCGGCATTTGGCCAGGTCTAAGGGCGTGTGTCCGGTGGCTGGTCTCTTGCGGGGGTTGATGATCTTTGCGTCGGGCGAGAGCGTCTGCGACGTCGCCTCTGCTTCCCCCCCGCTTCCTCTCTCCTGTTTGTCCTCTTCCTGCTCTTCGTCTGAGGAAGAGGAGCTGGAGAAGAGCGGCTCATCGTTTTCTAGGTTCTTATCAGCACCTGAGAACATCAAAATAAAGTTTACAGCTCGAGTATTTACAGTTATGGGTTTGTGTTAATACAGACTTTTAGTTGGAACGGATCCACTTGATGTCCTACTGCTGTGTGTGTGTGTGTGTGTGTGTGTGTGTGTGTGTGTGTGTGCGTGCGTGATGGTAAGTGTGTGAGCCATTACCTGCAGCGACGAGCATAGAGCAGAGGGTGGGGGAGCCCAGACTGGCAGCCAGGTGGAGAGGGGTATTCCCTCCAAACGTGCACATGTTCACATCCGCCTTTAGCTGGAGATCAAAGGAAATGAGGTTGGTCTAGGTGTGTGTATGCATGTAACACTGTGCTTCATTGCGGAATGGTACGATCAATTAAATGAATGGGATGAAGGTGGGGAAAATTGTGTGATTCTGTGTTTGGTGATTACTGTAACAGTTACCTCTGTGATTAGACTGCAGGCCACTTTGAAGAGATTTTCCTTGACGGCCAGGTGGAGGGCGGAGCATCCACTCTTGTGCTCTGGGGCATTGATCTTAGCCCCGCCTTCCACCAAGAGACGCAGGCAGCGCTCTCCTCCCTTCCTCACAGCGAGGTGGAGAGGGTGCAGACCTTAAGGAGGAACAAAAGAAGACAGACAGAGAGACAGAGAGAGAGAGTGTAAGCCTTTATCTATGAAGTTTAAACTAACAGTTCTTACAGTACTAATTATTTCATATTTCACTCAGTATTCTGAGTATGAAGGGGATTACAAAGGAGTAGGCAGTTGCCAGAGTGATAAGACACAGTTTTTCAACGAAATACAATCCAGAATTAGATATGAGCTGAACGTTCAACGCCACTTTCATCCCCTTACCGTGGTAGTCGGCCACGTTGACCAGGTGGGCGTAGCGTTCGCCCAGGTGCCCCAGCAGGACGCGGAGGGAGACGTCGTCCGCGGCCAGCGCTGCCAGGTGGAGGGGGGTGCGACCGTCCAGATCCAGCAGGGTAGGATCAGCCTTCGCCCTGAGGAGAACCTCCACCACCTTGGGCTGTCTGGTGATCACAGCCAGGTGGAGGGGCGTCTGCAGACGGACGGAAACACGCGCGTGAGAAACGGGTCGAGCGCACGGTAGAACCGCGTCGTGCAGTTGAACCGAATTCGTAGAAAGGTGTAGCTCGCTGAGTAAGTGTTCTCTAGAGTGTGTGCTGGTATTGGCATCCTTAGAAGCTCTGTTCGGGGTTTGCTACCTGGTTGAGATGGTTGGGTCTGTTGAGAATCTTATGCTGCTGGGTGCTGATGATGGTGTGGATCAACTGCTGAACCACTGCTGTCTGCTGGTGAATGATCGCTAAGTGCAGAGGCCTGTGGGTAGGTAAAACACACTCAATCAGCCCCAAAACACAGGCAAAGACTTACAAATCCCCTGGTACGTGTTAACGTCAACAAAGCAACACTGTGGAGGAGATTGACTCACATGTCTCCGTTTTCATCCTGGACTCCGCATAGGTGTCTCTGCATAGCCAGAAGGACGCGTACATCCCCAGTGCTGCAGTACTGTAGCAGTGCTCCTGCTGTCTGTCTGGCTGTCTGACTGGCTTTGCTCTGTAGAGAGGCAGCTGGACGCAGACAACAAGGTTGTAAGGGACAACATGCGTTCTACCATTCTGTTCTTGAGAACACCAAAACATCTGTCTGGAATCACAATAACATCTTATATGATCATTCAAATTTTCTGTTTTTTTTTTGTCAGGAACTGGGAACAGTGTTCGGTATGTTTGAGTAGAATCAGTGACTACTTAAATGATTAGTGGAGGTATCCTCCAAACACACATACCTATCTGGAAGAGTTGCCTTTGTAGTGGTGAGCCTGTCTGAGCAGCCGTCTGAGCAGCCGTCTGAGCAGCCGTCTGGGCCGCCTGCTGCTGCGGCTGGTTGCCCTCGCCCTGTGGGGCGGAGCCTGACATCTGGGTGCCACCTCCGAAGCCTCCAAACCCAACTCCATAGAACCCTCCTCCATTCATCTGATGGTTGAACTGGAAGCCTGACCAATGGAAACGATGATGAGAACGATCCCCGTGACTTGACTTACAAGGCACGTTTGACTGAAACCAAATGTGGAACGTGCCATTCACACTTATGGAACTTAGAGTGCCGTATCTTAGTCATATACAGCTGTGCGCCCTACCTCCTCCTCCAGCGCCACCCCCAAATCCCCCGGCTCCTCCCCTTCCTTGTGGCCAGTTCCCGCCCAGAGACCCGCCTCTTCCTGGATCATAGGGGTGTGGCAGAGGCTTCTGCTTTTTTCTCTGAACCTCTTCTTTGTCTGAGACCAAGGCCAGATGAAAGTGAAAAAGAGGGGGTGGGAGAGAAAAAAAAGGTTTGTGATTTCAAAAGTGCCTGACTTCGGTTCGTTTGACAGGTTTGCCTCTAAAAACCCAAAACACGTTTTGAGTAGGAGGAGTCTGCCAGCATTTCCCCTGAGAAATCCCCGCAGCCTGGACTTTACATCTTGAGTCATTCAACTCAAATATCCCCAACATCCACAGCCATAGCTCACCTTGGTCCTGGGGCTTGTAGATGAACTGTTTGGGGTCACTGCAGTCTCCTCCCTTCTTCCTCTTCAGCTGCAAGAACACGGTGACGGGACGCTCGATCTCCGTGCTGTGATACTGCGGCGTTTTGAATACAATGGCGTACTGTAGAGAGGTGGAAAAACAAGCATTTAAGCAAAGCCATTGACAGGGAATGAGCCAATTTTATGACAAATCCCTGTATAACCATCCACACCCATGCGGTCCAGTCAGTCCGTACCTGCTTGTGAACATCAGTTGGGGAGAAGTCCCCAAAGGCTTCCCAGCCACCTTCATCATCCTCCTCATAAAAACGGATCTCAATATCATCTGGGTTGTAGAACATACACGATTAATATAACATGATGGTTTGCGTATCAGTGAAATCAATTTGATTGGTGCAAGCAAAGCTACACTGCTTTAAGTGTTACAAGTGGATGGGATATGGTCCCTCACCTTTCTGGACCTTGTCACACAGCAGGAAGATCTCGTCTCCTCCCATCACTGAGCCACAGGTCTTGTCCATGCGGGAGATCTTCAGATTGGAGGCGTTGGGTGATTCTACAATTGGCATAAGGATGTATTATTTTTCCACACCGATTTTTGTTTCATTTTGTCAAATAGGAACTTAGAAAAGTCATTCAGAAGGACATAAGTTGAAGTACACTCACTGCTGTCATAGATGGGGTTGGAGACCACAGGCTTCAGGGCCCTAGAGAACCCCCCGTTGCTGTCCTGGAGGTAGGCTGTGAACATTAACCTGACAATGTTCAGGTCCATAGTTTTCCCCAGCTCCTTGGCTTCTTTTAATATGGCTTGTTCCTCTGCATCTGTTGAAACAAGTCGACAGAGTGAGTTTGAAGGCAATACATTTCACACGTGTTTGCATGCGAGTCTTAGACTCCATTATCGATTACGAGAACTGCTGAAAGTGGGCAGATGTATCGCTCAGGACCCGACGACACGATCGCCGCATGTGAAGTGGTTGGGATGAGCGCTTTCCCACAAATAAACATATCCACATCCGTGTTGAGCTGCAACTAAGCAGTCGCAACCACGAATCGCACAAAACGCTCCGGACAAGCTGCGCGACGACCTTCACCCCAGACAAAGGCTCCTGGCTGAACTGATCCGATTCTACTGAAGTCGATGGGAGAGTTCAGTGCAGCTGAGGCAGGGCTCTCACCTGTGATGTGGTTATGTTGACCCTTCTGTCTCTTCTTCTCTTCCCTCAGTCTCTTGACCAACATCTCCACCACCCCTCTCTTGGTAACATGCAGGATGCCCAGGTTACTGAACCTACAGAAGGAGGCAGAAACACCCCAAAATTCATGGAAATGTCCATATTAACGTGCTACTTTACTGTCTGTGTGCATTAAACATGCTGGCAGATATCAAGTCATGACGTGGAAAAAGCAATTGTGTGATTGCAATTGTGTTATAGCTATAAAGTTTTTCCAAGTTAGCTTAGTTTCAGTGCATATCCATAGGTAGTAACAATAATACGATTAAAACACTCATGTCTTTTCTAATGTAACTGTTTAAGGTTCTGTGATTTAACAAAAATAAAATTGTATGTAAATATGGCAGCCAAGTGTTGTGAGTCAGCGACACAGAAACGTTGGTACTAACGAGGCGGTGAGTTCATTGGGGCCCACGTCCACCGTGCAGGAGCCGCTCTCTGAGCAGTGTCTCCCCACCAGACTGTGAGCGTGGACACGGGGAGGGTCTGTGTGCGTGACCAGCTGCACTTCCACCCTGGCATGGCCGACATAGTTATTCACCTGCGAATCAGAGGCAGAGGTTAGAATACCTCTCACGTGAATCGTGACAAAGATAATAACGTTAAAGGTTACACTCGCTTAGACATTTTTATTCTTATTTAGTCATATCTCCTTCTCATATCCATATGTAATTGGGCAGACAGCATGGTGTCTGTCTTTATATTGAGGCGTCTAGCTGTCAGAGAATTCCAACCCCAGACAGCTTGTTTGCCAATTGGTACTGTCTCTTACCTTAACAGCAGGGTAGGTTCTCCTGTTCCTCTCACTGGAGGCCCCAGGCAGCCCTCCATGAGATGGGCCCTCACACTCATAGCGGAATCGGAATCCTCTCTACACACACACAAGGATGAGAGTGAATAATCCCCTCGTGCTAGGACTGTCAGTTACAGAAGCAGTCATTTTCTACATCCAGGACTTTCCAGAGCATCATGTGCTCATACCAAAACACAAGACACAACACCATACAGAACACCAGACAGGGTACACTACATCTTCACAGAATCTCTACTAGAAGCTAGATTTGTAAGCCTTCACTAAACTAAGTTTTGGTATTAATGTACAAGGTTTGATTCAGATGAATGTATCTAATGCATATACTATGCAAATGATTTTGTAGTTTCACTATGAGAAGAAGGAAGTATGTCGTTGGGGATTGTGCAAAGGTTGTAATGCAATATTTTATCGTTTCATCCAGTACAAAGAAATTGTGGGCTTACCTGTTTGGGCTCCTCGATGATTTGAATGTACGGTCCATGAGCTGAAAGAGACACATTTATGCTCAATCCTATTGTGAAAGGAAGTTGATGACTTGTTTTTTTAACACACAGCACACTTGGCAGAAATCGTTCCCCCCCCCCCTCCCCCATTTCATCTATCCAAGTGCTATCTATAACACATGGATTAGCACAACAAGACACCGGTTTTCTTTTTTCACGCTTGCCACAATCTAGCGATGATGTAAACATGCAAATAAAGGGAAAGGTAGCGTAAGGTCCTGTGAGCTTACCTGTTTCAGGGATGTAAGGCTCAATCTTAATGTCCACAGGAGGCATGAGGTCATATGGTAAATTCATGAACTGCTGGGATTAAAGATGCTTTAACACATTTTCAGAGGTTTCCACTAAATGTATTTGATTATTTTGTTCGGTCATTTTCATGCTATTTTTCATGCTATTTTTCATGTTATTTAAAGAATTCTGATGCGCGGAATAACCTTCCACACCGAGTGAAAACATATCTTTAGGACACAAACATTTATCACAAAGCATCTTACCTCATTTTCAAATATCTTCATGTTGTACTGACTGTCATCCATTCTGGAATGAAAAGAAACAAAATTCAAATCCCAAATTCAACCGAGAGCCTGACCAAATGTAACCTTCCCTCCGCGAACGTGCCTGTCAAATGTTCTTAACCTGCATTACCACGCTGAGCTACTGGAAGTCAGGAAGTTGTTTACTGTTCTTACACTGCGTGACCCACCTGAGGCAGTTTGAGTCCTCTCTCTCTTTCCACTTTGTCTTAATACTAAAACAACATGCACCTAAACCTTTAGTTATACAACCGACTGAAACGGCACTTTCACTTTCACAAAACCACAGCGATCGTGAACAAGGGAGGCTGTTGTGATCTCTTCTTCTTCTTCTCTCTCTTTCACTCAGTTCCCCCCTCCCCGTTCGACTCACTCAAGTCACTTCCAGGAAGTAGGGCAGGAAAAAAACAGAAAGGAAAGCCCCCAGAATACCAGCTCAGTGCTGCCGCTGATGTCAGAGTGTCACAGTACACCAATACAATACAGTTCTGGGAGAGCCAATAGCCTTGTTATGTTTCCATAGGCTTAACATGGAAGCCTCTCAAAGCCCTCTGGCTTTGTGATCATCACTATTTATTTATTTGTTTGTCTGATTCTGTTCTTACCTGTACTGTACTTATCAAAGTATTAGAAATTGAAAACGGGCATGGAATGTGGAACATTTGAATATAACTCCCCCTCCCCCCCCCCCACCCCTGACTGGGAGATGACCAAAAATAAGATGTTTTCATCTGAATAATCCGGACTGTCCCAGGTGGTAACAGGGCTGCCCCCCGTTCTAATATCATCTACCAGTGCCGCATCCATGTACCTACTATCTAGAAGGACTGACAGGAATGTGCAAATATGCTTCATCATAAGACATTTAGGAGCACCACAGGGGGAAATTTGAGGTCTGTGCTTCTTGTGTGATTTCTACCTTCAGGTTGTCTGTGACTTCTAGTAAACTACAAGCCATGAAAACCCTAAGTGAGTGTACAGGTAAAGCGTAGGGGACAAAAACGTATCATTTCCCCCAAAATGCATTGTTGGAACATTATATCGTCATTTAACATGAACAGCTCAACATTAGTAACACTGCATCTGAATAAATGTGATAATAAATGATTGTGTTGTATCCAAGATATCTAAACTATGATCTGACATGAATGACATGCTGTGTATAATATGCAATATTGGTAAACACGCTATGATTAAGCACATTTTGGCCAACAGGCCCTTCAGCATCAAGCTGTTATATTTTTTCGTGTGGGTTTTTAAAGACGTGCCAGTTGTCACATCTTTGGGAGACAAGACTTGACGTAACCGGCTGTTTCAGATGAGTAAGTTGTCCTCTGAGACGAGTTGAACACCTTTACATTGGACTAAGAAGCATGATGACTAAACCTGTCTCAATCAACCATTTTCCAGCCAAAGGCAGCAGCCTCATCAAGTACATCCCGTTCGGTTTGTTCTTAGGTCCAGGCACTCCTTGCCACAAGTGAGGGCGATAAAAGCCCAGCTCGAGTTGATGCCTACAGTGTTATTCATCTTGACAGCAAACTCATGAAATCAGCCTCTCAAGGCCCCATCTTTCCATCCTCTACAAAAGGATGGAGATAATAGAGAGAATACGCAGACTAACGACGTCGTTATTAAACCAGACCAAACTGTATTACATAGAAGTACGAACCATACCTCAGTGCGCCAGACATGGTGGCTGTTAGTGAATCATATGCATGGATGAGGAAAGCGATGGTGGAGATGGTCAGTGTACACTTCCTAAGAAAATAGGTTAAGAGTATCAAAATAATGTATGTTTTCTATCTTTCTACTATACATGTATAACGCTAATCATCTTCATAATATTCACAGGCTATGTCTCTCTAAAATCTCGAGGCTTTAAGCATCCCACTTGGAGTGATTGTATCTAAACAGATCACCAGACTAATATGGGAATTTCCAGGCTATGGCTTGGATTTAGAGACAAACTATGTTTCTAGCCACCAATCTCCATGACAGGCGGCTAAAATGTGAAGCGTGACTTTGTGATTAGGATTTCTACTTAAATTCAAAAAGTGACATTTTGACATGCTCGCTTATCAACAATATACACATTCTGCAAACCTTGGTACTTTTCCTATATAAAGTGTCGCCCACATAGGCGACATGCATTTCTCTTTCCTATTTCCTCACTCTTGTACATACAACTAAATGTATTCAAAGCTGATGCAATTACTTATTGCAACGAAACGTAACACAAGTGGATGCGGATTGTTGTAACACTCAATAACGCAAGAACTGAAGTAATTTACCTTGGTGTTTGACGCCTCTGAATGACACTTGTCCACCGGAAACAGCTACGGTTTATTTATCTAGGAAAGTGGAAAGGTCTACCTCCGATGCAGGATCACTGCACAAAATGTTCACATTTGTTCCGTGTATTTCCCCATCGATCAAACATTCGTGTTGATTTCGTCCTATTGGTTCTAAAACTTACAGTCGTTCGAGTTGGCTGGAAAGCCCCGGAGTGTTGGGGGAATTCCGCAAAAGACGAATGTGATTGGCTAGGAAACTATAAGACCTGCCTACATTCAGCATCGAGCGTCCTAAGTACAGTTTAACATAAGACAAAGCCTGATGAAATGTGGCATTAGAATTCTACATACAACAGCTTTATTTTGTCAAAAATCGAAATACAGATACATTTAAGGACAGCCGTGATTTGGCAAAGGTACAAAATCAGTTTCATTATTTGATTTCATTACAAAAAAAAACTGTCTGTCTGTAAAACATTTACACTAATTCTTAACACACCCAGTACAGGGTGTGTAAACCGAATATATACACCAAAATTACTTGAAAAAGGTGTGGCACAGAGATAATCATCAGTTCATGAACAAGAAAGCTGCAGATCCAATAGAAGGAAGTCCTGGACAGTGGGGACACTATTCTCGTCACACAAGAAGTGACTCCGAACAGTGAGGATGACAGTGCGTCTGGGAAGAGCGAGCAAGAAATGAATCCTGTCCGCTACCACCTGGACATATCTCACATCTGACCCCAGAGCTGGGATGGAGAGTGTGAAGGAGAGATTCAGAGAGCCAGAGAAAGAATCGACAGTGGGGACGAAAAGGGGATTACATTTTCAATTAGGAAGGAATGAGTTGTGAGTACAGAAAAGTCATTGATATTGTGCAACGCATACGGGGAGATCCGAAAGAAGACAACACAATGAACAAGAGGGGGAAGAGAAAGGAGGAACATTTTCGCGCATTCTTACCAACAGTCTTGTGCAGCTTATCAGGGGGGGTGTTGAGAAGGATAGCCTGCAACAGGACAGGTGGCACCTGCACACAGACCTGGCTTTCTCCCTCCTTCACTGTCAGCACCACTGGCCTGGCTCACACACACACACACACACACACAAACACACACAATCAACACCATCAATACAAAGGACACGCCAAGACAGCACTGAGCGTTTTCTGTAAGAGGTCATGTCACTTCTTGGAGCATGAAAAATGAAAGCCAAATAAATCACTAAGCTCTGTTGCGTGGCTGAACTAGTAGGACGGAGAGTCAGGGTTTAAACGTAAAACGGACCTGTAGTACCGGCGTACGCCAGTGTGGGGCAGGCAGGGGTAGCAGGGGCAGTAGATCCCGTTGGCATCCGTGTCCAACTCTGCGGCACAGCGGCCACAGCCGGTGAAGGTGACGTCCCCTGACACTGTCTCCAGGATGTTCTCCATAGTCGAGTCACAATCAAGGGGCTGCAGCCCAGCCTGAGAAGGGCTCCCTTGGAACTGGAACTTGGTGACATGTGCTCTCAGTTCCACGTCACCTATTCAAGAAGGGTGCACATGTGAACGTGCTGGTCATCCTGCTTCGAGTCTCCGCAAATATAAAAACAGCTCCAGTGAGCGTTGTGTTAAACGTGGCCGTGACTTCTTGTATTCTTTCGTCGCCTTTCTGCTGATCGCGCGCGGCCAAACACGGTCGGATTGAAATGGTAACGTCCTTTAGATACATGCTCGGGATTCTGTTCTGTTCAATTAGCCTAACTTCTCACCTGTGTACTTCTGGGACAGCAGCGTGCGCAGGTCTATCTCGATGCTGGTGGTGGATCTGGCCAGCCTAGGTCTGCAGAAGTCCAGAGCCCTGCAGTCGTCCGGGAACAGAGGCTCGCAGGAGCCCCAGGGGGTGGAATGGAGCTCCAGAAGGTCAGAGGTCATACTCTCCCTGACCAGGAGCACACGGAAGTCCCACACTGCGTCTGCTCGGGGACCACCAGGTCTGCGTTAGAGTGTGTCAGCTCGATCGGATCGATGAACAATGGAAAAGCTGCTACGGATGCAGAGAAGGGAAGATGACAGTCCTGCCCTCTGAGCAATGCTGGGTGATGAATACCTTTGTTCCTGTCGATGCGTGTCAGCCAGGTCAGAGCTGTTCCCCAGAGCACCACTGCCCCCTGGTGTCCATCTCCCTGCTCCACAGACAGCACAGCTTTCAGGACCCCTCCTGTCCTGGAGGTGCCCTCGGCTTCTGCCCGCCATTCTGGGACGCATCCACAAGCATGCAAGATTGAACGACTATGGGCTGGAGTCTGCATCTCAATGCGAGTATGTTTCCTCAGTGACAAAGACATTACTACATGTATCAGTGTAATAGGAATGACATCTGTGAAGATATCTATCCAGGAATTGAGTGTGTAAATGTGTCTGTGTGTGTGTGTTGTCTGTACCTGTGGTCATCTCAGTGTGAGTGACTCGGAGCATTGCGTGGACCAGCGTGTTGGGCCGCAGGCTCCAAAGGCGAGCGTGGGGAAGAGAGTTAGGGTTCTGAGGGATGCGAGGAGGGACGGACAACAGCAGGGGGCGCCGCTCACGCAAGTAAGAACACAGGGATCTCAGGGTTTGAGCATTCACATCCTGCGGAACTAAATGGAAAAACAAGATTGCCTTCAGCAATCAGACAGCGAATGAACCTAACATCAAATTTATAAACTGTTATATGTTATAATGTTATAAAATAGCATGTAAGTCATACATTCACATGCTAATATTCATGTACATGCTGGCATGTTCTCCACAAGCCTACCATGTGGTGACCTGCTGGTGGTGACTTGTCCCAGGTTCAGAAGTCTGCTGGTGTAGCTGGACTGCAGCACTGTCTCTCCCCTCCACTTATCCTCATTGACCATCACACCTGCCAGGTGGTGGTACATGTCAATGGGACGCCTCTATTTACAGCCCTATCAAACTATTAGCAGCCTTTTGCTAAAAGCCAAGTTAGATATCATAATATAATATTATGTGTTTTATGCTTTGACCATACCAGTGATAAGCAGCATGTCTCCAGGGTAAACTGTCAGTGCCCAGAACGCAGCCTTCCTCCATAGCACCACCTTCATCTCCACAGCTGATTGGTCAGTCACCACGATGGATGCCAGTGGCACGCTCGTTCCGGCGGACATGCCCCGCTTCAGCTTGATCTCCTTCAGGTGACAGGGGTGCACCACCACTACTAAAACAGAGTAACGCACCCCCTGCACGCTGCATCTGCTGAGCAGGCTTGTGGGAACGCAAGCGTGTCCTGTTGACGTTTCAGGTGACCTTTCGGCTTTAGATGAGGTTGGGGACACTTTACTTCTTTTTGGGGCTGGAGCCTTGGGGGAAGTGTGCACAGGAGATTTCGAGAGGGAGCCTTGTGCTCGTGACAGGCCTGGCTCTGCTCTGACTGCCTCGCTCTGGGAGCAGAGCATCCCATCTTGGGTCACTTCCAGGATCACCCCATCATTCTCTAGCCTTTCACTCAGCATGGGCTCATAGAAAAGCTCCATGGAGCCCTGTTGGTTGGCCAACTCACTGGGGGAAGGAGTGGAGGATTCTGGGCTGTAGAGCTCTGGGGAGCTGCTGGAGAGAAAGGTAGGCATGGCTGTTTCTCTGGGTGGGGTTTGTTGAGTCTGGGCTTTCCCGGAGCTGGGGCCTGGTTGGGTACTTAACCCTGGAGCGAGGCTGGTGAGGACGTCTGGAGGATGCGGAGACCCTTCGAGGCTGGGTCCTGGTTTGGGCTGTGGTCTACTTCTCCAAACCAGTGCCTGACTGACAGTCCATGCACTGAGGTACTCAGTGTCTAAGGACACAAATGTCGCGATGGGGTCTGACGTGGTTTCACTTTGGTCAGAGTAGGGCTCAGGCTGTGGGTCTGGCTGGCCAGCCTGAAAGCAACTATCCAGGTAGTCTTTGATTGATTCAGAACACAGCTCTTCCCTCTCATCTGCCTGGTCATGTTGGGAAGCTGAACTCTCTTGATGGGAATCTGGGTTTTCATCTTGGCAGGCCTGCTCCTCCACTGGTCTGATTTGGAGGTGATGGCTCTTCTGTGATGGATCTTCTACTCTGCTATGGGCCTTGCTAGCATGAGCCATCTGACCAGGTTCTGCTTTCAGGCTGGTATCTCTACATGGGGAAGTTCCTGCAGCGCTCCAATCCTCACCTTCTGGGGGTCTCAGCTTGCCCCCTTGCCAGAGGAGATTCAAGGTCCTCCAGTGTGGAGACTGGCTGACCGCCCTGACCTCTGTGTCAGACACAGGTTTTAAGGGAGGGGGAGGAGCTCCCATGAACACAAGGATTTTGGGCTTGTCAGACATGTTGATGTTTTCAGCTGAGGCCAGGGTTCCTGGGTTCCATTGTTCAGGCGCCGCAATTGTCTGTGTGGTAAAGAGAGGAGTTACTCATGTAAAGAAAATAGGGGGAGGGGGGTTAAGTATTAAGTCTATGATATGTCTTACTGGTTAATAATTAGTGGATAGAAAACTTTTCCTCCAATAAAGCTTCACTATGAATTGATCAATGATTGCAAAATGTGTGCATGCATCATCTAAAGCAAATGAAACTGAAGTCAGGCTTAGTGCCTAGACAGGTACATCAAGAACTTAGCATTCAGGTCAATGTCATTACACATTTATCCAACTTGAAAATGTGTTTTATTGGAGGTATACTGTTAGTTAGTATATCATACCAAAATGACTCAGCACAAATACACATCTGTTTTTCCAGCTCAATTCTACACCACACAGGGTTATGTTGAAGCATTAGCCCACACCTGGTAACAATAACCAAGTGTCTAGTGCATGGACCCGTCCTATTGGCTATGTTCCTCTGAAACCTGCAGTCTAAGTAACTCCCCAAAACTCACCAACCAGAGGATGGGTGTTGTGGGTGTTGTCAGCACGTGAGCCAATGATACAGCAGAGCCTATGCACTCTGAAATTGGACCCAGTATGGATTGCAGGGACTAGACTGTGGAATAGGGGGCTGGGGGGTTGGGGGGCTGGAGCGGGGTTGGGGGGGTGTAGAGGATGAGGGGTCGGGGGGAGGCGGTGGAATGAAAGCAGCCTGCGTGTGGTGGAATCGTCAGGGATGGAGAAGTGAAAGAGATAACGTAAGAGGTCATCTTTTTAGAAATGATTGGTAAGGGCTTTGTCGGAGGAATGTTCTGCAATATCAGCAAACAATCCTCAATAGTAGAGAACCTCGTGACCTATAGCCAATGACATGAAATGTGTGGAAAAAAAAGGGCACCTTGGATGCCAAGTTAGTTACTGAAAACGTCTAGGTTAATCATACTGTACAAAAAGGCAAGGAAACTGTTGGAAAAAGTGGTCTGCTGATTGAGACTCTCTACAATCTACTAGCTAAAGATTATAAAAGGTTTATCCTACTTTTATAGAGCCATGTCCTTAGTTCCGGTGAACCTTTGAGGCCCCAATGTGCATATCACAGGTATGAGATATGTCTTGCACAGGTGTGAAAACCTCCAGTAATCTCCCTGACCTGATGGCGATCAGTGAACTGTAAGCTATCAATACCATGTTTAGTAGGGATAGACACTACAATAGACCCCAGCCTGTGTCTAGTATACAGACAACGTGTAAACAGCCTACAGTCAATATTTATCGTACATCCCCTTTACGTTCTCGGCCCTTTTTGTTGCACAATTGTGGATATGAGTCCATTCCAGAAGCTCTTGGAGAACTGCTCTGGTTGATCATTAGTGTGGGCCATTCTGTTTACTTGTATGTCTGTTTACACAAGCGGTTGATTCTACCCAAGGTAGGTTTACTGAGGTAATAGTCCACAAGGGTTAGGGTCCTGACAGAACTCAAATATGAATCGTTTATATGTGAAGAAACAACGTGGCCATGTGTGTGTGTGTGTGGACAAAAGCGTGACACAAAGCCAGCAGAAAAGGTGTACTCTACTCTAAAGTGGTGTTGTCTGACACGGCCTAGCCTATTGTCAGTTTGTGTCAGCACAAATATGACCTTATGACCAGGCCTTTCCTTCATTGAGTAACCATTTCAAATATCAGTTGAAAGATGCTCTCAATGTGTTTGTGTAGGAAGCCTTCTTTCAAAATACTTCCTTAAGTAGTAGTCTTGATTTTTATTTAGCATTGCATTTGCCATTCAAACTGCTTCGTTGCCACTGAACTCACTGCCACAGCGAGTGAGATATTGAAGGCCACTTTCATTTGCGATGAGACATGCACTTTAGTTAAGGCAGTGTATGAAATGCAAACTAGGCACAGATCATAAACTACAGGTGCCAACTGATTGATATTTAACCACAAAAATAAATGTATCACAGTATTTTACACCAACATCAGAGGTACAATAGCTATCATCTTCGATGTTATGCACAGCATCTACTCGAAATATTATTTGTAATATAATTTACTCGTAATGTCGCCTATTAGTTCTGATCGTCAGTCCTGGTCCACGAGAGTGTGCACGTGCACGCGGATCACTTCCAGTGTGAGAGAGGGAGGAGGGGACTCAACTCTACACAAACACGCCTGTCCTTTAAAAACGAAAAGGGACGGAATGACTGCTGTCAGATCTTTGCGGAACCGTACCGGGCAGGGAGGAGCTGTTGTCTTCTAATTTTAATTTCCCCCCCGACCCATGACATTGTCTTCCCCCACATTTTAAGGAAATATCTGGTCACACTGCCCCTATAACGTCAAAATGTATAGGTATTTCGGAGAATTGCTTACCCGTGGAGCAAGCAGTGCGCTGGCCTCGGGATGTATCGACTCAGCTCTTCCAGCTTCCGCGTCTTTGATGCGGGTGCGCCACTACAGCGAGGCCGTAGGAGAAAAACAGGATGACCCCAACTTCTTCAGAATGGTTGAGGGATTCTTCGACCGTGGCGCAAATATCGTTGAGGACAAATTGGTGGAAGACCTCAGGAATAAGGAAACACCTGAACAGAAGAGACACCGAGTTCGCGGAATTCTCAAAATTATTAAGCCCTGCAACCACGTTTTGAGTGTGTGTTTCCCCATCAAGCGAGACAACGGCGAATGGGAGGTGATAGAGGGTTACCGGGCCCAGCACAGCCAGCACCGGACACCGTGCAAAGGAGGTGAGCAAGTCGGCGGGAGATATCCCCCCGCCCCGGCAGTTGAAGCAGGCGCCTGATAAAATATACGACGCTGATTCCGTAAATAGATTTTGAGTTGGTGAAAAGTTTACAGTCAGTTATCATTCTGGTGGCTGGCTTTTTTGGGGGGGTTAAATTATGACGTATTGTAATGTAATGTAATCAAGTTGTTCGTTGTGTTCAAATCAACTAACTTAGCTAGTTAGCTAGCACTAGCTGGCTATCTAGCTATTGGGACAAGCTTTTTTGCATGTCGGCATGTCGACCCCCTGACTGTCAGGGTTATGCATTGCAAACACACAAGCATTGTGACAAAACTTGCAGTTTGCCCACCCACTGAACAAGTATTCTGACAGCTTGCCCAAACCCAAAAAAGTGATGTTAGTATGTTTTCATCCATTCCAGTCTAGTTGAAATGGGTACTCTCATTAGTGCTTGCTACCTTTTAATGATGCGTTCCACTTTAAGGTTACCTGGTCCTTAGCTAGTTTCAGAAGCTGGAGTCCTCCAAGACTGACTGCTTCTATCCCAAACACTCCAACCCGTGTATCTGGAACAGATCCGGGAGAGATTTAGAAGCAATTGTTTCTTCTCCCAACAGTTTCTGCCCCGAACAGGAATGCTGACAATCCAGTACTAGAATAGTAATGTTGGTTTAACAGGGCAGTCCGCGCACGTTTCTCATCATACCACCTAACTTTCCTCAGGCTGTCCCCCACGGCAACCCGTAGAAAGCTGCTAAGCGGCTTGTTCATCTTTCAATTAAATTAAATCAAGACAAAAGAGAATGACAGACAGGAGATATTACAAAAAACTTGGACATAGTTTGGGATGACTTTACGGGTGCATCATGACATGCTTTGCTGGAACAGAGGCGCGACCACTGAAATATAAACAAGTCTACCCTGCCCTCAGCTGGTAGTAACCTACTGAAGTTTGTGTGGGTCCAAAGACCACACCTATTTTCCAGTTCACCATGTTTTTTTCCTCTCTTTCTGGGTGTGGAATGGTAGAGGCCTGTCCTGTCTGCCTGTGGTCTCCAACATGAGTCATGGTGTTTAGGCGAGGGGAGGGGGGGAGTTCCAGCTCCCATCCGCAGGCAAGGCTCTCCTCTCAGAGCTGTATAGCTCTACTGTAACCTCTGGCCAGCTGCAACCATTTTGAACCTAAGTGTAGTACCGAACCAAAAGTGTTGCAGCCTAAAATGGCGGGTTCGGAGCGGGCACAAAACAAACGTTTTTACGGGCCGTGAGTTTGTGGGTCTGGCTTGGTAAAGCGTGAAGTTGGAAAGCACAAATTGCTTTCCTGCAGCTGTCTCCTGGTTGGACGTCCATAATCTGTTTCCCTGTTCGGAAAGTGGCTTTGTTTTGGTCTTGAGACGGGTCTGGGTTTAGACGCAGGCTGCTGTCCTCTTGCTCTGAGCTTAACTGGATTCGACCTGCATCCCTCTCAGAACAGGACCGGACCTCATCCATCTAATGGTGATGGGGTCTGGAAATGCCTCCCAGTTTTGATGAGGATTCCTCCTGTTCTGCTATTAGGTTGCAACTGCAGAATTATTTATGCCTGTAGTGTGGACATGTGAATAGCTTCATCAATGACGTGGTGACAGTTCCAAGGCAGTGAACGAGACAGGGGTTGGTTTTGCAAACTTTTCCCTACGTATTGTTGTTTGTCAACTCTTGTTGGATAAACAATTCATGACAAAGAGAGACACACACCCTGAAAACACTGTCCCAACATGTATAACACAAAAGTCTTTTACTGAACAAATGTATTATTGGAATAATTGGATAAACTTCAGTTTATGTCCACTTTACCTCACCTTACCTCACAATTTCATATTCTTCTCTGAGCCAGACAGCATCATCACAGGAAGAGCTCACTGTCTGTACTCAGAGCTAGACTGCATCATCACAGAAAGAGCTCACTGTCTGTTCTGTTTGTCCTCAGGTATCCGCTACAGTACCGAGGTGTCTGTTGACGAGGTGAAAGCCTTGGCCTCTCTGATGACTTACAAGTGTGCTGTTGTGGGTACGTGCATGAACACAAACACACACACACACACAGTGTGTATTTCCATCTTTTGATATCTTACATTTTCTGTGTGATTTTGAAGGTGTTCATGACTAGATGTTCTCTGTATCTCAGATGTGCCATTTGGAGGAGCCAAAGCCGGAGTGAAAATCAACCCCCGAAACTACTCTGTAAGTCCTCGTTTGACTTCGCTTTGGCTCCATCCTGACTTATATTCATGGCTTTAGCTGTCTATCACAGGATGCTGTTACACGCTCACATTACGGTGCCACCTGAGGCCCTAATTACAGGTGCAGTCAGAACACTGTATTTATAGTCTCCTCAGCCCTTGTTCACCGGCAGGGTTAAACAGCAGCTTCGCTGGGTACGTTCCAATAGCTTCTTGAAGCGCGAACAGTACTGTTGCAGGATGTTATGTTTCTATGTTACAATGACGGAAAAAGCCTACAGGAAGCGACCAGACAGATGAGGATGAAAGATATATGACTGTATTCTGTACATGCTAATAAGTAATATCTGCTAAATCATCACTAGGACGTCCAAAAGTGTAGTCTTGTCTGCTGAGAGGAGTGTCCAAACTTTCTGAAAATTCTATCTCGTGTTTACTTCGACAGGAAGCTGAAAGTCTGAGGTCTGAGTTTGTTTTTGTTCTGGCAGGATGTTGGGCTCCATTAGGCCTTGGCAGCTCTACCCAATGGTGATTGACCAGCTGGTAGAGAGAACTGCTGAACCATCAGCTGTCTGCTGGCAGATATCATGGCTGTCTTTCTTTCTCTGTCTCTGTCTCGCTCACTCTCTCTCCCCTCCCCCCCTCTCTCTCGGCTGGCAGATATCATGACGGGGTCTCTCTCCCTTCCCCTCCCCCCGTCTCTCCGCTGGTAGATATTGTGACTAGGTCTCTCTCCCCTCCCCCTCTCTCTCTGCTGTTCTTGCTTGTTTGGCTCATCTCAGTTGTCTGTGCTCTGACAAAGCCCTCAAAGATCTCGAGAGCCTGTTGTTCCTGAGCCAGGTGGATGACCATGTTGGAATTGTTGCAGGGCTTTCAGCGGAGCGCTGATGTCAAGTCCTCTTTCACTTCCATGTACATGTCGCCCAGAAATTAGGCTGACGTAGTGTCATGTACGGAAATATGCTCTGGTTGGGAGTCAGTTCTTAGCCTGCAGGATCTGATGTGTGATTTGTTCGCAGGACAACGAGCTGGAGAAGATCACCAGGAGGTTCACCATCGAGCTGGCCAAGAAGGGCTTCATCGGTCAGTGCGTGTTTCCCGTTTCCAGGGAGCTTGGTTGTAAATGACTGGGGGGTGATCTATGTGCAGCTTGCTTGTAAATGACTGGGGGGTGATCTACGTGCACGTGATTCAAAGGGTCCTCTGTTTGGGGGATGGGATGTGTGGTCCACACCTCCCCCCCTACCACACACCATCAGTCTCCACAGCCTGCAGACAGTTCAGATCCCCCCCTGCCCCCCTATGCTGTATGTCACTTTGGATAAAAGTGTCTGCTAGCTACAAACATGATCACGTTATTATTTGGAACTTAGGTCCGGGGAAAGATCTTTTCAAAAGTGTTTGTGTGTGTGGGGGAGGAGTGCAATGTTAGGCTTTTTCAGGGAAAGGGTTGGGAGAACAACAGGATGGTCTGTCCTATAGGCTTCAGTGTTTGCCTGAGGGTTGCTCTCTTGGTGTGTGAAGCGACCCAACAGAGACCTCTGTAGAACTGGTCCTCCTGGTGCACCTCCAGGACAGAGACCTCTGTAGGACTGCTTCTCCTGGTGCACCTCCAGGACAGAGACCTCTGTAGGACTGCTTCTCCTGGTGCACCTCCAGGACAGAGACCTCTGTAGGGCTGCTTCTCCTGGTGCACCTCCAGGACAGAGACCCAAGTAGGTCTGGTCCTCCTGGTGCACCTCCAGGACAGAGACCCAAGAAGGCCCCTCACCCTCACAACCCTCACGGAGCATGTCAGCTGTGCTAGACACTAATTCATCAAGGAAATGAATCGGCCTCCGACAGAGCGGTCTCATAAAAAGGACGAGGCCCAACCCACTCTCCTGTGTGTGCGGGGGAGGGGTCTGTTTGTATAGCTATGCCATGACTGTGTTACACATGACACACCCATCTGTGTGGCTGCATTCCTTGCTTTGTGGGTGCAGGAGGGGAGTGTATGTATGTTAGGTGGCGTTAATATGCGTGGTACTTCAGCATGACGGCTACTGACCCCGTGTCAGCATTCTAAAACGGGCCACGCTATTTTAACACTGCCATTTCACCCCGACATATTTCAGTCAGGTCACAGAATGGGGATATTCTTCAAGATTTCTTTGTGTTTTTCATTTATTTTGACAGCGACGGCATAGAAATACGTACAGCTCTCAAGTTCATGTGAAGAAACAGTTCGGTGAAATGTGAAGCCGTCTGGTTTGTTTTTCCCTGTCAGGACCTGGCATTGACGTCCCCGCCCCTGACATGAGCACTGGAGAGAGGGAGATGTCCTGGATTGCTGACACCTATGCCAACACCATGGGACACCACGTAAGTGTCCTTATATAGAAATCCACCCCCAGCAAACAACATGGGGAGGAGGTTCTTAAGTGCTACACAATCATGAGGCTAACGCTAAAATAGTCCTTATTTCTTTCTCTGCTGACTAAGAATTCTCAGCTGTTTTACTTACCCACCACGCTTTATTTTTGCGTATCTTAAACAGAACCGTGATACAAAGTACTGAACTGCAAAGTAAATCCAACACGTTCTAAACGCATTTGACCGAATACATTCCCAACCCTGCCCCTGCCTGTTGTCGCCCGCCCGCCCCAGGATATCAACGCCCACGCCTGCGTGACCGGCAAGCCCATCAGCCAAGGAGGCATCCACGGCAGGATCTCAGCCACAGGCCGCGGGGTGTTCCACGGCATCGAGAACTTCATCAACGAGGCCACCTACATGAGCCAGCTGGGCCTCAGTCCTGGCTTCACCGACAAGACCTTCGTCATCCAGGTATGGAGGGAGGGGCGTGGCTGGGACGCCAACAGCGATGTCTCTGATTGGCTGAGGGGGAGCGCAGATACCAGGACCACTGCTCAGTGCTCTGGTTGGTCGTCCTGGAGTCATCGTTTGAGGGGCTTGGCTTGGTTACAGGGTAGTTATGTGAAACCCTCTGCCTGACATTGCTTGTATAAGGAGTACGCAGATAAGATTGAATTTGTCCTGCAACCATGGCAACGCGACTGACGCATAGGTTATCAGACCAGATGTGCATCTTCTATCTAATTAAGCTCAGTCATAGCTATACAAATAGCTATATAGCAGTGCTGCAGATGGATGACTGGGGTTGCAGAAAATCTGTGATCATTAAAATATCCGTGATTCAATGATGTGCAGATTTGTTGAATTTTGACCACAAAACACTGCCTGCTTTGGGGTTAAATTAAATAAGGTTAAATAACAGGTAGGAGGGTTTTGCAGGCTGTTTTATCCAGCTCATCAACAGGTTATATAAAAGACACCTCCTCAGGCCAGTAGCAGAGAGTGTGGTGGTTTACATAACACCAACACAAACAGGGCTCTGCTTCCTCCGCATGTTAATCAACAGCTGCTTCGAGACTCATCGTAACTCGCTGTGCCGTCTGTAAACCCAACAGACCAGAGCTCGCCACATGAACGCCATGTGTCCACGTTAATAAATATTCAGCGCCATCGGAACACTTGGCAATGAATAGCTTCTGGACATCACTACCTCAGTGTTGATTGTAAAGGCTGGTGGATGATTTTGGTGTCCACCTCTCGTGTTTCAGGGCTTCGGGAACGTGGGCCTCCACTCCATGCGCTACCTGCACCGTTTCGGGGCCAAGTGTGTCGGAATAGGAGAGGTGGACGGAAGCATCTGGAACCCCAACGGCATCGACCCCAAAGAGCTGGAGGACTACAAGCTGGTAAAGAACCTCCCCTCACTCGCACAAAGTCAAATAGGATTTCAAAAAATAGGCTGAGAGTTGCAAGGTTTATGTCTTCAACATGGTCCAGGTTTGAACTGTACCAGGCGCTGCAGCACTTCAGTGTCACGTTCTGTAGAAAGTTCTGTGTTAGGATGCCACCTAGGGGTGTCATGACGTAACTGCATTCTTCAAATCTCCCAAGAACACAATCGAATCTCCTTTTGTGGAAAGGATGAGTCTGTTCCTATGAGGTCACGGTCCCAGTACCAGAGCAGACACGTTGGCCAGCTGGGTCAGGCTGTAGGCTTAGTGAGCTCCTGTCTGTGTTCCAGGCTAACGGCACCATCGTGGGCTTCCCCAACTCCACGCCTTACGAGGGGAACATCCTGGAGGCCGCCTGCGACATCCTGATCCCTGCCGCCAGCGAGAAGCAGCTCACCATGAGGAACGCCCACAAGATCAAAGCCAAGGTCAGAGGTCAAACGCTGGCCGTCCCAGCCCGAGGAGGTCTGGTGGGGATTTCCCCCCCTCATATAAATGTGTGTGTGTGTTCCAGATCATCGCAGAGGGAGCCAACGGCCCCACCACCCCAGCAGCTGACAAGATCTTCTTAGAGAGGAACATCATGGTGATCCCTGTAAGAGCATCCAGACTCCCATCATCCACAACCACACATCTAGCTACAGCTCACCTTACATGCTAGTCCTGGAAGATCACATGTTTTCCGCCTAGTTTAATTAAAACAGATACGTTTTTTAGATTGCGGCTTTACAGTTACAGTAACAATAAGGTTGAAAGATTCCGGTAATGGTTTAGTCGTCTGGTATCGATCGGATTGTTTTGCTTTAGAAAGCTCTTTGTCCGAGAAAGCTTGGCTTGAAACCAGAAAATGGCAAAGAGCTCTGTCATAATATCCACTATTCCCTAACCAAGCAGAACCATATAGCAGACAAGTGTATCAGTCAGAGTCTATGTGGAGCCTCCCCACTATCTGTCCTGATAACTGTGGACGCCAGTCTACTATAACCATTCACCTTCCCAGTGGTGGAGCTGAGCTCTCTGGAAACACACCATATGTGCTCTGGTCTGTGTTGCAGCTGTGCACCAACACACCATGTGGCCTTTTATTGTCTCCCACCTCCGCCTGGCCCACACTGTGCAGGTGGCCAGGTGCCCCAGTGTCCAACCTCACCTACGTCTTCTGTTCTTAGGACATGTACCTGAACGCTGGAGGCGTGACCGTCTCCTACTTTGAGTGGCTGAAGAACCTGAACCACGTCAGCTACGGTCGCCTGACCTTCAAGTATGAGAGGGAGTCCAACTACCATCTGCTCAGTAAGTCTGCCAGCCGCCCCCGCCCGCTGCCCCTGCCTATTGCTCACTACCCCTCCCCGCTGCCCCCGCCTGCCGCTGGCAGCAGGGCAGGGCATACAGGACAAGGCTGTATGAGACGCCTGAGGAATGAGGGCTACTTGCGTGAGACGGCTTGGGAGGGGGGAATGTTACGTTATGAACAGCACGTCAGTTATGAAATGGGAAGAACATGACTTCTTCCTCTATCCCTCTTTCTATTCGTCTGTCTGTACCCTTTCTCCTCCCTCTCTCTCTTGCGTGCTATCTCTCTATCTCCCTTTCCCACACACACTCTCTGTTGTGGATTCTGTACAGCCCCCTCCGCTTCCAGCCCCACTAGACACTGTTGTTGGAAGTCATGTGATGCAGGGTTTCTGGGAAGAGGTGGTCAATTAGGCAGACACTAGACCAGTCCTCTCCAGAGCGTTCCATTGTTTCCGTTCTTGTTAACCTTCTGTGGATAAGAGTTCAGTTGTTGGCAGAGAAGCTTTTTTGGATCTCATATTTGATCGTTCCAGAAGATTCTCTAAACCGTTTGAGTCTCTGAGCGGACCGAACAATGAAGATACTGTTAGAAAACAACTGTTACAACACCAAAGCTGTGAAAAGGCTATCATATCCATGTGACAACTGTGAATGAATGGCCGACTGCTAGTCACCTGTCTTCAGGGTGTGATGATCAGGATCACTCGTTAGTGACCTGACCTGACCCTGTCCCCCTCTTCCAGTGTCTGTCCAGGAGAGTCTGGAGAGGAGGTTTGGGAAGCACGGAGGAGCCAATCCCTGTGGTGCCCACCTCGGAGTTCCAGGCCCGGATCGCTGTGAGTGCTCCCTCCACCCTCCACACCCCACCCCTCCACCCTCCTCACCCCTCCACACCCCACTCCACACCCCACTCCTCACCCCACCCCACCCCTCCACACCCCACTCCTCACTCCTCCACACCCCACCCTCTCCACCCCCCCACCCCTCACACCCTCCACACCACATCCCACCCCCTCACCCTCCATACTCCACCCTCCATACCCCACACCTCCCCCCCCCAGCTGGCCCTCCCCATCTCCCCTATCTGAGCCTATTTACCATCAACATGTTCAACAGTCTGTATCTTCTGAAGCGCTGAAGGTGTCGCAGTAGGCAGAAAGCTGAGCCTGGTTTGATTTGCATGTGCTACAGGTTAGACAAGAACTGAAAGGCGTCAACTTCAAGGACATCAGTGAACCTGCTACTATTAGAACTTCACCTTATGTGAAGCCCTATGGGAGGATAGAACAGCAGAATCTGATCCTGATGTCATGAGTCATGACTCTGGAACTTCAAGGACTACACAGTGGAATGCCATTCATCCTATTTATATAGCCGCCCACCATTAAGTGGATTCCACCCCAGGATCCATATGCTACAGTGACGTTGATGTATATCGCACTCTGAACATCAGCCCTGCAAGTTGATTACCTCGAGGTCACACATTTATCTCAGTTAGACTCAAAGCTGGAAACGTTCTCATTGTCTGGGTGTGTCTGTCTGTGCGTGTCTGTTTGTGTGTCTGCATGCGTGTCTGCTTGTGTGTGTCTGTGTCTGTCTGTGTGTCTGCATGCGTGTCTGCCTGTGTGTGTCTGTGTGTGTGTGTGTGTGTGTGTGCGCATCACTGCCTGCTTGCGTTGTGAGCTCTGGTTTCACTACCTCCTCTTCTGTGTTGGTTTCCAGGGAGCCTCAGAGAAGGACATTGTTCACTCAGGATTGGCTTACACCATGGAGCGCTCTGCCAGGGTAAGTCTCTGATTGGTTTAGCAATTCTGAACCCGCCCCCACAGGTCGGAGGCTCTCTCTCTTTATTGGGAGAAAGAAAGCAGTGTTTTTCTACGGAAGTTTTGGTGCTTTTTAATTAGTCATGAGGATAAAAGGGAATAAAGTCTTAAATGTTGGCTCACGTGTTCCATAGTAAAGTTTCATTTCTGGTTTATAACAGCTCATTACTAAGCTTACATAGTGACTACGTGGCTTTTCACTTTGATTTTGTTCTGTGTTGGGAGTTGTGAAATGATGCCTGCATACTGATGCAATAGACACACACGGCCACACCCAGGCCACACCCTGCTCTCTGTGAGAGAGGAGACAGCAGGTACGGAGAGTAGACCTCTTGTTCGTCTCTCTTTGTTCCAGCTGTGATGCTTAGAGACACACAAGAGGAACAATGATTCTGGATTCAGGCCATTACCCAGCCCTAATCACACACCCCTCCCTCCCACCTGCACCACACACACCCCTCCCACCTACACCACACACACCCCTCCCACCTACACCACACACACCCCTCCCACCTACACCACACACACACCACACGCACAGAGGACTTTAATGTCATGGCTGACCGAGTACAGAACTAGGACTGCTCCTCTGCCACCCAGTAGGACATGTAACAGAAGCTGTGGGAAGCCTCACGGCTCAGTCCTTGGAATGTTCCCGGGGGGGGGGGGGGGTCGATATGAGCACCCACAGAAGAGCTGCTGCCGGTGACGAGGTCGACCAAGGAAGAACGCTTTCCGCCGCCATCTCAAATCTCTGTTTTTCGGTTTCTCTCCCTTCAGCAAATCATGCGCACGGCCAACAAGTACAACCTGGGCCTGGACCTGAGGACGGCAGCGTACGTCAACGCCATCGAGAAGGTCTTCAAGGTGTACAACGAGGCTGGGCTCACCTTCACATAAACCTCCAGGCTGAGCAGCCTCTGTCTCTGGCCCAGTCTGGCCCTCCTCCCAACAGACCCCAGGCCAATTCTCCCTAAGGTTTCCATACCATATACAACCCTCATACATCCTATTGAGCGTTTACATTTTACACAATCATATGATTAAAGCTTTTGTATATCCAGGAAGACAACACGCACACTTTCGTTTGTTTGTTTTTTTTGTTTTTTTTGTCAAGGTTCAGAGGTCAAACCCTCATCCCCTTGACCAACCTCAAGCTTTAGACGTCATTTCAATAGGAGCTATTTTTGGAATTGATATAAATGGTTATATATTTACCTTTTTATCGTAAACCGAATTATTTTCCGAGTCATTCCATCTGTTTCAGTCTAATTTTCCTATTGGCATTTACTCATGCCTGCAAACACCAAATACATTCAGGTTGACAGCTTTCACAGCCTTGTGCTTTTGTACGAAGTCCTGCTTCGCTTCTTGAGCTTAGAACACCCTATTTCTTTACGCCACATATCACTGAGTAGAACTAGTTAAAGTGACCTCTTAAGCATATCAGATGTATATCCAAACACATAAAGCCTTAATATGACAGGATGAACGCCCTGTGTGGAACGGAGGACGTTCCCACCGCTGTCTGCCTCAAGCTCGCTCTTCTCACGTACAGAGGTTTCTCTGGGTGACACCTCACAACCTATCCAAGAGATGTCTTCAAATGGCTCAATGCATCCGCGTCTAATATTTGGTCACTTGCAAAGCAGACTTTGGTTCTGTATGTTCTCTGTTACAAGTGGAAAATGAACGGGGTTTAGTACTTGTTATTTGGTTCCTTAATGTTGCTGAAGTGGCGGTTGTGTTTTCATAGCGGTTCTATTTTCAGCATCCCTAGGGCAACTGGAAATGTAGATGGGAGGGAATGTAGAAAACAAATGGTTATTTTCCTTATCAGCTTTGATTGAAACCGCTTTGGGATTCTGTGTAAGAGAATTTGTATTGCTTTTTTGTTGTTGTTGAAAACAATTAAATCACAAAATGCTGTACTGTATTCATGTGTCGGTGACTGTGCCATTAAATCAAACTGGTCACACACACACTTCTCATGGGGAATCCTACTGCCGGTTTCTATTTCGAACTGTCATGTTTGATCAAATTCAACATGAACCTTTCAGATTTCCAATCAACATTTTATTCTCCAACATGTCAACAGAATTACACGATATTGAATGAGTAATGAGTTTAAACAATATGAAGGAAAAGGATGACCTTCACCAAAGGTGAACCTATTGATGTAAGCATCATAGATTCAAATAGTTGAAGTGCATATATTTATATATCTATATATAGCATATTGGTGTACTGATGCCTGAGGAACACCTGGTGGTTAAACACTGAGTGTAAAAACTCCAGAGACTGCAGCCAGGCAGCGGAATGTGGATACGCTGCGTTCCGCAGTAGTAGGTAACAACGGGAAATGTCTTTTAAATGTAGCTCAGCTGGAGAGATGCTTCAAACAACAACATCTGGTCTCCAGGGATGTCGTGGTCCAATCAGAAGTCCAGCGAGTCGGCCAGATCAAGCTCTGAGGGACGAGATTGGACAACGTCAGGAACTGAAACGTCCACATCGTGATACCATTCATGTCTTTGAAAAAGCAGATCAATGGAGACAGTGGGAAATATTTTTACCCTTGGATTACATGCGTATGATACCTGTGTGTGTGTGTGTGTGTGTGTGTGTACATTCCATAGTGAAAGGTAGATCAGTTCTACTTTCATTACCTGCACCGCCGCTGCTTGGCTTGCTCTCGCCAGCAGGCAAGGAGGGACCGCTTGGGTTCGGCTTCTTCTCTTTCTTGTCGTCAGCGGAGAACATTCCGGAGAATGCGTCCATGGCCCCCGCTGCCATTCCACCGATGTCAGCTCCTCCTGCAGCTGGTGCTTTTCCTCCTCCTGCTCCTCCTGCTCCTGCTGCTGCTCCTCCTGCTGCTCCTCCTGCGGCTCCTCCAGTGGCTGTTCCCCCTCCCATCATCTCCTTTACTTTCGACTTGGCAACCACGGCTTGAAAAAACATCAACAACAGAACTTTAGGAATGAGATCATTCATTGCGTATCACCTGCGTGGTGTGTAAGGCCTCTGATACCATATGCCTCCTAAGCTGTTCACTGAAAAGGTCACATGATCTCAGGCAACAGTCACAACAACAACAACATAAAAACAATTTATGTGTCTTTAATTGTCTTGTGTTGAATGCCGGCTTCCTGCTTTGGCCTTTTATGGGTGCGTGTTACTGTGGTTACATGCTCAGTGCCAAACAGCATTTTTACATTTCATGGTTAGAGCCATGGGGCAAGGATTTAAGCAAACAATGTTTAAAAAGGTCACTTTACTTTCTTATTCTGCACACGGCTACTCTGTCACGGTCGGAACTGTTGGGATTAGGATTGTAAAGTATCAACCTGATCAACATAGGAGGACGAGACTAAATGACACAAATTCCTCTTAAATGAAATCAACATGCAGAACTGTTCCAGATACCAATCAGCCTCTAAAGCGCTCGTCTTCCTTGTTCTCTCTTTCATTAGTGCAAAAGGGGGAAACCGTGGATGGAGAAGATCCGATCGATTTGATGCCTGCTGACATGTTTACAAAGTAGCTTCCTGACGGGAGGTTTCTATACAAACAAACCTGCCTCGTTATTTACTGGTGTTGAAAACCACATATCCCTGAGCCCATTCTCTCCGAGACTCTATTTTCTATTCTGCAGTAGACAAGGCATGTAAAGCTCTAACGAGTCTATATTGGTAAACGTCTAAATGGCTATCCTGTTGTATAAAAGGGAACACATTGTGTACACAATGTGAAATTCATTTAATTGACCTAAATTACACCCAGGTGAAGCCATTGTTCACCACCATGCAAGTAGGACAGAGGGGGGAAAAAAACAAGGCGCTGAAGAAATGACAACAACATTCTCCCTGCTCCAGAAATCCCTCCCTTTTACTTACCCACTTTATCCACCGCTTGGTCCACTATCTTATCGGTTTTACCACCGAGAAGTCCCGAGAAGAAAGACATGTTTGCGAGAGTAGAGTGCGCGTTCAAATCTGGATGAGAGTGTGTGCTGAAAGAAAAAAGTGTATGGTCTTAAAAAGTTGGCATCCTCGCTGCTGAGGCCTACGCCTCTAAGGGCATTGCTGATTGGCCAGAGAGGCTAGGGTGTGGTCTCCCTTGAAAACACTAGCAGGAAAAGGAGGCAGACGAGCTTCACTGGTCACGCAGGCTGAGCTAGTCTCAGCCCTGAGGGGGCTTGTCATGAAAGGGAACCGGTGAGGGCTGGGTTTCTGTGTGGAAAGGGAGGAGCTGAAGCAGAGAGGAGCAGAGGGGCGTACGAGTTTAGGAGAAACTTTCCACTTGTTGGAGGCTCTAGAGGGGAAATATAATGAGTGAGAAAAACAATCACAGGATTGGTGAGTGCAGGTAGAAGACGTCTGTCATTCACAGCCTAAAGTTGGCAGTTACAAAACCAGACATGTAACAGTGTCGGAGAGAAAACTGCATTCCTCTAAGTTATGCCAACAGATGCGAACACGCTCTCCGAGTGCACTGCGGCCACACCACAAGAAGGCACTGACTGGCTCGAATCCAAGCTGGGGCCCCAGAGGTTCTGAAGACACGCTCTCCCCAGTCCTGCGTGTGTATATGTGTCTCTTAGTGACGCCGCTCCATGCACCCTGTGTGTGAGATAAAAGGGTTATCGCCTTCACCCACAGTGGATGCCGAAGGCTAGCTAGCTATCTGCTTCACATAACAGGGAGTTGGTTTGTGGGTATGCTGGAGAGTGAGTTGGGGAGGGCACTGGCTGTGGGGAAATGGAATGACTGGCACGACACTCTGTCTCCTCCCGTGTTAGAAATGTCGGAGATACTGGATGAGTCAGTATCATCATGAGTCATAAATACATGAAACGAGAAACGAACAAAAGCCGGGATTCAACGAGGGGAAATAAGCTTTGTGTGAAAATGTTCAAAGTCTACCTTGAATGGAAAATTGGGACATAATTTGCTTGCAAAGCTTTAGTTTTCCCTTGGCCCACAGTAGGAATAGACAATGACTATGCAGAAACATGTATTGATTGATTCCAATGCAGTCATTTATCAATATTTTATGACACTTGCACAATCTTTCATAGCAAGGCAATAAACATAACGCCTCAAATGGTTGAAAACCCTTTTCTAGTTCAAGACTAACGAGGGAGCGTGTATAAGTTGTTTATCTAAGATCTATACGAGCTGGAAATCAATATTTGGGTAGTATAGCAACCATGCCACCTCAAGGCAAATGAGTAATTCGAGCTTGGGGTTAGGGTTGGTCTATTTTGTGAAAAAAGGCGCGCGTCTCCCGCATGTGGTGCTGGGTGGAGACTGTGTGTCATCCTGCTCTGATGCACTGGTACACTAATACCATGGCTCACACGGCTGTCCTCGTTCTCCCGCTGTTCCATGTTCATCAGCCATGGGGTTGGCACCTATTGTGAGGCCTGCTAGCTGGTAATCCATCCCATCCACCCATCTTATTGTGAAATGCAATACTCGGTATTTAGAGGTGTGTTATAGAGGTGTATGACAGACTGCACCTTCCTGACGGACAACGGAATCAACCATTAGAATCGAGAGCTGGTTCCATGGCATTCCTCCAATGTTTAAAATAAACCATTGGAACAGTTTGAAGTCATTTGAAGTAGTGTGAGGAAGCGTCATAGAACCTAACCTCACCTCACCTTGATTTGAATAGACAAACCCGCCCGATCTAAAAGTGAGCGTGTCACTCGCGTGCCACTCTGTATTACTGTAACGTGCAGCTCAGCTCTTGTGGTGGGTCTCAGGCAGTGGCATGCAACCACCGCACTTCCTGTTTGTGTTCTCTAAAAGAAGGTCGCATACTGCATACTTTGCTTCACATTCTCTCTATTACAGCAAAAAGCTTTGATGGGGTGTGTGTGTGTGTGTAAGTGTGTGTGCGTGTGTGTGCGTGTGTGTGTAAGTGTGTAAGTGTGTGTGCGTAAGAGGACAAACAGAGTACAGTATCTGGCTCTCCCTGCGGAATCACTTACTGATGCAAATGGATGCATGGAACATGTGGCCTAAATAATGAATGGCACTGTGCCTGTTTGAACCACAACCAAGTCCACCAGTCCGCCCTTCTCTGCTCCTCCAGTAATCTCTCCCCAGCAGAGGGCGCCTGGGAGTATGTCTGCGTTTGGTAGAGGAGAGAAGAAAAACATTGTTTAGCACAAGTTTGTCAAGAATTTCGGTTCCATGTGGTTACGATGTGTGACTATTTGGACAACGCTTGAAGCAAAGTTGTATTGAATCACACAGGGTTGATAAAACCTGTTTGATCGTACCCGCTTGAAGTCTGATGTCACGACACCCGTGACCTGTTTTACAATATGGAGTTGTATTTCCACAAAGTATTAGACCGTGCTGGATTTCAAAAAAATTGTCTTTATTTCAGTTTTATTGTTTATAAAAGAAGCAGTCTGCTTTGATGCAACACAAATTTTCATCTCCATGTGTTTGTGTACGTTTATGTCATTCTCTTATAATGTGAGTGTATTTCTACATGTGTGTGTGAGGCTCAATTTGTGTAATGCTTTTTTTTTTTTTACAGTGTGTGAAGTAACCGAGTCTATGTGTCTGGGTGCTAGTAAGGCAACATGCAGTCTTGTTTTCGACGACTTTAAAAGACTTCAATGGTTTAAAAGACCTATTTTTAGTGACCAAGAGCAGACAGAAGACAGGGGGAGGGGCCAAAGCACCTGGTTGAGTGACAGGAGGTGTGGCTTATCACAGAGTGAAAGCACGACGTCAGAGACCAAAGTATAATATCACTGTGATATGCGACCCTTGCAGAGACAAACAGTGTTGTATTTACTCCTTGTTGCAATGTTTTCAAATCATTTATATAACTGCGTTTGAGAAAAATAATCTTGGATCAAGCAAAGTCCATCTATCCTACATCTAACCTCACACAGTTTTTTTTTACATTTCTCTTTGTACCATCTACACTAGCAGGTTACCACAACAGGGTCCATGTATCATCTTTACATGTAACCTGGTGAAACACCTCAACATAAACCCTCTTGCTGACGACGACAGGAAAACCAAGATGAAAGTGTAGACTATGGTAAACACCTCAGGCTGAGAAGGTTCACAGTGTCTGTTTGTGACCTACATGTTTCCAATACAGACGTCTGCCTCCGAAAGCCCTCTAATTATAATACTTCAACAGAGCCCTGAGGTTTAGGACTTCCTTGGTCAAAGAAACCCCCAACGTAACGGACGGGCGAGGAAGAAGACAGTGGAAGAGGAGGTGAGAGGAGGACTGGGCAGTGCTGCTGTTAACCCTTTCTCCACCTTCAGTCTAACTCGGAACCCTGATCTGTCACGTTAAGGGACTGGGGGGCGGGGGGACCGGGGGGATATCAGGCAATAAGACACAATAGGTTAAATACACAGGCTTCAAACACGTCTTAATCAACAATCCGGACCAAAAAGCATACACCAATATAAGTACATCTACTGTATAAGTACAGGTGTTACATTAGCTGACAGCGTGCACACTACCAGTAAGTTTCACTTTGTCTAAACCTCTAGAGAGAGCGGGGAAATGATTACTGATCTACAAAGTAATTGCCGAAGCATTTTGCATGTGTGTATGGGTGTTGTGATGTTCTGGAAAAGGGGGATCACAATGATGAGGTGGGTTAATGGCGAGGCGAGGGGTAGAGTTGGATGGGGCAGGGGAGAGCAGGTGTTTTGGATGGTGTCATGTAGAGGCAAGGGGAAATCTCTCTGAACGTTTAGTTTCACTGAGTCACACAACAGAAAGCATTCTTGGATCCAGAGGCGGAGATGGGAGACGAGGGCCAACCAGCAGCTCACACAGAGTTGAACCCAGACGGAGGAGAGGGAGCGGGACGTAGCTGCTGCTCTGAACTGACACCTGAAGGAACACACATGGTTGGGGACAAAATCACGAACAATGATGAATTATGTTATACGTTCAGATATTGAAATCGGATAGTAATTCGAACCCAAAACCGTATCTATTTTGGGTTAGCTGTGGACATGGCAGCATCTTTAGGTGCCATTGCACCTTTAGACTAGCTCCTCCGTTAGAAGAAAAAATAATAAAAGAACAATAATATAGTAAAAAGGCAAAGCCTGTTCTCCAATTATTTGCACTTGTTTTGACAAACTGTGCTCACAGATGGCATCAAACCCCCTCAGGCCAATCCAGCACCAAGGATCTGGCACTGAACGGTCATTCCAGTCCTAAAGTCAAACATCAACACTCAGGAGCTGGACACACCCTCCTCCCTCCCTGGTGATACCCGTGACCTTTATTGTTCCAGTACAACTTCTCCTGTTATTATGACACAATGTCAAATGTCACTGTAATTGCAGCCCTCCCTGACAGAACATAGAGTCAGCTATCTGGCTAATCCAAGGGGATGTTGCTGTCATAACACAGACATGCGTGTATATGAGCACACGCAGAGAAAGGAAGACACACACACTCACACACTCACACACTCACACACACACACACACACACACACACACACACACACACACACACTCAGCTTACCTACTGCCCTCCCTCCTCTGCAGTTCCCTCCGTGTGGGAGAAGTCAGCCTGGGATTGGACAAACAGAGAGGAGACATTAGCAGCAGCACCACTATCGATACTTACCAGAGACTTCCAAAGTACTACAACCATCCGCATCCAAAATACAAAGGAGCAGGCAACGATGCAATTCAGCTGAGGCTGGGAAGCAGTACATTTCAGTTAGACTGGGAGAAATGTGCATGTTAGTAGACGCGCTATTTTAAATGAAGGTTGTTTTAGTGGAACCATGCACCAAGCTTGGGGTCAGGCTTCAGTAGAGGAATTGGAGAATAACTATATGAGACCCATAACAATTTTTTAAATACAGGTTATTACCCTGAACCCTGTAATTATATCGAGAAGGAACAGTCATGATTGTTGTTTGTTGGTTATTGTTGGTATGATAATTACGATGTTGAATGCTCAAGTGGCTGCATAGTGAGAAAAATCAAATCTGATTTAAAACTTTTATATAATGAGGCACATGATTGTTCTGGATTTTGTTGTCATTAGTCGAAGGACTGTGGTGATTAAGATTGTAATCTTTATGAGGATGGGTGACAATGATGCCATTATACCCAGAGCACTTAAACAGTTGCTATGACAATGGGTGATACAAAATGGCATGGTTGGTTTCAGTAATGATACCCTTGACTGTGCACACATACACTCAAACAAAAGACCTTTGAAAGACATTATTTTCAGCTGAGGAGATAGAGAGAGAAGGAGGAGAGGTGGTGGCGAGGGGGAGTGGGGGTGTGGAGATGGCTGGAACTGTGGATTCGATTACAGATGGATCTTGTTTTCAGATTAAACAACCACACCCACTCACACACACATACACAATTGTGTTCCACTCGGAAATAACCCATGCACATACACGAAAGATTCATTTATAAGAGTGCGCGCGGACACACACATACACACACACACACATACACACACACACACACACGCACACAGACACCCAGTCACACACACACTGGTAATGAATCAGCAGTGGTTTCATGCTATCAGCGTGCTGCTTCTGAAGTCCTTGTCCCAGCGTGGAGTTTGTGTGTTCTGACAAGCCTTGTGTGTGAGGGGGTTAATGACCGAGCATCGCTGGGGAATACCTGAACACCAGAGGGAGGGCTTCCCCTCAACACCGGCTAGAACATGAAGCAGCTTGGATAAGGACTGAAAACCTGAGCTGCTCAAATGAAAACGTGGCCAAGAAATTCTGCTATTCATTGTGGTCTATCCACAACATTATGATGTTATGTCTGCTGTCTTTTCAAGGTGTTGGGTTTATAACTCAATTATCTATTACTCATACTTCTTTTATGCTTATAGTCATTATGTTACCTTTTTCCATGCAGTACTGTAGCAGAACAGCATGGCCTTGACATGGGTCTTACTCATTTAAGCCTGCTAACTTGGGCCTGCTAACTTGGGCCTGCTAACTTGGGCTTTTTTGCTCTAATACTAAGAGTATGAGTGACAAGAATCAGGGAATATTTTGGCAGCGTTTTGAAAGACCAAAACCACATTAGGAAGCTGCCAAGTGTATTATTGCCCTTCAGCTGCTAGTTATAGCAGGTCAAACCAGCAGTACTATAGGCAGCAAGCGACATGCTGTGCGATCACTCTAATTCCTGCCCTCCCAACCAATCAGGCACCTCCTCTGTGACAGGCGCCTCTTCCTCCTGTTCCCAGCCAGACACCACAGTTAGAGATGGAGAGAGAGACATACACATTACAAGTGTACACATGAATACTCCATGAGTGAACACAGAAATACACTGCAAAAATGCCCACAACAAACATTGACAAACATTGAGTGACTGTGTCTATGATCCGATCTGGCTTCTTCCAGTTTAAGTGGTTATGATCTAAAGTTTCCTAAGAAGGCAGGAAAAAATGATAAGTGTCGACAACACGCCGCAAACAGTATGAGATGGCAGTCACATGACTCACCGGGTTGACCAATCCGGTTGACACCGCCGCGTTCTCAACGCCATCCACCGTCTGCTGAGCCACCTCGTTGGCCCCGGCGACTGTTGTGTCGGCAACGATGTTAGCCTGATCAGTCGTTCTCTGGGCCACTGGGGGAGGGGAACAGGGAGGGGTCATCTTGCAAGTTTGAATGAAATTTTCCCTCCATCCACTATTGCCTTTCTCAGATGCTGTAGGTGCTAAAATCCATGCACTAAGTGATGTACAAAAGTGGTTCAATGCCATCTCTGACCTACAGGTGGCGCTCTGCTTACCTGTGTTCACTCCTGATACCACTCCCTCTTTTGTCTTGTTCCCTATAAAAAAGAACAATAATGGATTCAGAAGTGTGATTGTGACACAACCTTGTAGACTGAGCTTGGGCACTTTGTACACATCGAACAACAACACCTAAACTCCAACCAAAAGGCAAAATTGATAGAGAGCAGAAAACATGGAACTGAAACGACAAACCTCCACATCTTCCAGCTACTCCAGGATGAATAGACAAAACACAAGCTCTCCCTCTATTGAGGACAACTCTTAACGTCTCCACTCAGAGCAATAACGATGTGCTCTGGTGGTCTAAGATGGCTTGTTCTCTGTCGGCCCTGCTACAGAGCTGTCCTCTGTCCAAGCCCTCTGGACCACAGCCCTCTGGACCACAGCCCATGTCCTCCTCACAAAGACTGCTTGAAGAGGGAAGGTCAGTCATTCCTCCAGCCACTAAGTTGCTGAGACTGTGGTACGCTGGCCAAGCAAGCCCTCTCAGGCTACTGATCAGAGTCAGCGAGGAGCAGATCTCTATCTCCTCTTCAAGTGCTCTCTTCTATTGATGCTGTCGACTTCTCTTCTTACCTCCCTTGCATCTCGCCACTTTTTCAGTTTGCTCGCACACCTGGGCATACCTGAGAGAGTGTGAGTACACGTATGTCTGCCTGCATCTGTGAGCGTCAACATGAGGTGATGCAATGGTCTTGCTTCTGTGTGTGTGTGTCTTTGTGTGCACATGTGTGTCCTCCTAAGATGAGACCAGCTCATGGCAATGTCCATGTCCCAGCAGTGCTAAAGTAGCCCATTGTTGCATGAGAACAATAACCATGACACTCTTGACTTTGAGGAATGGCTCTGAATGTATGTGTGGGGGGAGACGTTCAAACACGTGGCTTCCAAAGGGGCCAAACAGGGCAACATGTTGTCGTTGCTCCTTCAGATGTGAGACAATGAAAGAGGGAGAGAGAGGGAGAGAGAGAGAGACACAGGATTGGCATGCTCACACAAACAGCACACACAGGACAAGACCATTTTGACATGGCTGTAATCAATTCAGAATGAGTCAATGGGTTCGATGTTGCAACATGAGTTCACTTTCAGTGGGACCTTATGTGTCGTCACGACTGCAGAGGGACATTGTGATCATGCTCAGTCAACTCCTCCACAACCAAGATGGAGGCCACTGATCTGGTGAAATGACCTCACACCCACAATGCATCATGGTGGACAGATTTTGAGATCAGATAATTGCCCTCATTGTCTCATAACAATGACAACTGTGTTGTCTTGGATTATGGCATGCGGCAGAAAGGGAGATGTATAATTTTGTACAGCAGAGATCAACATATTATGGAAAATGGTGTTTACCATGTCTAAAGGTTGATGGGTTGAGATCATCGGCATTATCCTACATTTTTGTTATCTTTAATTGTCTCAAAACCAGTCTCATAGGATTGTAGGAAAGATTGATGGGAAGAAGAGAGAGAGAAGGATTGCAAGAGGCAACGAGAACGATGAAATTACATTAAAAAGGGATTGATCAATTGGACCAAGCTACTATTTCCTGCCCAGACATTGGATATGCAGGGATGCAATGATACTGAGATAGAATAGAAAAGAACATTGTGGTGGGGAATCTGAGCTGACAGAGAAGTCCTACAGGAAGAAACGTGATGTGCCCAGTTGTGTCTGAAGTGTGTGTGTGTGTGTGTGTGTGTGTCCGACACAACCCGCTTGTGTCCATTTCCAGCATCCAGCTGGGCCCCAACATGCCTGTGTGGGTGCGAGGATGGTGACAATAGTTGAGTGTGTGCACTTCTCAGCTGTGATGTGAAGGGACACTTTGTGGCTCTCTCCTCTGGGAGCAGGGGAGACAGGCTGTGCTACAGGCTACATCTCTTACCTCCTTTTTCCTTGTTCCCTCCCTCCCTCCATCTCCCTCTCCTCATTCTCAGCTCAGCATGTGGCATGTTCTGTGCCAACTGCTTCCCAGTGTTGAGCCGTTCAGCATCACACAAACACACGCTCACATGCACGCACGCACACTATATATGTATAATGGTGACCTCTCTCTTATACAAGGCTCCTGTGCAACATCATTACCACCCCACTTGGGCTCCATTCATCAGCTAGTGCATCATAACTACTGCACAAGCCTGAACTAATGAATACATAACACACACACAAATGTACACGCACACACCTATTTAGGAATTAGTGATGAAGGGCCCGTTCATAAACAGAGGAGCAGAACATCAGGGAAGGGAAGGATTTGAGAGGACTCTAGATAAGAATAGTCTCTCTCTCTCTCTCTCTCTCTCTCTCTCTCTCTCTCTCTCTCTCTCTCAACAAAAAAATAAACGGGTTTGTCCCATGCTTCACCCTAAAACAAAAGCCTACCAAAACATCTCATATGCATTGAAAGGGGATTTCTCCACTGAAATCCATTGATTGTGGTCTAATGACTTAGTTTCTGTTCACTAATCTTGTGTAAAATAGTGACATGTTGAATTTGTGATTTAAAGGATTATCCTGCAGTCTCTCTTTCTTTCATTCTCTCCCTCTATTGCCTTCCCTGCCTCCCTGCCTCCCTGCCTCCCTCCCTCCATCCCACATGCCTCAGTGCTCTGAAAGCCCTGTCTGGGGGTACTCACTGCTGACAGCTTTGCAGCCTGCTGTCCTGTAGGGCCAAGGGCAATGTGTCAATACTGTCTGAGTGTGTGTGTGTGTGTGTGTGTGTGTGTGAGGACTGTCTATCTCTGTCCCTGTGTGTGACTGTGTCTGTATCTCTGCCTTTCTCTATCCATGCATGTTTGTTTGTCCGTCCTCTTTTGAAATCCCAAAGTCAGCCGTTGAACCACACAGTCAAAACCAGAGAGCGTTACCACAGCAACTGGAGCCCCTGGAGGCCACAGTGAGCTGGGAGGACAGAGAGAGAGATCCATCTGACTGGCACTAGTGCTCTGCTCCTACTGCGGGACTGTAGACTGACAGGGGCTCACTTGGGAGGAAATTACTTAGGCACGTCCAAACCTGAGATTCAACCCTCTCTCGTCCCCCGAGGCAGAGCTATGACGACAACGGCTCTGTGCAAGACTGGCCTCAGCGTAGCCTTACGCGGCTACATTAACGACCCACTTTCAAAGGCGCTCTCTGCCTGTGGGAGGCAGGCTGGCTGTCATTAGGCTGTTCTCTTTCCCCTCTGGTTGTGGGACATTGATGTGAAGGTGACTGGGAACAAGCTGCTCTCATATCGGTCTCTGAAACAGTCTAATCCACTGTTAGACTGGAGATTTGTTCACCCAGACACAGCTGAGGTGGTAGGATTCAGTCTGGACCAACTGACGGATCGGCCCCCTGGTGGTTTGGATCATTCATGGAGATGGATGATTCTGGACTCGATCTAGGCTCTGCGTCTGCCTGCTGACAGCCAATGAATGAGCACCGCTGGCTGGTGAATAATGATTGGATTTTGGACAAAGTGGACCTCCCCAGCCACTTTGGCTCTCTCTCCCTTTCCCTCTCTCTTTCCCTCTCCCTCCGTCTCTCTCTCTCTCTTTCTCTCTCTCTCTTTCTCTCTCTAACCATTCCCCTCTCACACTCTCCCTCTCCCTCTCTCTCCATCTCCATCTCCATCTCCCTCTTTCTCTCTCTCTCTCTCTCTCTCTCTCTCTCCCCCCCCCTCTCTCTCTGTCTCTCTCGCTCGCTCTCCCTCTCTCTCTCTCTCTTACCATTCCCCTCTCAAACTCTCTCCAAACCCTCTGGCCTCCTCTCCTTATCCTCCTCCCATCTTCCCCCAGACTGTCTGGATGCTGAGTTGTGCCTACAGAACAGAAAAGTGTCCAGGACTGTGACATGCAGCCAAATCACAGACAGAACAGGTCTCATTACTACTGCTTAGAGGAGCTATCACGGAATCCTGCAAGTGTGTGTGTGAGTGTGTGTGTGTGTGTGAGTGTGTGTGTGTTTTACTTCCCTGTGATAAATCTGTGTGGTGCAGCAAGCCGACAGGCAGTCAGGTGGGTGTCACTGCTGAGCCTAGCTGAGCTGCACCACCCCAGAACCCGCAGACACCCACATTCCCCATCCTCATCCTGATACCCCCCTCCACACCAGCGCCACCAACACCACCCCCTGTCCTACTGTGCAGTGGTGTGCTGTACCATTGGCCCTGACAAGTGTAGGCACACGCACGTATCGTGCTATATTGAGAAGACGTGTAATCACACTTCATTGCTCGAGAATTGGAATTACCTATATCCTCTTCTCACAGTGCGCAAGCACATGTCCCACGCGCCCACCCACACGTACTGACCCCCCCCCCATTCTCTAAGGCTTGAGATCAAATGCATAGTTCTGACTAAACATATTTAAGGCTGTCCGGGAATTATTCATTATCTTCTCCTTTAGAGAACACATCTTGTCCCAAGGCAGTGTACTGTATATTTTCTCGAATAATACCTTCACACGATTTCACTCCTTTCTTTGTTTCATTTCTTCTCTCCAGCTTGGCTCTGCTCTCTCCACCCTCGCTTTCTCGCCATCATTTTACCCTCCCATATTCCCAACCTCAATCTAATTCTGTCAGCCTCCCATCACCAAGATTTTATTGCCTGAGCACTAGAGAGGCCTTCTATCCTCACCTCATTAAAACCTAACACCTATCCATCCGTCCATCCATCCATCCATTAATCCATCCATCTTTCCACCTACACCCCCCACCTGCACCCCCCCACACACACAACACACACACACCCAAAGACACACACACACACACACACGCAGCCATCACAGGATCAAAATGTAATCCAGATTATCCTTTCATAAAACTCTCCAGTCCTGCACCTACTTAACCCTAGTCCCCCTCTCCATTCATCCCCTCCCTCTCCCCCTCTGACTCTCTCCCTCTCCGTCTCTCTGCCCCTCTGTCTCTCTCCCTCTGGTACTCACCTACATACATGACCCCCTCCTTGGTCTTGGCGGCAGCCTCTTCCACTCCAGCCTTGGTCTTCTCAGCAGCGGCCACCACTCCCTCCTTGGCCATGGAGAATCCTTTCTTCAGTACATCCATGTTGCTGCTGCGCTGTGTGTTGCTGGCTGGGGCGCTGGCTGTGTCTGTGCAGGCTGCTGGATCGGTCTGCTGTTGCTGCTGCTGCTCTCGCGGCTCTGCCTGTCTGAGTGGGTCTATGTGCGATCGTGAGCAAGTGTGTGGGCGTGTATGTGTCTTTCGGCGGTGCGCGTGTGTGCGTGTGGCGAGTGCGCACTGCTCTTATGAGAGACGGGGTGAGTGAGAGGGGGGGGGGAGAGAGGGGGAGAGATGGATGGAGAGATGGATAGAGATGGAGATATGGATGGAGAGATGGATAGAGATGGAGATATGGAGCGGACCAAATGGATAGAGAGATGGAGAGAGAGGGGGGTGAGAGATGGTGAAAGAAGGGAAGGGAGATGGAGAGAGAGTGGAAGAGGGATGGAGAGAGGGTGGAAGAGAGAGAGCGAGCAAGTGGGTGAGGGGAAAGCATGCAGGGATGAATTCCACAAGCTGCCCGGGTCTCTTCTAGTCTAGCTGCTACAATTCCTCTGCTTTTCTACACCGTTACACAGAAGACACTCTCACCGCGATGAATTATTTACGACTCAAAGCATCTGCCCGTCACCTCCGAAATGACACTTTCTAAATCCCATTTTTCCGCTGCAGGACTGAATGTAATCAATGCATCCAGAGCTGTACAAATCTCGATTTGTAGCCTACACAGGTCTCCCAAATGCAGAAACCAGCGAGAGATTAATAAGATTGGAGTTGGAGTCTGTGATCTAGCAGGATGTAGTTGATCTTATTGGCAGAGATGGGTCTAGCGAAATGGTTCACAAAGCCCAGGGCTATAATTAGACCCTGGCAAAGTGAGTTCCATATGACTGTCAGAGCCCTGCATGGAGGAGACCCAACCACAAACACAGAGCAGCGATGCACCGCTAAGTCACATCATCAAAGTGAATGGGAGAGTTGGTCCTCTTTGAACTGGAATGGCAACCTCATTGAGATGCAGGGAGCACGGGGGCACTTGTCAAACGCTTGGGTTTTTACTGTGCAAAATAATGATATGGATGGTGAGGATGTGCGGTCGGCTTCTGCTCGATCCTGATGCTAATGGACTGTCGTTTCTCTCCCTGTACTGTGGTATAAGACGCGAGGTGATGAAGACATGTCCTGTAGGAAATGGTGCTGGGTGATTACTGAAGCATGGAGCGAGAGATTTTTAAAAAGGACAATGAAAGAGAGAAAGAAAGAGAGAGAGAGAGAGAGAGAGACAGAGAGAGAGACAGAGAGAGAGACAGACAGACAGACAGAGACAGACAGAGAGACAGAGACAGAGAGACAGAGAGAGGGACAGACAGAGAGAGAGACAGAGAGAGAGAGACAGACAGACAGACAGACAGACAGACAGACAGAGAAAGATAATCCTAAAAAGGGAGAGATGAAAAGAGTGCTAAAAGTCAATATGTCTTCAGTCCCAGGGGTGTGGGTCCTACAGACAGTCAAGAACCAAATTACCTCATCAATTGGTGAAAACAGTTCACAGCCTCCGTATGTGCAACCTAGCTTGTTGCAGCAATGTTCGATCACTGATAACGCAATACAATACAATGTTGAAAGGCTGGAATTTTGAATCTCTGTCAAACTGGATTGACACCAAGTGCCCCGCCTCCCTCCAAAATGATGTTTATGATAGTCTCTCAGTTGATTGGTGATTGTCATGGGATCCGACACAAACAGAGACTAAAAATGAGACAGACACTAAAAATAAGATCCCATTGCACCAATCACCCTTCACCTTGCAAATAATCTGTTACTTGGGCTCTGTGGGAGTCCATTTCAGTCCAGAGCTGTGATCAAATCTGATGAATCACCCCCTGATCCAGACTGCTGGCCAGAGGTGCCCAGCCCAGCTCAGCCCCGCCCAGACTCACGTCTCCAGCCATCTCCCCTCTTGTCCTGGCTGGGCACAGAATAGTGTGACTCAGCAAATTCCCACTTCCAGACGGCCCACAACACCAATATACCCCACAAACTCCTTCTCCACCTCCCTCCCTGCTGCCTCCCTCTCATCTCTGATTGGCTAATGGCCAGCGCAGGGCTATTTTTAGACAAAGCTCATTTGTCGAAACAATGAGAGAATGTATGCTGACACAGGCTCCTATGGGTCGCCATGGTAGCAGATACCCTATCAGCAGCCCCACCCTATCAGCAGCAGTGGTCAATACTGATCAGGAGGCTCCGATGTCTCGTTGTGAAATATCTCTACTCACCGCCCTGCCCTGCGGCACTCACACTACAGACAAACACACACACCCACACACACAGAGTCAGAGAGCACACACTTTTCAATTTGTTTCGTACAACGTCAACGCTTATGACCCGTGTGATGGCTGTTTGAAACATTGCTAATAAAGTGGAAAGTATCATTTCTATATGTTGGAATGACTGGATATTTGTTGGAAGGACAGATTCATGCTATCAAACGTTGTACGTTGAAACTCCCTCTATACGTTACTGATATCATTATCTGATGACATAAAGGAGACCACAGCTTTAATTGATGTGTTTAACTAGTCAAGACAAAGAGACCATGGGGCACATGCAGGGAATCATCTGACTGAACCAGAACAGAGACCTTTGGCCGTTTGACACTTTGCGATGACAAGTAAGGACCTTATTGTTAAGTCCATAGCTTGTTAAAGCGTTGTTCTGTTGAGCCACACACCTGTAACCTGGTACCCAGTGTCTTCTATGTCTGCAGACATTACGAAGTACAACATTGAACACCGTTTAAGATGAAGCATTAACCCTGTGTATCAGTTCAAATAGGGTGCTGTAGAATTCTTGCCAAGAATACCACAGCACCCAAGGTCTTTGTGGCAAGACTTCCACAGCACCCTAACTACTGGCAGTATCAGCTTGTTAGTGTGTGAGGTTACCCCAAGACACCACATCTATACGATGTAGTTCTTGATTGACCAATGATATGGAATCAGGGCATTATCCATCATCTGGTGTTGACTACACACTGCAGCAAGACTGACAGGCAGGTCCAGCCAGTGGAGGAAGGAGAAGGAGCACGTGGATTCACCTGGGAGTGAACGTCAGAGGAGATAGAGCTGTCAGGGTTGGATGGCAACACCAGCTCTCAGCAGGGTCTCTAGTTCTGGCACCGGAAACCGTGTCAGCTGACCTAGAAAACAGACAGAGTGTCTGCTGCTACGATAAAGCTCTCTCCGTTCTCCACGCCCTGTGGTTTAAGCCTGTGGCGAGGGTTCTGTTCAGTGGAGCACTTCAATCACAGCAGCGACCGACTGAGCACCGGGTCTCCAGGAGCACCGGGTCTACAGGCCCTGGTCACGGCACAGGCCCGAATGCCCCCGCGCCAAGTCTGTTTCGGTGCTCACTGTTCATCTCAATGTCTGGGCGTGTGGAAACAACGTCTCTTTGTTTTCGTTACGCTTTAAGTTAAAATGGCCAACCAAGTCAGTTTGAATGTTTGACGGTTCGGCTGCAAAGGCAAATTCCTTGAGCGACATCTTGAATCTATTCAAGCATACCCTAACCGAACCACAGGGTGATCCAAATTGAAACTGATACAACGTTGACTCCTTAAAATAATTGAGGCTGTCTCCTCCTCTGTCTGTTTTTTTCAGCACCCTGTAATACTGAACATAACAGTTATCCTGTGTTATCTCAACTGTTACCTCAGGCTCTACACTAATTCTTTGTCTGTGATGTCAACGACAATGTGTGTGTGTCACCCAACTGCCCATCTGACTACTGACATTGTACCAAGACCCAGCCCAACACAGACAATGGACTCTTTAAGACAGATGAAACACAGATGACAATGCTGCTCAACACAATCAAATTCCAGTGGGAACTATACACTTTGTACACAGAGAAGGCTGATTGTGTCTTCTAGTACAATTTGTAATAGGGGGTATAGGCGTAACTGGTCATACAGTATTCTGTTGAATACAAACCATATTGTGCTGTGTTGTAGTGCGATGTGTTGCTCACTGTGTCAACCTGCAGGTGAGGAAAGGAAAAAGTTCAACCCTGTTGTTGGTTGTTCTTGGTTCCTGGATACAAAACAACAGTCTCACCATGGACACATGTTGACACAGTCAGTAGGTTCCAAGATGGGAACTGGAAGCAAGGGGACATTTCTGGTCCAGTTATTTGGGGAGAGCATTGTTTGTGCGTCCTTGGGTGGGGTGTGTGATTTGAGACCACTGTTAATCTCTGTTATCAAAATGAAATATTGCAAACAGGCGCAAGGGAGACGACTTTAACAGCACCCACCTGACAGGGGCCTTCATTAAGGACCCATTATCAGACAGGTGCTAAATGACTCATAGGGGTGATAGGATGTGTGCTGTCCTTATTCAGAGTTAACTTGACTGGATTACGCAACCCCCTCAACTAGGCAGGATATCCCTGCCTTCCCACAACACACCATTTAATGACACAAGCTACGGTTCATAATAAGAACCAAAACTGCCTTGAAACGGTAAAAATTATTTCGCTGACCAGACGAAACAGCTAAAGCTAGATGTCAGCACCAATAAAATTTTTTAACAACTGCTCAGAAGCCTGAACGTAGCCCCCTCTCTGTCACGCCGGGTTACACAATTGTTAAATGGAGAACCAGCAAGTGTCTGGAGATCCTTACTCCTCAAGCATGGTTATAGGACGAAGCATATCGCTTACTGCCTGAATGATGTGAATCAAAGTGATCGTGTGTGAAAATGGCTGTGATTTGTGGAGCTGCTATGTGGATCAGCTTGTAAGATGAAATCATTTCTGGGCTAAAAATATTTGCAGTTTTACAAGAAGCAAGTTGAAAATACTAGTCAATAAAATGGTCCCTCAGTTGAATTAACAGTTCAAAAAAAACAAACAGCTTTAATGACTGCTACCAACGTATTGGCCCATATTGACCCAGAATCCCTTGCTCCCGATGCCCCGCCCTGTGGACAGAGAATCTCTGCAGTTCCTCCCATGATGCACCTGTGCCGTTGCAGTGAAATGACGGAGGGGCAAGCGGACGGAGTAACGAGGCCATAAAAGAGAATCGATGACATGAGATGAGATGTTGGAGATATTACCTCGGAGCAGCCAGTCGTGACACCAGAACAGTCTGCTAGCAACCTGCAGCGGATCAACAATACAGTCCTGCTAATGCAATCTCCCTATATTTTAGAATAGTTACTGATTTAAAAGGTACTGCTATCGGGTAAAAATGATTTCCCAGGCATTACTCCAAATTATTAGACGCCATCTATATTTTCCGACCACATGACAATAGAGTTGCCCTAATATTTTACCTTCAGGATTTAATCCTGGCTGTAATATTGAAAAACGCAAGACTTAAGGAATGAATTCTTGATTATAATTATATTGCCAGGCTTATTCATCCAAACTGTCAACAAAGAGGGGGGGTGGTACTTGTGACAAAATTAATCTGGGACAGACAAACATCCCCCGTCCATGTGGGTGAGGGGGGCGGTCGAGTACAAAAGGAGGCTTGTTGCAAAGAAGTTGGACGGAGGCCCGTGATATTTCACTTGTCGCCAGCTTTGTTTAAAAGGCTCCAGGGACCATTCAACACCTTGAGGTACTTAAGGCATCCAATTCACGAGATCCTTCTGAGTATTCCTGAGGGGGCCCCTAAGACGCAACAGGGGCCCGAAAGTGATAAAGCCTCCATCTTGGCCCCTGTCATCACATTTGTGAAGGAAACTCGCATTTCACTGCGTCGCGATAGGAAAAACAAAAAACAAGGTTCCCAAACTTAGTGTGAGGGTCAGATGTCATCATGAAGCAGAGCTTGGTCTCACTGAGTAGCCCTTATATCCTCTCACCTTTGACCCCCCAGCTCTCCTTCACCTTTGACCCCCAGGACATTTATCACGATGGAGCAAAGGGCCGTTGTTCCGTTGTCAACTTTAAACATCAACCAGGGACAGTTTTCAGTCTTTCTGCTTCTTCACATTACCAACATCAATTTCTGTGATTTAAAATCCAAGTCATCAGCACATCAGTCTAGCAGGGCAGGACAAATCAGCTGGTTAGGAACGTTGGTAGGTAGTTCATCACTCACCCAGTTTGGGACCACCATATTTATGTGTTGCACTGGGTGTTCAAACAGTGTGACAGTGGAGACCGTTTATTATATTCATGCAGTGGCTCCTTTGGGATTAGAGGGTTGTCAAGATGGGGATTCATGTTAATGACGCAAACACCATTTCATGTTTTTAATTTCAGTGAAAAAAAATAATGTCAACACACACACACACACACACACACAGAGACACACACACACACACACACACAGAGACACACACACACACACACCTCAAGTCTAGCTGTACTACTCTCCTTGCTGGTGGGATACCGATCCCAGCTCCCAGAGCCTAAATACTTGTCATCGTGCTCTGCCCCAGAGAGTCTGGGAAAACAAGCCCCCCTCTCTCCCCTGTGAGTCTGGCGTCTGGGTGTAAAACTACCGCCACCTGCTGGCCATCCAGGGAACAGGCCTCCGAACTGTCCATGTATCTCCTTAACATCATAACTTCCCCTGACCTCCCCTGCTGCTGCCGACCCATCAAGTGAACAGGTCGGTCAGACCCCCAGCAGGAGGAGAGAGCAGCCCTGGAGGACCGTTTAACTCACACCAGGACAAGCAAACTCAGCAGGATTCAACTGCTCTAAACAGAAACATGTTTTTCTTGATCTTTTTTTTCTTCTTTTTCTCTCTACTCCCCACAAGTAATAACAAGGCAGCAAAGCTGTACAGTGACGTTGCAGACCTGTGCTGGACTGCGTGCGATGTTTGTTAGCTGTTAATGGCTTTCCCAGCGCTGGCTCTCATCATTCTCGAGGGAGACGTTGGAGGTATCAACATGACCTGTTGATACATAGGTTACAGGGCTATGCATGCTATGTAACCCTTAGAAGCTGTGCAAATCACGTAAACTCACACGATCTGGTGCTGGAAAAGCTCTTAACAGAAGCCTACATTCCATGTCCCGCACTAACAGATAGTGTAATACTATATTGAGTGGCAAAAATGTGTTAAGGCAATTCCATGACCCCTGACAACCAATCAGTGGTCGAGAACATTTGTCTCCATGGCAGCACATGTGTGGTAAACGGGAGACGATACAGTTCCTAGTCAAACACTGACTCATCAGTAAGCTAAACAATGTGTAACGTCTTAGTTCCACTTCCCTCTCTGGTGGCAGACACCTTTGGGATTCCCAACAAGATATCTAGCAGTAATTAGTCGAGTGGCATGTGAATTTCTCTCTCCGTCTTCTCTCTGCTCTTTGTAATCTGTCTCTCTTTACATATTTATGTATAAATGCTGTACTGTAAACGTGTACAGAGAGAGAGAGTGAGATAGAAAGAAAGAAAGTAAGACGGAAAGAACAAAAAAGTGACATCGAACAAAGGAGAGATAACAGAAGGAGCCGTTTGAAGTCTTTACACTTCAGATAAGTCGTCTCTTATTCTGCTTCCTCCACATTCCTCTACAACGTGGCCCGTCCCTGCACTATCAGTCTCTCCCCTGACATCCCTTTCCTGCACTCTGCTCTGCCATGCCTGTGGAAAAGCGTCAGAACTGAGGGGATACAAAATACAAGAATTCCAGTCACCTGCCAAGAGAAATGGCCTGCTTCCCTCACACCTCTGCCGGGAGTGTGTCTGTGTGTAGGTGCGTGTTGGTTTTTGTGTTCCTGTGCGTGTTGTTCTCAAGTGCGTGCGCACATACGGATAGATACAACAGATCTTTAGCCTGGGAGAAAGCTGCGACCTTATTGTTCCAAGTTTGCCTGAGACCTTTCCACAAGGAACTGTCTAAGGGGAGGGAGGGGGGAGAAGGATGGAGGTAGGGTGGTTGGAGCGGGGGGACTAGCTGGGGGATGGGATGGGGGGACAGGGGAGAAGGATGGAGGTAGGGTGGTTGGAGCGAGGGGACTAGCTGGGGGATGGGATGGGGGGGGGGGGGGCGGACTGGAGTCTCATTTCCGAGGATTGTTACCGGGCTTTGAAAACTCCAGAAGGGGGGGGTGTGCATGTGTGCATGTGCATGTGTGTGTGAGAGAGAGAGAGTTGGAGAGAAAGAGAAAAAGAAGGAAACAGGGGGAGGGGTCTCCTGGCCTTTTTTTCTCTCCTCTTCTTAAAAAAACGGGAGGGGGGGCGGGGTGTTTCCAAAATGCAACTCTTTAAAAACAAATAGCAGTCCGCCGGAGGTCTCAGATCCATTTGGCAGCTAGCGAGCGAGAGGACAGCAAAGCGAGCAGGCAGTCATGACAGCTGTGGGGAAGTTTGTGCTCATGTTGGGGCTGCTGGTCACAGCCCACTGTGCGGTGAGAGCCAGAGACCCCGAGGTGGAGGAGGAAGAGGACCCGGACAGAGGAAGCTGGCACGCCGGAGGGGTCCACCCTAGGGGCCGCGATAACCCCCCTCATCTGCAGAACGTCCACGGGTATGGGCATAGACCTGTTGCAAACGGGCCCGCTCATGTGCCACCCCAGGATGGGCGTGAGGATGCACCCCCTCCCCTGGGCGTAGAGGAGGAGACGGCACTCAAGCCAGGGGAGGGAGGTAACTACCCAGCACGCACCGGGTGAGTGTTTCTTTTTGTTGTTGCTCATCTCGCTCAGCTGCCTGAACAGGCAAGCATGTTCTGTAGACTGTGAGTCATGGATGCTGACACGTTAGAAAACAGCACCTGTGGATTTGCAAAAACACACGCGTATGTGTAGACGACATGAATCCAAGTGGATGTATACGCTTTCAAACTTCTGCTTCTCTCTTTGTCTCTGTCCCTTTACTCTCTTTATCACCTTATCTCTCTTTCTAACACACACACACACACACACACATGCCCACCCGCACGCACACATTTCATGCATGCTCTTCAAAAGAGGTGGGTAGCGTAGCTGTTTTGTCTGCCAGCATGTGTTTAACTGAACCACCCAGGTGGAGTGGGGAGAGGGGAGCCTCTCTCGTTATACAAGGCCCCTGAAGCCCAGCTTTATGAGGGCACACACACGCCTCTCCACACATTTTCCTTTCACCACTACTCAACTCTCTCTGACCTCTCCAATGTGGAAACACACTATCACCCCTCCATCTTCCTCAGCAATCAGGGTGAAGACATCCCAGGCCAATGGTGGGAAAGCAAACAGAGACAAAGTGTTTGGGCAAACATTTACTTGCACCCTCTTCACTGAGCCAAATATGTATACAAACCTCACGGTGCGTCCACTCAGCTGCCCTGGCTGCGTTCCCTGACGTCGGAGATTCCCTCCACCGTCTCCACACAGCAGGCACATGGTTTGCTTTAGCCCGAGCCCTAATCAGTAGTCATTTATCTTAATGGCTTTGAAAGCATACAAGGGCTAGCCAGGGTCTTCCTGTTCTTTGAGATTCTGAACGGTTGCTTGAGTTTGATCTCGCCCTTCCAAGCAAGTAGTCAGTGGATGCTGGTCGTTTTTCTAACCCAGATCCATACATTACACTTCAAATTACACCCCTGTCTCTCCCCTGATTCCTTGATAATGGACTCCCAGGAGATCCAGCCCAAACAACCAGCGATTAGCTCTCTTTGAGAGCAGGCCCCACTTACACTTTTTACTTGTTGAAAAGGAACTCCTTCATTCTGTGTCCACCGCTGTTACCGGTAATGGGGAGCAGGTTTGTGTTTGGAATAAGTGACTGTTTGTGGTCCTGAGGTGATTCTGATGCTGCGAGTCTGATTGGTGGTCGGCGGTCAAGGGTCAAAGGTAAACTCAAACCTGTGTGAAGGGCTGAGCCCTAGTGTGTGTGAAGAAGCTTTGTGGTTGTAAAAGGTCAAGTATGCTGTTTGATTTCAGTGTGGGGGTCATTCGGAGTAGAATGCTATCGGCGGGTCTGCATCCATTGTAACTTTCCAGCAGTCCTCCTCACTGCTAACGTTTTAGCCTGGCCTCGGTGGATTGGCTGACAACGATTCGAACCCCTGCAGCTCTTTGTGTGTTCCAGTGCTGGGTTTTGTGTGTGCTCTATTCTACGTGCTAGCTGGCCCGGTTCTGTTGCAAAACAATGTGTGAGGGACGACCCGGGGGGTAGAGGTGGAATGTGGAGGAGATGAGGGGTGGGGAGGGATGTGGGGGCGTCTGGACACATGTGAAGCTTCGGTACGCATGGAGGGCTGTGAAAGGGCCATGCAGAGGGGAGGAGAGGAGAGGACCTACAGGCTGGAAGACAGACAACAGGACTGGAGCAGGCAGAAGTAGGTTTAGACCCAAAGTTTGGCAATCAGCCTCTAAAACAAGGTGGTGATGGATGGGCCAACATTTTGAAGCTCTGTGAAATGAAACCTCTCCCCAGCTCTGCAATCCATCACATTCGATTTTTTTTATAGCGAGAAAGCCACGTCGCCATGACCTCGAACCTACAGAATTCTACTCCAATTCATCTGGTAAGGTGAAAAAGTCTCAATAGACTTGGCCCCATTCACAGTAATCCTGCTCTCTGCTTGTCAGTGGAGCTTTCAGCCAGTCCAGATCCCCTTGCGGGGGGCTCTGCTGTGGGCCTTCACTGATTACATCTCGCTGCTCCAGCTTCCACAGCGGAAACACGTCCCATCCGCCTCCCCCGTCCCTCACAAGCCCCTCCCAGGACATCAGCAAGACGTTGCATTCCGGTCCACCTCCACCACCCTACTGCTCAGGGTCGAATGCCGAGATAAAAATCATTGGAGGTACCGCTGTGTGACTGTGTATTTTGGGAGTACTCCATTGTTGGAATCCTGCAGGTAAAGCCAAGTCAAATTCAGTCAAGTGTGGGACTGTGCTATTTTCAAGCACAGTAGGTCTTTGTAATAGCAAATACATGCATTGCTGGACTGCGTTTGCAAACTCACAACCGCAGCAGCAGAAACATCAAAAACGTTTCAGCCAGACATTTCAGCTTCATCTCTCCCCTCTGTCTCTCGCTGATGCACCGTCATTAAACGTGCCCTCAGGAAACGAGCCGCTTCCTCCGATTCCCAGGGTGCCTTGCTGCCCTCGCGCGGCGCCGGCCCTGGCACGGGCACAAAGAGCTTGTGTATACACTTGGGTTTGATGAATCCACGTTGGCTGTGCGGCAGATGGGACCCCCGTACTCATCAGGTTATTTTGCCTTTTGTGTCTCGTACCAACATCAGCTCACGCAGCAGGCAGGACGTTTCTGAAACACATGGAGGGCTCTGGAACAATGTCGCTTTTCTTGTGCCCTCCGAAGACGTCCCAAAAAAAAGCGAGGCACAGTAGGGACATTGTACCCATACAGTCAACAAGCAAGAGATGTGTGTGATACCCAACAAAAACAAATCCCTTCCATTCCATAATCGCCCTTTCTTGGGAAAGAAGTCCAAAAAGGAGTCAAAGTAGAAGCATCTGGTGTGGCGTGGGGGCCGCCTCCGCACAAACGATTCAGCTCTCTCAAATGAAGTTGGTCGAAGCAGTATGAAGACAGCAGTTGACCTCGTGCTCCTTGGCTGTTGGCTGCTGGCTAACACTCCCACTTGCGTGGCCTAATCAACAGTGTGGCTGTCTGATTACAGCATGAGAGAGGCCAGACTCTGCGACTGCACCACCCAGCACTATCCTACATCCCAGACAGGGGGGAATGTTATCGTAGCCGTCACGTACGAGTGTCGCGGAGAAGTGAATGTGGGGTTGCCCCCAGCGGATATGCAGAACACAGGGCAGTGGGAAAGACGGAGGATGGGAGTGTGGTGTGTGTGTATGTGTGTGTGTGTAGGGGGGGGTTACGGAGTCAGGTCACACATAACCGCATCCTTCCTGGAGGGGAGTGTGTGTGTGTGTGTGTGTGAGTGTGTGTGTTGTGGATACCCGTGGGTATGCTCCAAGCCTGAGGATCCCAGGATGAGGTGCTGTATGAGCACGTCAGACGCTTCCTTCCTGCTTGGTGCCGGAGAGGAGGTAGTCGGTCGACTGTAGACAGGGGGGAGACGTGGGGGGGGGGGGTTGAGGGTGTGGTGTGTGTGGCGGGGGGGGGGGTGCCCCTAAGCCATTGTACTCCTCCAGAGATGGTCCCCCATGATGTCACAGCCGAGCAGGAAGTGAATGTGCACGTGGCAGCAGGGTGGAGCTAACAGCTATAGGCTGTCTGGTAAGAGCAGGGAGAGGGCAGCTTTAACGCAACACGTACGACATTAAGACTTGTGCTAAAACAGTGGGCTCTTGGGATCGACGTGTGCATGGACGACAGTAGAATAGAAATAACTCTCCAAATGACTTCCTATGACACGGCATCATATTGACACTGATGCGATTGGCCGGCCTTGTAGATGAGCCTACTCTCTGTCGATGAACTAAAGGGTGCATTAGTTCATCGGAAGCCGTAGTGCAAACCTCCGGGTTCCCGGAAGTTGCATGTTCTCCTTCTATGTTGCAATATCAATACGTGGAAAGTCCCTTCTACCGTTATTTATGACACGCTAGCAGCCAAAATAAACTGTACAGGACACAAGGCAAAAGTACCAGTGACCCGCCAGTTATTTCACCAAACATCCCATTCTCAGTTTACATGCAGCCTCTTTAGCAAGATGGATGTGAGGCCTGGCCAAACTCCATTGCTATGAAAGGGGACAAACTCTTGAGTCTTGCTTCTCAGGGCGCACATTGAGCAGGATGAGTTGTTAGGTCAGCTTGTTTGCTGCAGCTCTGTTTTGATTGTGTGCGGAGGAACACTCTACAGAGTGTGAGAGGCTGTTTGTGCGTACGTTGTCTAAGTGTGTGTGAGACTATACGGGTGTGAGTGTGTGTGAGTGTGGTTCAGGGGTCTTTGTTCTGTCAGTGGATGAAATACAAGCCTAGTGTTAGGCCGTGACACCGCTTTCATCTCAAACCCTTAGTCAGCCAGAGCCAACATCTTCCAAGTCCTTCCAAGTCAAGGCTGAAAGCAATAAAAAAAGCATCTGCGTTTGAAAACAAAAGGAAGAGGTGAACACCTTTACCCTCCCCCATCACAACTGGATCTGGCTCTGACCATCCCTGTGTGTCTGTGTCAAACACATCACCCTATACTACAGAAGTGAATCTGGCCACACTCCAAAGCCAGGGCCACGCCTATGCTACTACCCCCTCCGTCGCTGTGGAAACAAGCCAGACTGCGGTCTAATCCTCTCCCTTCATCGCCAGCTGCACCCCTGCAGCTTCAAAGCCTTTGTTTGGTCTGGCCCGGTACAGGGGTGCAGCGATTAGTAAGTCAATGACATACTGGAGTTGAACGTGAGCCAGCGAGGGGTCCTGGGAGTCCCATGGCCCGTACTGTGTGTAAGCAGAGGGAGAGAGGATGGAGGGGCGGAGGCAAGAGGGAGTTAGGCTGGGGGAAGGCAGGTTGGAGGAAGGAAGGCAGACGGTATGGAGGGGGCAGTGGTGGGGGGCAGAATAGGGTAACACCGCATGCCCACACTGCCTGGACATCTTTTGAACCTTCAATAGGTGAGCCAGGTCAGATGTATACAACTTGTCATCCTGTACGAACACAAATAAACGCCCCCACAGGCAGATGCAATTAACCTTTTGACCGGCACGTGCTTGAGGAAGGGAGTGGCAAAACACCACAGATAACCTGACTTAGCCCTGCCCCTCATACGATCCATGTGACTCGCTGGCCCAGCAAGGTGAGCCAAAACAAACACCACGCTCACATTTCCAAACCGCTGCAAACTGAGTCTCCCCCAGCCCTCCTGCACCCCCCAAACTCTGAACCTTGAAGACGTCCTCACATCTTCTGATTGCAGGAGACACGGGCAACCGACCACCTCTCTTTCTCTCCCTCTCACACTCTCTCTCTCTCTCTGTCTCTCTCTCTCTCACACACACACACACACACACACACACACACAAAGGCTGGCTGGTAGAGACAAGGCCACCCAGGAGAGGTGAAATCCACCCCAGTCCACACCTGTCTCACCTGGGTCAGCCTCTGTTCCTGCCTGACCCCTGGACCTTGTCTGTCTCCCCTAACGGTGTGTTTAGACAGCTCTGGTCTGGAGCAGGTTAACGCAGGCCCGGCCACAACAGACAGGGTCAGAGCACACCAAAAAACAGGCCTTTTCAACCCTCTGAAGTTACAGGAAAAAGGCTTTAGCGTAAAAAAAAGTCATAATAATAAAATACATTTTACATTGATCAGACTAGCAATTTAGATCTGGCAATGTTAAAAAGTATTACAGTCAATATTTAGAGCTGGTACTGTCAGACAAGGTTGTGTTCTCATGGTCCCAGTCATTGAACTCTGTACACTGACACGGTATTATGATTCAGAGAGCTTGTTTCAGCACTGCACCCTTGGGAGGTGACTCTACCACGGCCCAGGCCCTGATTCAGGCCGTAGAAATAGTCAAGCTTATTATCAACTACAGGGGGGTAGATACAGGTCAGGATAGAGTCGGGACCAGGAGCCATGAAATACATCACAGAGAATTATGTATCCTGTAACTCCCATATAAGGATGCAAAGTCCGAGCTAAAGCACTCGGATGACTATGAATCACCTTAAAAAAAAACACACAAAAAAAGAGAAAATGAATGTTACATGTTTCCGGTCGTAACTTTTGTTGTAGCTGTCTGGGATATAGGAACCAAGAGTAGGTTTTTGAAGAGGATGACATGTTTGTCTTGATGACCTGGAGAAACAGGACGGAAGAGCTTTGAAAAGCAAACAAGAAGAGAGTGAGACAGCACCGGTTAGAGCAGAGCACACAGGGAGGGGGGGGGGGGGGGTGCTTCTCTAGACACCTGATGGCTTCCTTGGTCTGCTCGGCTTCCTGCAGTGATGCGTGAAGATCAGATCACCGCAGACGAAAGGCCTGACGGTATGTGCGCGCGCGTGTGATTTCCTCTCTTCCAGGAACTGGTGTGCGTTCGTGAGCCGCCAGCTTGTCACCACGGCGGTGGCGTGTGGGGCAGAGAAGTACACCATCATGTCCCAGAGCCCCTGTCCCAATGGCACGCCTGACTGCCAGCTGGTCATGTAAGCAGCAATATTGGGGGGAAAAAGTCCCCAACGTCACCACATGTGGGGATTTTTGTTATGTCACGAATCTGGCATCTCAAATAAGTAGACTTGTATATTGTGTGTGTGTGTGTGTGTAGGTACAAGCTCTCCACCAGGCCAGTGTACAGACAAAAGCAAACGATCAACACGGCTCTGCTCTGGCGCTGCTGTCCTGGACACGCGGGCCAAAACTGTGAAGAAACAGGTAGAGTGACCCATCACCTCAGCACCTCAATACACAACTGTCAATGTCTGGCTTGGATTATCACTGGGTCCTGCTTGTGCAACAGGAGTCTCTTTCTTCTAATAAGTTTCTTTTTCATCACGTACCAAAAGATATTGCTCTTTTCAGAGTCTCTTTCAGCAACTAATGTACAGCAGACTTCCTGCAGTGCGTTTTATCAGCCCCCTGAATCTGATACTTCTGGAGACGTATCAGAGAACACGAGTCTACGAAAGCTGACAGCGATCTCCTCATCCTGCGTTCCTCTCCCATTCTAACTCGCTTATGTGTCTATTTCTGCTTCGACTGCACATGAATCAAACTTCAATCTCAATTTCTGCCTTCCTCTCTCTCTCTCGCCTTCCCTCTGTCTCTCCACCAGTTGCCGATGACCATGTCCCAGATTCTGTTGACCCGACACTGACAGGAGCGTCTTCACCAGGCAACACAGGACATTACCACACAGGTACTTGACGGATACTTTTCCCCCCCCATTTCAATTTCTTTATCCAAAGAGACGTACGGTCTGGTCAGTTTTTGAACCAGCAACCTTTCGATTTGCAGTAAAGTGCTCTCATCACTAAGCTATAGCCTCCCTACGATCTTAACACTGTTAGCCAATAACTGCAACCTTCAACAAACCAAGGAAACGCCAAGGGGTAAGCAGGGAGTTTGTGTCTCCCAGCAGGCTGTCAGAAGGTCACCACCTCCCCTGAGAGGGAGGAAAGGGTGTGTGAACAGTTCTCATGGCTTTGTCCTCCAAGGCTGGACCAGGGTGTGTGTGTGTGCGCAAGAGTGTTTAACCCCACCCTCAACTACCCTCCCATGACCCAACCAATCCCATCTCAGCCCGCTAACTTGGGGCCATGATCGTTCAAACACACGGTGACTCATACAAGTAAACACGGAGGGAAAATGACTCAAACCGGATGAACACAAGGGACCTGAAAATAACCCTCTGCCTTTCAGGGCCACTTATGGGTCAATAACAAGAAGGTCGAAAGAAAGAGGCAGAATTTCCCTCTCGCTATCAGCCGTTCTGCTCCCAGTCCCTCCACGCCTCTCATTGAGGGTGCTTCCTAAACAGCAAAGGTCCTACATAAATAATGTCTTCAACATCGCTGGAGTCAAAAAGCTATTGTTTTCGACCCACACACATCAGGAATTGGGTGAAACACACATGCACGCCCACTGGAGGGACCTGACAGGGGAGCAGAGGAGGACTAAGCCATGAGTCACCGATCTGAAGCGGAGGAACATGTGTCTACAGATCATTTCGTCTGCTCAATCCTCTCCATATGCTCATCTTAACTCTGTTCCTGCATCTGCCTGCCTGTCTGCCAGGGTCTGATAGTCTGCCTGTCTGTCTGTCTGTCTGTCTAGGTGCTCAGTCCAGATCTCCCCACCTGGCTGGAGATGCACAGCGAGTACAGAACGACTTCCAGGTGTCTAGCAGTCAGCTGTACGACAGCCAGCCTCACGAGATCAGCCATGACAATGACACAGACGCAGAGTCTGTTGGGTCCTCTCATCATCCTGGCCACGGGCACGATCCTCACCATGACCACCCCCATTCTCGCCACCCTCACCCCCACCCCCACCCCCACCCCTTACCCCTCCCTCACAACCCCTCTCACGGAGACCCCTTCAGTGGTAAGTTGGAGACCATTGAGTATTTCATCACTCCCGATTTGTTGACTGTGTAAGACGATGTGTTGCTGTCACTGTTACAGCTTTTGCTATAGCTTGTGTATATTGCATTGTATGATAGTAGTATGACCCATCACATTGTATAACCGCAGTATCACATTCTATCAGACATTCATTGACATTGCAACTACATTACCGCCACCAATATAGAAACAGACTAATCAGCCTTTGGCAAAATCCTGTCTGCAATGCAGTATGCCTCTGTATTTGTAAGTCAGCTGCCTGTCTCGTTCACATCCTATGCGAGGCTGAACAGTTGAGCAAGGGAAACTACACATAAGGACATTTCCACTCCTCCATTCCACCTTAGTGACACCTCCTGCGTTCAGTCTCTCCCCTCCCCACACATTACAGCTTCCCCAGCAGGAAATCCTCTCTTTCTTCTGGAAGAAATCTCCCTCCATACATTGTGTTTGCAGATGATGTAATTCACGGTGGGATAGTGGTGACGGCAGGACCAGTATAATGTCAGCTCTATTATAGGAACACACTCAGCGATCTTTGGCGTAAAGCTTTACTGCCAGTGACATATGTTGTCCTGTTCTTGTTTTGGGGGGGAAACGACGCAGTTTCTCCGACTGTGAACCACTTCCTGCTTTGAATCTTTCAGACTAAAGGCCTCGTTTAGTCAAAAACCCCTTCGATGTTTTCTGCTGAGGTGAAACTCACGCCAGCAGTGACCTGAAACTCTCTCTGTATAACCTCACTGCTTTTGACCCTTGACCTCTTCGGGCCACAGCATCTGGGTAGTGGAGTTTTTGTCTCCTTACAGGATTTGTGGTTCTTTCAAAAGTTATTGAGAGAACAAACATTGAATCGTGGAAGGCTCTTCGATTGTAGAATACCATCTGGAGCGCAAGCAGAAACTACATGGAATGGAGCCCCTGGCTGCTGTCCAGAGTTAAGGGTGACAGCATATAAAAAACAGACCCTGGAACACACACATTTTGGAAACACTTGCACATACAATCGTGCACAGCCACGTCAAAACACATGCAGAAGACCATACAGGTTCTTTGTTTGCATGCGTGTGCCCCAGAGTTATCAGCACAAACACGCCCATTTTACAGGACAAATATGGGAGTCCTGCAGGCACATATCGGACCATTCTAGAAGAAACCGTGTCCATTAGGGATGTCTCAAGGGTGGACGACCATGGACGACCATGGAACTCAACCCCCCTCCAACACCACTGGGCTCTTGAATAAACAAAGACGTTCAGTCATGAAAAACAAGACATAAAGGAAATCAGAAGGCCAAATATACAGCTCAAAATAGACAGGCTTCATGTTGTTTTTCCTATTTTTGGCAACTTAACTTTTGACTTTGAAAACACAGTTTTGTTATTGAAACTAAACGAATGTTGCTGAAACAAAGCCATTTTGTGGGAGACAAATCTCTCTAGAGTATTCATGCGAATTGATCTCAGCCTTGATATAAATGGCTTTTATGCAGAGAACACGTCTTGATGTTACAACCGCCAGCCACACATGAAGAGTGGAGCACTGCGCGAACAGTGAATGGAGCCTTGTTCTGACCATGTATCTAAGTAGACCAAGACTCACCCTGCACTGTTTTGATGCCTCAGGTCAACACCAGGAGGAAGAGGAGATCTTGGAGCCCTACACAGACACCCTCTCTCCTCACTTCATGTCCCACATGATGGCACGGATCATGGAGCAACTCAAACCTGCCCTGGAAGGCTTTAACCACACTTTGGAGCACCTCACACAGGAAGTGAGGGGTCTTTCCCAGGATGTGGCCAAACTCAGAAGCACCCAGCAGTGGGACGTTCAGGGGGAGGTACAGGGGGGTGCCGGGGCTGGGGAGACCACGGACTTCTTTGAAGCTAAACTGGAGGAGACCTTCCAGTACATCGAGGAGGTTAGGAGGCAGCTGGCGAATCACCAAGCTGAAATGCAGGACAGGCTGCACTCCCAGCATGTCATGCTACACCATAACCTCACGTCCTTCAAGACGGACGTGGACATGAAGCTCAAGAGAAACCACAAGATGTTGCAGGTTAGTGAACTTTGGTTGTAGTAAAAGAGACGGTTAGCATGTTACTATCAGGCTTGAAATAAACACGTTTGATATCGGTGGGAAGATGTTCTTTTGAACACGTCATCTTAAATCCTAATGTGAAAATCAAACGCACCATGTGATTCTTAAGTCGGCCTGTTTTCCTCCTTATCAGGCTACCCTCCAAACCATGAATGTCACTCTGTCAGACATGAGGCAAGAACAAGAGCGTCTGAGCGATGAGCTCCACAGAGACCTGAACAGTGCGAGGGACAGCAGAAGAACCTCCGCCCACACACCGGCGCCCCTTCACCCCCCTCACCACACCAGCCTGGCCCGGGATGACTCTTCTCTATGGGAGGCCATTGGCCGCCTGGACGACAAGGTGGTCAACAACACGGTGAAGGTCAATTCCCTGGTGGAGGACTTGGAGATGGCTCAGGAGAATATCCAGGACCTGAAGAGAACCTTCAGGGGCTTGACAGAGGACATCACCCAGACGGGCCGCAACAGCCAGATCCAGTTCATGGAAACGGTTCTGGAGGTCGAAGCCGCCAAAGTGGTGGTGGTGAACCAGGTCAACGAGCTGGCCGTCAACCTGACCAAGCACACAGAGCAGCTCCAGGAGCTCGAGATCGACGTCGACTATCTCTATTCTTCCTTCTACAAAAACTTTAGCAATGCCGGAGATTGCAACTGTAAGGCGTACGCGCTAGCTATAGCTAACCTGAAGGAGGGTCTGGCTAATGTGACCGAGTTGGCCAACGATAACCGCTTAGCACTGGATGGGAACTCTGATACCGGGCCTGACAACTGGGGAACAGGCGGGGTCTGGGGACCCTCGGTGGAGGACCTCCACCAGGGGCTCCAGCAGGTGAGGGAGTCTTTGGCCTTCGAGCAGGAGCGGACCAGGACGCTACACCGCAACGTGTCCCAGCTGGCGGCCTCATCAGAGGACAGCAAGACGGACGTGGCCAGCCTGAGGGAGGCTGACGTGAGGCTGCAGGAGGAGATGAGACATCTGGCCAGCTCGTTCACAGCGCTGCTGAAGGACGCGCTGCGTCACACGGACGTGCTGGAGATGCTCCTGGGGGAGGAGGTGCTGGAGTTCTTGGACTGGCCTTTGAGAGACAGGGAGGCTCACTCCATCCCTGCCCTCCAAGACATGATTCACCACCTGAAGGAGCAAATAAAGGCCCAGAACGTCAGCCTCACCTCCCTGTTGGGGACTTCTCACTCGGACACCCCGGCTGCAGACCAGCCCTCCGTGCTGGCAGACTGGGCCCTACGCAGCCAGGACAGGGCTAGGGAACAAATTCCAAATCACCAGACGACCTTGGACGCAGAGGACTATGCAGACAGTGATCTGTGGCGTCTGGAGAAATCTGTGGAGGAACTGAGGATGAAGTTGAGGCAACTGGAGGAGAGACCGTGCCCTTTGAACTGTAGTCGCGGCCGAGAGGGTTCCCCTAGTGGTGAGGAGGCCTCACTACAGGCAGAGGTGGTCTGGCTCAGGAGGGGTCTGGAAGACCACCTGAGGGTCTTCAAGAACGTGTTCAGTAACTCGGAGGGGCTGGAAGGTTCGGAGAGCACAGTGGACCTGGACAAACTGTGGGACTTGCTGAAGAAGAAGGAAGGGAAGACGAGGAGAAAGGAGAAGAAAGAAGGAGGAAGACTCAACATGCGGAGTAGGAGAGATGCTTCAGGTAAGCAGCAAACGTCCTTGTTGTTCAACTCACTTGTCACCTCAGATTTACCATCATTTCTTCGTGTATTTTGGAAGGTTTTACAGAACGAGTTTGAGAAAAAAGACGTCAAAAAAGACTGTTGTTGAGTCGTTACTCTGCTTCCATGTTTCATTTTACAACACTGCCCCCTGGTGAAAAAGAAACCAAGCACATGTTTCAGTTCTGACACAAAGGTCAAACTAGTGTTTAGGTCTTCATTTAGTGAATGACACCCTCTTGATGTAAAATGGACCATGGGAACTCTAACTTAATGACTCTTGTCTCCTCCCAGTACATCCCAAGACTCCGAACAGCGTTTTCCTGTTCTTGGCAGACTCCTTCACCAGGGTCAGCGAAAAGAACCTGATGCTGTTCGAGTCCACGCTACTAAACCACGACCAGGCGTACTCCACCAGCACCGGGGTCTTCAAGGCACCCGCTAAAGGGGTCTACCTATTTGTGCTGACGCTGGACTTCAGACCCGGTCCGGTTCTGGTGGGGCTGAGAAGACAAGCGGGTGACTTTGCGGTTCGGTATGATGAAGAGTCTCCGGGGTTGAGTCCTGTGACCCGTGTGGCACTCCTACAGCTGGAGGAGAACGAGGAGCTGTATCTGGAGCTTCTCCAGGGGGCACTGGCGACAGAACATCCCAAAAAGAGCTCCTTTGCCGGGCTACTGCTTCACCAAACCACCTGAGGGCGCCAAGAAGCCACCAGGGGAAAAGACATTGAACTGAGTCAACAAACTCTTGGCTGCTATGGCTCTCATTTTAGGGTTTCTTGGGAAGGGGGGGGGGGGGGGGAACAGGTGTATATAAGGGCTTGTAGGTTGTGATGAGGTGGTCTGTCAAATATGACTGTAACTTAGTAATGCAAGTTGTTGAAATAGTGTTTATGATATGTCATATTCTTTGCACAATGATTCTCAAACACATCATAGAATAAAACGTCTGGCAAAGTGATAAACTGTGAAAGAGTGAGACACCCCAAAAAGAAATATGGTGTCCTGATGCAGTGTTTGTCAGTATGGACATAACAGTTTGTCCACCACCCAGTCACACTGTGTGTAACCTGAAATAACATGAAACCAGCCAAGAAGTTGTGTACTAAAATAAGGTTATTTACTTAAAAATGGATACATTGGACAGGATGTATACAGAGTATTCTCTCCTTGGTAAACTCATAAGGCACCTTTTTAACCAGATGCTGTACAAAACACATTTAAAGATTTACATTTTAGAGATTATTCTATGTTTATTTTCTTGCATATTACAAAGAGAGGAAAACACTAGTTACTGCTCAGGTGGCGAACTTCTCTTTGAAATATCTACCATATGTACGGTTAGCTTCAATTCACAGAGAACATACCGTCGGTGACGTGGTCACTCTCCTGGGTTGGTGCCCCCGTGCCGTGCCCTCATTTCGCAGACACGTCGTTCCAGCAGACATGCACGCTAGCCGACAGAATGCGCTCGCCCGGCGTGCAACCCCCTGACCCCCGCCCCCCCACCGAGCACTGCTCTACTCAAGCTAGGCAACATACCGCCTTGTGTGAAGGGGGGAGGGGGGGGATCTTATGCGACACGAACGGTGAAGCTCCAGCGTTGGCCGGAGTGGTGACGAGCCTGGTGGCAGCCCGCACCACGGCACGACCTGGGGCGGGGGCCGCCCAGATGCACACGACAGCAACGGGCACGCACTGCAGACTGGCAGCAGACGCAGCACGCAGCAACGCACACGGTGCAAGCACGACCAGGGGGCCAGACGTACACACGGCAGATGGGCGGGGGCGGGCAGCACGCCCCCCATCCCCGCAGCATACTCCGGCGTTTCCGGCAGCAGACCCACCCCACCTGTGCTGACACGGTGTGGGGGGGGCCGTTACGAGCAACACGGCAAAAAGACCAGCGCAGAGGACGTTTTACAAGGAACGGTCCTGAGCCGACCTCCTGTCCAGTCCATCTCCCCTTGACACCAGTGGCTCCGCGCCAGGGGAGACAAACCAGCTCCACCTCATCTACTTATTGGGGCAGTATCTATAGGCCTGTTACTGGAGAGCGTGACATACGCCCCGGCCCAGCACTAGAACTGAACGTGCACGTTGGGTTAAGGTTGCGACATCTAGCGTGGTATGTTTGCACCTTAGCGTGGAGGGGGCTACAAGGCGGTCGTACCGTCTCTTCCAGGTGACTTGTTTCCCGCTTCACTGGACTCCTGCCTTTACTGGCTGTCATTTGCATTTTACATCCTGATAAAAGATCACTGAGAATCCAGTCTCTTGTTCACTGTTAAAAGTTCAAACGTGGTAGTTTAAAGCCACTACGTAATTTCCTATTGTGTCAGCCATGTATTATGGACTTCAAGTTTAAACATTGGTTCTATTCAGAACTGATGTGGATTGTGAGCATTATGATAAATCTCTGACATTGGCATAGTTTCAAAGACTGGCAACCTACAGACTGTTTATCTATAAGCATGGCAATAAATAAGACTGCACTAAGCGACACAGCCTGTCTATGGCAGAGTTGATTGGCTCAGCACAGTGACAGCTTGGAAAAAAACTAACAAATCCAAATGTCCCCCCACAAGGAGCTTTCGTGGTGTGTGAAAACAGTTGGGGGCAAATGCTCTACCGACAAGATGAATATTCAAACTGTGTACCGACCACTGCCATCCACACGCCGCGAGTGGCTTCAGGCAGACGGAACTCACTGACCTGCGCCACTGTTGAGCTCCAGTGTCCTGACTGCCAACGCTTCTCCTCTGAGGATATTTACAGAGGAACGTGTTGGACAGACAAGAGTTCCACTGACGTTGGACAGAAAGCGCCTGCCCCTGGTCGCCATGCGCTTTTGGCCATACAGCATGTAGACTCAAAACGCTCCCCAAGAACTCCTAGTTTGTGTTGAAGTGTCGAGGTTTGCATTTAGGAAGCAGTCTTTTTTTTGTTCCTCCTATTTGCTTTAAGGCAAGTCAGGTATGCCCTGGGTTAAAGTCCTTGCTAGTCTAGTGTTTCTCAGAGCTCCTGAAGCATGTGGTGTTTTGAGGTCCACTGGACGTGAATAACATTGCAGCATATTCTCTTTTGTCTTAAGGGTTAGGCACGGCATCTATGGATACAATTGTATTTACATATTAAAATTCACATATTATTATAGTACCTTATTCCATAATTTCTCTACTTTAGGAGTAGTAAGATATATTTCGATATGGCAGGAGAAGAAGTGTCCTGAAGATAAAAATACAAAACAAAAAAAATTGGCATTTCAAACGTTTTGACAGCAAAAAATGAAACGGTGATTGGCGGGTGACGGTGAGGCCAGCTGGGGCGGTGTCATCGTGCGGAGGTGTGGCTCTGGCGTTTCCCACTGGGTAAATCCTTTCTGTCCCGTCAACCATTTCACAGGCGTGTGCCAGAGAGTCGCAACACGATTGGCTTTCACAGAAAGCATCAGCTAAACCCCTCCCCCCACCCCCCTCCCCACAGGTACTCTGCTTCCTATGACCCGGACTTCCTTTCCGACCAATGGGAGGCAAGCGTCGACCTGCGGAGTCGTACGTGGGAGTACAGCCCCTCCTCAGCGGCAGGTTTCCTCTGCGTGCTGTGGTTGTGTGGAGACGTGTGAGTGGGGTGGGTAGGGTAAGGAGGCTGGAGGCCCTGGGGGCTGGAGGCCCTGGGGGCTGGAGGCCCTGAGGACAGGGTCCTGGTTCTCCTACCTCTCCTACTTCTCTCCCCTCCAGAGCAGAAGAGTCGTGTTCAGCATCGCGGGACTTGTACAAGCTCCGTCTCACGCCTTTCTCTGAAATCTCTCAGTCATGCTGTGTTAGGTAGAGTGGAGGGGTGAACTGGGTGGGGCGTGGGGGGCGGTGAGGGGTCTGAGTGGGGGGTATGGGGTGGGGGGTGGATGGGGAAGGTCAGATTTTGATGTCTTGCGATTCCACCATTTTGGCGAGGGTTTTCTTGACTCGTAAAATGGTGAGGCGCGAGGCGGGGTTGTGGGCCCAGCATTCTGACATCAGCTTCAGCATGGCTCGGAGACACTGGAGGACAAAACACAACGAGACGCTTTAGACACCAGCTGGACCGCAGGAGGGACAGACGCTGACACGACTCCGACGGAGCACTCGCTCAACATTACGCTGCATTCTCTACAGCTCATCCAGCACATTGCTTCAGTGAAGCGAGCGCTCACCTCGTCGCTGTTCCACCGGTTGGAGACGGTGGGCCGAAGGCCCTTGACGCACACCACCTCCAGCATGTCTTCGTAGGACGGGTCCGAGGGTACCATCTCGTAGTAGGGCAGCTGGTAGTCCTCCACGATGCCTGGAATACAGGGAGCCAGAGACAGACCGCAGTGGTTGAGACATCATGAACAGCCCTCGCTGTGGTCCAGGCTAACACAAGCTAACATCTCGGAAGAAACTGTTCCATGAAAGGCTTGAATACATGTGAATACATGTGACTGACCAGCTGATGGACAGTTGATAAAGTGTGTCTCTGTGTGTGTGTGTGTGTGTGTGTATGTGTGCCTCTGTGTGTGTGTGTGTGTGTGTGTGTGTGTGTGTAGCCTACCTCCTGTGACGCAGCGGCGGGCCATCTCCCAGATGATGAGGCCGTAGCTGTAGATGTCGGCCATGATGTAGGCCTGGAAGTGGTTCTTGTTGAGGCTCTCGTCCAGCACCTCCGGGGCCATGTACCTGCGGGTGCCCACCCTGCTGCTCAGGGGGACGTCCACCTCGTTGGTGTCACTGCCGGAGGGTGAGGGAGACAGATGTGAGGCCACACAGCACAGCACGCTAAACCAATGGATGTTTGTCTAGTGTGTGCTAACAGAGGGGAGCTGGCGGGGGGGCGGTCCTCTGACCTGTTGAACTTGACAGCCAGGCCCAGGTCAGCGATGCAGCAGGTGCCGTTCTTCTTCATCAGGATGTTCTTGCTCTTCAGGTCTCGGTGGGCGATGGCCGGCTTGCCCTGCGTGCCGTAGATCTCCGTGTGCAGGTGGCAGAGGCCGCAGGCGGCCGAGTAGGCCAGCCGCAGCAGGCCCTGCGTGTCCAGGGTGGTGAACTTGAGGTAGTCGTACAGAGAGCCGTTCTCGTGGTAGTCGGTGATGAGGAAGAGCTGGGTGAAGGCGCCCGTGCCCTTTATGTCAGCAGCGATGAAGCCTGGGGGGATGAGGGGGGAGGTTAGGAGACGTGTGGAGGAGGTAGGAGGCGGGTTAAGGAGGTAGGAGGTGTGCTGAGGATGTAGGAGGTGTGTTGAGGATGTAGGAGGTGTGTTGAGGAGGTAGGAGGCCGCAAGCACTAAGGTTATGTATCACGGTCAATTAGTATTTTATACACAACTTTAGAAAAAAAGCTTACAATAGTTATCTGAAATGACGATACACAGCAATAAGCAGACAATTCAGAACAATGCGGAACAACCCAAAACTATATATGTAGGTAGTAAACAGGCCAGAGTTCCAACACAGCTGGACAGAGTCAGTAGCAGAGGAGATCTCAGTACCCAGGATGTTCTCGTGTCTCATGAGGACAGTCTGGTAGATCTCCGTCTCTCGGAACCAGCTGGCCTCCTCCCTGGTGAAGAACACCTTCACGGCCACTTTCTCTCCACGCCAGCGGGCCAGCCACACCTCACCGTAGCGGCCCTTGCCGATCTGACGCACCATCTGGATTTGCTTGGCAATGGTGCGCTGGACCTGCGGAGGTGGGGGAGGGGAGCCACAGACACTTGAACACGCCTCGCAAACTACTGGAGATTCGCCTGTTTTCAAAGTGCACATTTCCTACTTCAGCCACTGGCCCTGACTTTCTGTAGCAAGTAAATTATTATTGTAAGTATTTATCCAAAACGACTTGGCATGAACCGCATACAAAGGAAGACTACCTGCTATGACATTCAGTCCCAAGCTTACACACACCAAGTTGCTATTTTGAGTTGGCATTTTTCAGGGACGGCACCAAAATAACACCCAGTCTATTATCCGTCTACCCTGGTCACATGCGGCGAGGCCCCTCCCAGTGCATCGGCGGGTTCCTACCAGCAGAGGGAGCCCTGAGCCGCTGCCGGAGCTCTGGGACTGTTGGATGAGGTCTTTGAGGGACTCTCCCACCGGTATGAAGGCTTCGTCCTGCTCCAAGTCGCGGCTGTAGCGCTGCCTCTCCGTCTGCCACTTGTACCTGGGACACACGCGCAGGTCAGTCCCCAAGGTCAGGGTCACGTGAGCGCTGAGTGAAACCAGACCGCGAGTCAAGCCAGCGATTGTGACTCGGAGTCTGGCTCCAGGCAGCAGCGCTCGGGCTCATTCCGAAAGCAGATATCATAGGGGGGAGGGGGGGGGGGGGGGGGATTCAATCAGATAGATCAGCCAGATCTCCTTGCTCAGCACTCCTACCTGTAGTAGCAGACCACTGTGATGCAGATGAGAGTGCAGCAGCACACCGTCATGGAGATGAAGAAGGCCAGCCAATGGGCACTGCCGAAGTAAGGACCTAAAACAACAACAACAAGGACGATGACGTGAACACCCCAGAACGAGCCCTTTCATTTTCTTCTCCCAAAGGTTTTCGGGGCCTGAAAAAATCCCCCCCACACACACACACGCTTTCCACCAAGACTAAGAGTAATTCTTGACCTTGGGTTAAACACCTATCTAGCCGATTTTTGCGTGCAACTAGCGGTTAGCCTTACTGGGTTCTATAGGCGGAGGCAGCGTGGGCTGAAGGTCGCGGTTACAGAAGTCTTTTTGGCAGCATTCGATGGTCCTCCTGGTCTGGGCCCTGGGTGAATCCTGAGGGAGAGCGACCGGCAACATGAGTCACGACAACACAAAGCTGCTGCTTCGAGTGTTTCCAGGGAGACTAAGGTAGCTTCTCAAACTAAGACGCCATTGCTCCACCGCACGACTGCCATCCAGGCCCATAATGATCAGGGTTATTACCGTAATTGGGACAGGATTGTAAATAATAGGTTCTTTTGACGACCTGCTCCTGCTACTTGAGCCTGGCCTGGTTCTAAGGGCTTACCTTGCACTGGAAGTGTGAGCCCTCGTACTTCATGCAGCCGGAGGTCAGGATAACTTCTCCGTACTCATCCTCCTCGATGATGGCGAAACACTGGCCGTTTGTCCTGCGGAAGACGCGTGGTCAGTCAGTAACGTGGGCCCGACTCACACAAACACGCACGCACACACGCACGCACGAGGTATGACATCACACGCAGAGGGAACGAAAGCAGAGCCAAATGACATCTCAATTTGGGATTCAAATGTTCCTGACAAGCAACGACAAAGCCGAACTGTGTGTGGCAGAAGAGGGCGGGACGCCTTCTGGCCAATGGGCGCAGGGGCCACTCACTCGCAAGTGTTGTTCTTGGCGTCTTCGGGACAGTGCCCTGAGCAGTGGCAGCTGAGGAAGCGTGCCGCGTCCTCTGGGGCCACCGTGGAGTCGTCCCCGGGCCGTCGGCCCTCGTGTTTGGCCCCCGTGCCATGGAGCATGTGGTCCGGGTTCTGACCTGCTGCAGAGAGGGAACAAGGAGGGGTGGGGGAGAGGGTGGAAAGAGGTGTGTGTGTGGGGGGGGGGAGACGGACAGGGGAGGAGGATTCATTGGGGGAAGAGGAGGAGGGGGGAGGGAGGAAGAGGGAGAGATGGCTTTGTTAATAATGACAGTAAAAACGGTAGAAGCCATCATGTTTTTCCCCTCCATTTGCGGGGCAATGTTTGCCAAGAGAAAACATTTCTCTGCACGCCATTTATGCATTTTCAGGACCGCCAACCGCAAATACAAACACAGGTTGGGCCATAAACCTCAGTCCATCACCAGAGATGCTTTAACCCAGCAACTCAAGAGTACCTTGAAAGGTATCAGGCAGCCAGCATCACAGGCCTGCTTTGAGTTCCCCTCTATCCCACAGCATGCTGCTCATCCATATCGGAGCAAGCTCATCCACTGTCAGTCTCCGGGTTATTAGGCTCCATCTGAGAGGAGTGACTTTGTGTGTACTATGATGAGGCTGATCCATGTAAGGTCTGTGGGCTATTTATACCCTGGTGTCCGGTCAGGGCCATCACCATCACCATCACCAGATCACTACAGCACCGTTAGGCTCCCTCTCCGTCTCTCTCTGTCTCTCCATTGTCACTGGTCTCAATCTAAATCTCATCAGGATATGAAATTGAAAACAAATGTTTCGAGTAGGGGAGAGGCTTTTGGTTGGATGGGAGGCGAATCCAAGGCTATTACAAGCCATTAGCCTGCATTCTTTCGCAGTAATAATGCGGTTTGACTGCTGCAATCGTTGATGGGCCGAGTAGGTTTTTAATGTTGTCGAGAGTTCATGCAAGCTCCGCGCCAGGATTCGACATTCACAACACCTTCACGAGACGCGAAGCAATGAATGTGCTGACATGCTGTTAGCAGCTCAAGGCCCATTCCAGTAGGTGGTGGATCAGGCTGTTGTTAATCCAGCTACCAGGAAGCTAAGGTCAGGCAGAGGGCAGGTTATAAAAACCCACTGTCAGGTCTCCTGTGCTGCGTTAAATATAGAGAGAGCATGCGCTTGCTGAAGGAGACATTTTGTACTCCTTATCACTGTTGGTTCTTGCGCTTCACATGCTACCCCCCCCATCTCTTCTTCTTATGTCATCCTTCATTATGGCCCCGGCCCACTTATCTTATTACTATGAATGTCACCTTGGTCCCATGTTTCCGCTGTCTCTCATGTGTCCACTGCGTCTTCTTCCCTCTCCTCCGTATCAGCTGTTCTCCTCACGACTCCCCTCTGCTTCTCCCTCCTACGTTCTATAGATTCTTTCTAACTACCGTCCCTAAGACGCATGGCTCTAGGTGCACCCTCCCCCCCTCCCTTTTTTCTTTCCTTCCTTCCACCCCCCTCTCCCTCCCTCCCTCCCTCCCCCTCTCCCTCCCTGCCTCCCTCCCTCCCCCTCCCTGCCCCTGTCTGCCTCCCAGGAGAGGGTTAGACCTGGGGCTGCAGGGCTCCTAAGTAGCACAAAGCACAAAGTGAGGTCTGTCTTGTCTGCGTGTGTGTGTGTGTGTGCGCGTGTGGGTGTGTGCGCGAGTGTGTGTGCGAGTGTGTGTGTGGCACGGTCGGCTGCGGGCACTTCCTCTCAAGCGTGACGTGACTTGCAGCGTGACTCTCCGGTTCAGACATGTCGGCGGAGGAAAGGGCCGCGCTCACCTGCGAAAAAACCTGCACTTTGGCAAAACATGTGGGCCGCAGCCGAGCCCAGATACAGGGCAGAGATAGAGGCTCTGTCTGCGGGCCTCCAGCTCCTCCAAGTCTCTGCATTCCTTTCCAAGCCCCCCATTACCAGGGGAATCGTCTCAGTCACTTCATGTTTTCCTCCCTCTATCTATTATACTTTCTTTTTTTTTTTATACGGCTTCACTAGCGATCTCCCTGGTGGTTCAGCATTCAGACTGTGTACCCGACGTGAGCCTAATTCTATTGGTAAATGAACATTAAGGGCAGAGCGAGATGGATAAGAGCTTTCTACTGGGGCTGGAATTCACTTTAACGGTCAATTTGTACTCTGAAAAGGCTGTGGTGACTTCGCTGGCAGAGGGACGTCGGCTAAAAGCCGAGAGCGATATAAGAGACGGTGATCCTATACATGCCTACAGTCGATGGAAAATGCAAATGTTCAAAAAGGACAGCCTCCAGCGATACCCAGGCTCTGAGGGAGAAAAAAACAACTCTCTCAGACTTTATTATCCTCAAGTGTCAACAATAGAGAGCCAAGTCTAACGCCACAACAGCTCCTTTGTGAACCCGGAAGAGAAGACGTTTTGGAGCAGAGGGCATCAGGGTGAAGAACAAACATTCATTTGTTGTACAAACAAGGGGGCCGCGGCTATCTGCCGTGGCGACGGGGCGGCAACCCCCCTGAAGAAGAAGAAGAAGAAGAAGAAGAAAAAAAAGAAAGAGCGCTAATGGAAGTGGAGCGTCTCTCTGGGTGGAGATAGCAGGGCGGGCCGCAGAAAGCTGTGAAGCCGCTTTGATGTGGGCCCAGTATCAGCGGAGGGGAAAAAGAACCAGGAGATTACAGGACTCCAGCTCTCCCGACACACTGCTCCGAGCAGACACCCTCCTGGGGGTGAGAACAGACGCTCAGGCTCTGTGTGGTGTGCGCACACGCACACGCAGGCTCTCTCTCACACACACACACACACACAGGCTCACACACACACACACAGGCTCACACACACACACACACACAGGCTCACACACTCAGTCCCACACTACACACGCATAAACCATTTTCCTACACCCTCTGCTTTTTCGATCGATAACACACAGACACACGCTGCCCAACACAAAGGGACTGAATCCGGGAGTGGGAGGCAGATAGTCTAGACCCCTAGTCAAAGATATAGCACACGCGAGATTTGATCAAAATAATATCTGAAATTGTTCCGCTAATAAACTGTGCTTAAGTGGAGGCATGGCTGAGGGCCCGGTCAGACCCGGCCCCTCAGCCATGGCAGATTGGCACAGAACCGTGTTGGGAGGCGGCGGTGGAAACTTCGAAACGCACAGCAGACTGGAACTGGATCAAACGGGCCGGGCCCCAAATAGAAACCAGAGCACCGATGGTAGATTTCTCCCGCTCGTTCGCTTTCTCCTTTTTTCTTCTTCCTCCTCCCTCCCTCCTCCTCCCTGTTCTCCTCCTCCTCTCCTTGTCTCTCCCACGGGGAGTAACGCTAGGTCTAAACTACGAGCCCGGAGAGGCGTCAGTCATGTTTGACTGATGTGGAATTGGGGGCAGGGACTGATCCAGGAGGTGACTCTGCACTTTGATGAGGCGATGAAAGCCTCTTTGATAGTCATGAGTAAGCACCTCCCCCCCTTCCCCCCCAAACAACAACTTTGGATGACTTATCGCCAAGAGACCTGCATGGTTTCTGAGGGGTGGTTTTCTCCATAGTAACTGGGGGTCCTACAATAAAACCACGCTGACAACAGAAGATTTAAACTTCCCCTCTTGAAGCTTCAAGGTCTCCCTGTTGCTGTTTTGGACAGCTCTGTAAGTGAAGACACTCTGTACCTCTGCTACCACCTCCTCCCACCCCTGTCCGCCAACTAGGAGAGCTGTGATTGGTGGGGGCCGTGATGGATATGGGAGGCGGAGGCCCTTGTCAGTGGGGCTGGAAATGGCCGCCTGCACTCAGCCTCTGCCTCCACATGTGTGCTTAATTCTGCCGCCAGTCACGGCGGAGTCTGAGGTCTGGCAGAGCACCCCCAGTAATGAGCCTCTCCATCTCCAGTCAGCCACATGCTGGAGCCTCTTAAAGGGCCAGCACGCTCCTCGCTAACGAGGCCCCGCCGTCCCCGTCTGCAGGGCTGTGGAATGCAGCCGGGGCTCTTAAAGGGCAAGCGGCGCATGTTTTTGTGGAAAGCGCCGGCCGTCAGGGGAGGAGAACACTGTGGTTCCAGGAGCCGGGCCACCTATGGGGCAGCCGGAGGAGACTGGGATACCTGGAGAACAAACACAGGAAATGAAAGCTGCCTTTTTCGCTAAAGTCCAGGGCTAGAGGGGGTGAGGGGTGGGTAGCGGGGAGAGATTGGTTCCCAGCCTCACAGGACACCCCTGGGACTATCCATGTCACCTTTCTCCCTGACCTTGGGAGCGAGGCAGTCCTGGGGCAGGAGGAGGAGGGACCAGCTGGGTGAAATTACAGCTCTCATGGCCGGGGTGAGTCGGCAAGAAATGGAGAGGCATGGAGGTATTAGCTGCCAGGGGTATGAAGTCTCGCGGCGCGTGAGAAGACGCGGGGAGGAGGCTGGCGGGGGGAGAGGGAGGAGGGGGGGGGGGGGGGGGGGGGCGAGGACACAAAAACAACAACAGGGGTGAATCATCCACTTGTGTCTTGTTTCAGCTCGATCATCACTTCCACTGACAGAGGAAGACAGACGGGGATAATGTACTTGTTGTTTTTCTGGCAATGTGACGATGCCAAGCCGTTCTGTTATCTTACCCCTGCCACTCCTCCAGTGTAAAAACATGGGTCGTGTTGTGTTACCAAAGCACATTACAACGCTGAAGGAAAAAACCAAAGCAACCAAACAGCCTTTTTTCTATGAATCACAACGTATTATTCAAGATAACGGCATAATCTTCTCTTTCAGTCGAAAATGAATAAGATGTAATTCTTCAAACGGCTAACTTTGAGGTAAGTTTACTCAACAGTGTTGCTACCCGGGCAACAGCAGAGTACCTTGAAAGGTATTTAACAAGTTACTGCAGACTTTGCTCATTAAAACATCTCCCATGTGGAAAACAACAGAAGACAATAAAAAAATACAACAAAAAAAAGCTCACACACACAAAAAAAGCTAGACCTATAAAACACTTTCTCTTCCCCCTGGGTGAGACTCTGGTTGAATTCTAATTGGTTCTGGTGACACCTTCTTGGGTAAGGAAGAAAAGAGTGAAATTGAAAGGGGCCATTCAGGAGCCAGCACAGCAGGGGACCCTCCCCCATACAGCCTCCTGCTGCCCAATGAGCAGCTACTTCTCTGCCCCCGGTCACACTGCCATGAAGAGCTGGTTTGTGCCAGTTTCAACACTCCTTTACTTAGCAGGTTGCGCTACTAAAAAAAGGGAAGGGGGGAGAGGGAGGGAGGGGACAGGCCCCTTGTGGGAGTACGACTATTTCCGGAGAACAATGAGTGTTTGGAGTGTTCCGCTGCCCTGGAACGATGGGGATGGTGCTATGGCGGAAACGCTTAATGTGCTAAAAGGAACACGGAGCGCCGGCAATCAAACCAACAGCTTCCTGTAGTGAGCTGGGGGGAGAGAGAGGGGGCTGCCTGGCGGGTCACGGCCACCGCTGACTGAGCCTGGCATAGGGAGAGGATGGGAGAGGATGAGGGAGGATGACAGGGAATGAGAGAGGCGCTCCCTGGCTGGGGCCTGGATGTTGCTGCTTTCAGCTGAGGCTGAGAGCGAAGGGCTCCGGGGGGCCACAGAGCAGGGAACCACCAAAGTCAACGTGCTGGAATCAAACCACAACAGGGAATGTGGACACTCTGATCCAGTCCAGAACTCCACAAGCCCCCTGCGTCAGAGCCTCGGCCTGAATCAATCACCATCGTTTAACACTTGCGGTCTGACTCTCCCCGACTTATCTGTTCCGGTGTGTGTTGGTAGGGGTGTGTTTGTGTGTGTGTGTGTGTCCTCAAAGGCTTGCGCTCGCAGAGTAATCAGCTCCTGCTATTTGCCTTCACATCTCATTGGCTGGTTAAAGGTGACCTTTTACGAGGCTGAGAGCTGCTTCTTTATGGCCTCTAGCCTGGCTTTATGGACGCTGAGGTGAGTCACTCTCTGGGCCTGGACAGGAGAGAGGGGGAGGAGGAGAGCGAGAGATAGACAGAGAGAGAGACAGAGAGAGAGGGAAGGAGGAAAGAGAAAGAGAGGGGGGAGGAGGAGAGAGACCCACACAGACAGAAAGAATCCAGTAGAAACATGAGGCTGTAGAGGGAGGCTCTTTCACAAGGCCCCATGCAGCGTGTTAAGACATCCTTTGTGTTCTCCCCCAACGTCTGACATGGCCATGTAAACATAAACACGCACAGCAGGTAAATAACTCACCAATGGCCTGGTGCAATGCTGTGATGCCTGCATCCTTGAGCAACAGGAGGGAGGAAGGCTTAGGGGGGGAGGGGCGCACAGACAGAAAGGGAGAGGGAATTGAGAGATAGATGAAGAAGAGAGAGAGAGACCAAGAGAGGCAGAGAGACAGGGAGAGAGAGAGAGAGAGCAGAAGAGAGAGAGAGGCGGAGAGAGACTAAGAGAGAGACGGAGAGAGAGAGAGAGAAAGCAGGAGAGAGGGAGACAGGGAGAGAGAGAGAGATAAAGCGGGAGAGAGGGAGAGAGACAGGGAGAGAGAGAGAAAGCAGGAGAGAGGGAGACAGGGAGAGAGAGCGAGCTGTGCTACGGGGGCTGCGCCCGGATAACTGCTTTATCACGGCAGAATCACATGACATTCAACATGGTCTAATCTCATTGACAAGACACTGCCGCATCCATTTCATGTAGTGGACCAGATGAGGTGGGCTGCATAGTGCGCTGGCTACAGAGAAAGTGACAGGGAAAACTGATCTTGGATTAACAGGCCTTGGATTAGCCAAGGAAATTAGCATAACACCGCACAACACAATGGATGTCGCCCGTTACCTCCGCAGTGGTTTGTATTCATATTCTTTTAACTAGGCAGCTCAACCCCGCCCCCACCTCCACCCGCACCCCCACCCACACACACTCCCTTCCCACATTCTCAGCTAATTCACCCTGATCACAGCAATTACAATGGCTTAAGATAGGGATCTCTCTGTATGTGGGCTAGGTCACATGGGGGTGGGGGTTGCTTGCATAAACAAAAGGCAGAAATAGAGCTCTTCATGCTAATCTGGCTAAACAACTAAAAAAAGTAATGAATACTTGCACCGCGCTATTGACTTGTGAATCTAATCAACCTCTGTAATTCTAGTGTGACGTCTATTTTAGACGGTCTTTGCTGAATGTGAATCGGGTTCAATTTGCTTTTACAACCCATAACATTCTGCAGCTTTGATGGTCGAGACAAAATGACCAATTGAATGAATGAATAGACACGAGGATATCCATTTAAATCACTTTTAAAATAATTATGGTTCAGCTCAGTCCTCGAAAACAGTAATTGTGCCGTTTCCCCTGTAACTGCCGCGTCTGGTTTCAGCCAGGTGTGTGGATGTAGCCTGGCACAATCAGTGGAAGGTAACTAAAACTAGCCACAATGGCGGTTTAGCAAACAGACCGACGTCCAGTGAATCTTACCTTCAGCTCCGAGGGTGAGCAGTATGCTGACTGCCACTGCAGCCACGTAGAGGGCTAAGCCTGACATCCCACTGCAGGCTGCGGGGCTGCGGGTGGGGGCCGCACTGGGCTGGAGGTCTGGAGCTGGAGGTGGGGGTCTGGAGGTCTGGAGGTGGGGGTCTGGAGGTCTGGAGGTGGGGGTTTGGAGGTGGGGGTTTGGAGGTCTGGAGGGAGGCCTGTAGGCCTCAGCAGCGGGGAGCTCCTGCTGCTAGTTCCACTCCTCTGCTCGTTCAGATGGAGGTGAGGGCCCTTCAGACAGGGCTGTGGGGTGGAGGTGAGGGCCTCTTGGACAGGGTTCTGGGGGGTGGAGGTGAGGGCCTCTTGGACAGGGCTGTGGGTGGGGGGAGGTGAGGGCCTCTTGGACACAGGGCTGTGGGGGGAGGTGAGGGCCTCTTGGACAGGGCTGTGGGAGGGAGGTGAGGGCCTCTTGGACAGGGCTGTGGGAGGAGGTGAGGGCCTCTCAGACAGGGCTGTGGGAGGGAGGTGAGGGCCTCTTGGACAGGGCTGTGGGGGGGAGGTGAGGGCCCTTCAGACAGGGCTGTGGGGGGGAGGTGAGGGCCTCTTGGACAGGGCTGTGGGAGGGCAACAATGTCTCTCGGGGAGAATCTTAAACCTTCCTTCTCACAGGGTCCCTGGGTCCACAACCCTAGAAAAAGTCATCACAAGAAAACAAAGCATTATTTACCAGTCACTCGGTATCAGAAATGAAAATATTGTGGTACTATCGCCGTGCAGTCAGTAACGTTAGCAAACTAGCGATGTTTTCTTTGGAAAATAGTGTAAATATTACCACAAGATTGTATTTTACATAAAGCAAATGATTATTTGTTGTTAAAATCCTTATTAATGCCAATATTGTCACTGTAGCCGGTGTAACACCTTTGTTTGAAAGGCTATCTGGCCATTCCCTTCCCCCTGCAGCCAAAAGAGAAGAGACGCACCTACCCCTTAATGTGAATGTGCAAAACGAAGGGGTAGGGGGAAGTAAAGGGCCAAGGCATAGAAATGAGATTGGGCATTAAGTTAAGAGAGAATTCCAATGCTCCATTTGAACACTTCCCTCTTAGTTTTGCGCATTCACTTGAGAGTAAGTTGTGTCCCTATTCTCCTCTTGATCGAGGGGAAGGGCATAGTACCCTTAAAACCACGATTTTTAGGGAGTTTACTTAAACCAAGGGGTACCCAGAATGCACTGCGAAACCAGCAACGTCAGCTAGATTAGCCAGAGTCCCATAAATGCGAATTTTCTTTTCAAATAATTGATTTGAAAAATACAAGTATTGTTTTGTGTTTGACACTGTCCTATACATATATTTGCAACCCTGTTAATTGAAATGTTTGTAAAAGATCGCTAGTTTGCAACGCGAACGTTACTTTACAGCTCTACATTTCTCCTACTAGCCTTGAATGGACCCATGCATCACTAACCATGCAATCGACACGCACGCGCACGCACGCGCACGCACGCACGCGCACGCACGCGCACGCAAGCACGCGCACACGCACGCACACGCACGCACGCGCACGCACACGCACACAACGTAGTAGTCAGCTAGCGATGATGTATGATCGCGTAACCGTAACCAAGTGGCGTCTCATTTCTCTTTCAAATTTTCACCCCTTAGCCCTTACATTTGGTTTTAATGGGTAAGGACTAGGACTAAGAGTAGGGTAAGGGCTAGGACTAAGAGTAGGATAAGGACTAGGACTAAGAGTAGGATAAGGACTAGGACTAAGAGTAGGATAAGGACTAGGACTAAGAGTAGGGTAAGGGCTAGGACTAAGAGTAGGGTAAGGGCTAGGACTAAGAGTAGGGTAAGGGCTAGGACTAAGAGTAAGGGGTAAGGACTAGGATTAAGAGTAAGGGGTAAGACTAAGGGGGAAGACAGAGAATTAGGATTGGCCCTAAGGCTTAGTTATTCAGAACGTCAGACACCATTTTTCTGCAATTAAGCAACATCTCCTTATGCCAGCTCTTGCACGGGTGCATGAGTTAAGGAAAAGACTGATATATACACCCTCTGGTCTTTTGAACAGCTTAGTATTATTTAATCACATCGTCTAAGCACACTTTCTGGTATGGAGATCAGAGCATTCGTCACATGCGGTCTGAACCAGACAGAGCACACGTCTATCTCCTCCAGTATGTTCCTTTCAGGACAGTAAAAGCTCAACCAAATGGCACCCAAATCCAATAAGGACCAGAAAGCACATCTTATTCAATCTGAAGACGGAATATTGCGCAAGAACAGAACGATACGGCGTCCCCCAGCAGAGTCCATAAACTGCATTTGCTACAAAACACAGCAGAGGAACGAGAACACAAAGGAAACGAATGGAGTCAAATCACAGCTTTTACAAGCTTGCTCCACCCGCTGCCAAAATATTGGGGCGTAGGGACTGGGCCGCCATGGGTGCAGCCCACCTACCATCAGCAACGCCAGAGCAGACGTTTCAGAAAGAGACGTCGGCGTCAGACGTCAGAGAGAGAGAAGTCAGAGACTCACCCCGGCTGAATAGCGAACACCAGAGGTGGCAAACAACCTTGAGAAGCCAGAATGAACCTTTTATCCAGCCATGCCCATCTCGTTCTCCTTCGTCCCCCTCTAACCCCGCGACCCCCCTCCGCCCGCACCCCCCCCCACACCTTCTCCCCTTTTATTATTTGGTGTGTGTGCCATCCATCTTTGCCCTCTTGTTTTTTCGCCGGCTTGACCCTGCAACCCCTGTCAGGCTGGCGCTGCTCTTGAATGACTAAACATGCCCAAATTATTTGTTGAAGGATGTTCCGCAATTACCAGCGTTGGCCTTGTCCAGCGTTAATAACGAGATGTGTCTGTTCCCTTGTAGGCCTGCGCGACTCGCAGCAATTAGTGGGCCAGGGAAGCACCCGTACCAAGGGGGGGGGCAAATTAGTGGCGGTGCGGGCCGGTGTCTGTCACTTTTGATTTGCCCGAGGGGGACAAAGAGCCCCGACCTGTGCCCCACTTTTCACACATCCCTGACTGGGTAATGAGGGAACAAAGCAGCCGTCCTCAAGGCTGGGGGACAAGACAGCCAGCCAGGCAACTTTAGAGGAGGCCAAGCAGCGGGACTCTGCGGGTGTGCGTGTGTGTGTGTAAGTGTGTGTGCCCGCATGTGTGTGTGTGTGTGTGTGTGTATGAGGGAGAGCGAGCCATGGAAACCAGAAAGAAGAACTAAAAGATATGGTCGAGTAAATGTCTGGTTGAGAGGCAGTCAGAAAAGGAAGGGGTGGGTGGGGAGATGAACTTCTACATGTGAGTTTAGTGGCCTTAAACTTGCGCGCCGTCGACAGACGCCATACGTGCGTTTCCTCGACGCCAAACCTGGTTATGACAATGTTCCACTCCGCTACCAAGACGCGACAACAACACGGTAAGCCGGAGATAACCACACCAGGGAGTGTCGGCACGGCCAGGTAGACAGGCAAGGCGGAACTGCCGGGGGGGGGGGGGGGGGGGGGGGGGGGGGGGATGACGACAGGTAGGGTCCTGCAGGAAGATCAACCCTCCCCGTCTCGCCCTCCCAGACACATCACTTCCTACAACAAATACATCCGGCCGGTGATTGACACGGAGACACAAGTATCGCGATCGTCGAGGTCAGGGGAAAAAGATAGGAAGTTCCCCCTGGCGCTGCTTTGTCGATAAAGTAGTGGAGGGGGGGGGCGGGGGGGGGGGGTGAAAAGAACAACAGAAACAGACTGGCAAAGTAAGTAACCAGGGGTCAAACCTAGTCAGGATTTTCCAGAAAAACACACACACGTCGGGAGGATGTTGAAGGGAACGTGGGACCGGGCAGAGTAAGTGGTTCTCCACAGGCTGGTTTGGGTGAGGGAACTCTCCCAAATGAGCACCAGCTCTTCTGCTGTGGGGCTCAGCCAGGACTGTGAGAAGGTCATGCTGGGACTTGTCAAAGACGCAGCCAGTAGTAAAACAACAAATCCTTTCTGGACTCGGGAACACATGAGACTGTGTTCAGTAGCGGTGGTGAAGGAGGACTATCAGAGAGAAGACATTTGGACCGTTACTGAACTCATTCCCCAACTATAAAAAGGAGGGAATCCCTGAAGTCTGTTTATCGGCATTGAAGTCAAATCATCGGAAGGATAAAACGATCCATCGTGGAGGAACGACGGCAGGTGTTGGTGCAGCGAGTGGTAGTCTCAGAGAGGATTCTGGGAGAAGGGCCTCCTAGTCACTCTCTTGGGATACAGAATGAAAGAGGGTTTTGTCCTGTGAGATGCTGGTTTTGCTACCTGTAGAGAATAATCCCCCTTATAGTGAAGCAACGAGGCGTGGACATGCTCCTGAGGAAGGAATTCTGGGTCGCACCGCTCAGAAGGCTGCTGGTGAGATTCAAAAGGGTTAGAAAGCCAGTAGGTGGTCAGAGCCAGCAGGAGAATCTGTCAAGATCTTCAGGTCCTGTCTGAGACCTGAAGAGCAGACTTCACTCCCACACGTCAAAGAGAAACATGTCGCCGGTCGTCAGAACAGCTTGGGCCACCGCAGGGGAGAGTACACATTCCCATTCCCTGAGGAATTCAGCATTTATCGGAGGAAATGGAAGGCTTCTTAGAGCTCTACAGGACAGTTATCCTGTGATCCAGGGACTCACTGGGTCTTGGCCTTTTAGAAAGGCTTCAGAGTACTACCTGAATATTCCACAGATCTTCAAAATTGGAATATGCCCCTCCCCTCCCTCCTCCACAACTCTTATCCCTGGATTTAATACACACACACCCACCCACATATACACACACACAGCTCTGTAAAACAACCCTGGAGCTGGCTGGTCTCCTCTGGTGCTGGGGGTCACAGACATCAATAATCCAGCCCTAATGCTTCTCCACTTCCTTGTGCCGATGGCTGGAGGGAGGAAGGGAGGACCAGACATCAATAATCAACCATTAATGCAGCTGCACTTCCCGGTCTGGACGGCTACAGCCTAAATAAAAACAAAGCAAGCTGATTGACTGCATGCACCATTTAAATCTACCAAGCTCGGGAAAGAGAAACAAATGGCCAAATGCCAGTGGGCTTTTTCTTTTATCAGTGGAGGGTAGGCCCATATGTAGCCCGCTGAGGCCCATATGTAGCCCGCTGAGGCCCATATGTAGCCCACTGAGGCCCATGTGTAGCCCACTGAGGCCCAGATGTAGCCCGCTGAGGCCCAGATGTAGCCCGCTGAGGCGCAGATGTAGCCCGCTGAAGCCCTAATGTAGCCCGCTGAGGCCCTAATATAACCCGCTGAGGCCAGATGTAGCCTGCTGAGGCCCAGATGTAGCCCGCTGAGGCCCAGATGTAGCCCGCTGAGGCCCAGATGTAGCCCGCTGAGGCCCAGATGTAGCCCGCTGAGGCCCAGATGTAGCCTGCTGAGGCCCAGATGTAGCCCGCTGAGGCCCAGATGTAGCCCGCTAAGGCCAGATGTAGCCCTCTGAGGCCAGATGTAGCCCGCTGAGGCCATATGTAGCCCGCTGAGGCCCTTGGTGAATGTGAGCCGAGCCGATGGAAAGAGCAGAAAAAATGGTTTGCAAAGCAAGAAAAGACCGATACCAAAAAAACAAAACAAAAACCCCCCTCTTTCCGACAGCCTTGGAGAGAGAGGCCCTTACTACAGCCTTCCTCCTACTGCTGCCTCTATAGTGAGAGCAGTGTGGTATGCCATTTGTCTCTCTCTCTCCCTCTCTCCCACTCTCCCTCTCTTCCCCAGCCTTGGCCCAGATCCCTGGCCCCTCCTGGGGCCCCTCCTTGCAGGCAGCCCTCTCCGTGCAGCAGGCAGCCTCTTCTCCGTGTCGGCGCCCTGCCCGACATGCCTTTCAAGGCCTGCTAGACTGCAGGGCAGACTTTCTGGCTCCACTGCCATTGTTTGCTTGGCTGCCTTAGCGCCTCATCCCGGGAGTGGATTAGCATAAGAATACCCGGGCCGCGCTGAGCTCTGGCTCTTCACCGGCCCCGCGCTCGCTCTCCTCCTATCTTCCTTCGCTTCTCATCCTCCTTTTTAATCGTCATGACTTCCCTTCTCGGCTGGAGTCACAATCTCGCCAGAATCTCACGGTCAAACTTGTCTCGACTGCTGGCTGCGGAGTTGGGAACTTGAGCTTGTGTGACTAGGGGTACGTTGTGTCACTTCTGTATCTTTAAGAACCCCCCCCCCCTTCCTTCGAGTACACCTTGGGCAACCTGGGAGGGTGATGCAGATGAGCCAGCTCAAGTTAAACAGTCAACTTGTTTACTCGGTTGGCCAGCGACAGACGAGAGGAAAACAAAGCTTGTTTAAACAAAGACGAAGTGAGTGAATAAGGCCAACTTTATTGAGGCCGAGTTTATCTCATGTGCCTCAGCGTGGCACAGTAACACCTTACTAAGCCTCTGGGTCATAAAGCACACAGATCATTAACACCTTTATCAAATCCTCTCTTCTCGGAAGGAGAGCTGTAGGCTGTTGTTGTAGGTCCAGCCGACATACAAAGTCAGAATCCGAGACAAGTTCTCCCACCACAATGAACTAAACGACTAGCAGATGATGGCTGTCATACGAGTTTCGATGTTATTTAACGGCATCGGTATCCTAAAGGTCCACCGACGAAACAAAACAAACCAGGAAGGTCACAGTATTTTGTGCCACCAGGGCTTCACAATCACGATGAAACGTTTCAGTCTACCGCCATTACTTTTAATGGCCTGTTATTAATAAAGGCCAAAGGGTTGCAACTCACCACTTCAGTTTGAATTTTAACCACCTTCCATTTAATTGAACCACTTTTCTTTTTGAGGCACCTGGGATAATAACGGTATCAGGAGATGTAGCTGTAGGCTGTGACTGACATGCAGCGCAGTGCAAAGGACAGAAGTGAGATGGTCCTATTTCTTTGTAGTATCCCTGCTCTTAGGGTAGGGAAGGTGGACAGACCAACGGACAGACCAAGTGACAGACATGTCCTTTTAAACATTCTCTTCAACGATCTTTGCCACTTATTTCCTCAGCCCGCACTGCGTTGCTGTGTCACGTACATGGTGTCACTGAACCGCTCACCTGTTTAAGGCTTGGCTGTCTGCGTGTCACTCCTCGCATGCTTCATTATCTAGGGATATGATGTTAGGCTGGGAGCCTGGGCAGAAGCACGCTTGCTCATGCAACCACTTTGAGCATAATCCACTATGTGCATCCCTGGCTGGGAGACTAGCTCACGTTGGACTGAAGTTCTGTTCATTGACTTACTCTTGTAAGTAAGTGTTCTTTTACTTACTCTTACTTTATATACATATACAATACAGGCATACGGGCAGTGCCGCGGTGAGAAAGAAAAGTATTTAGGACAGAAATCTCTGAAAAGGAGGCAGCAGCCACCTTCGTTCACAGCACTGGCCAGCCTGGACAGACCGTTCACACACACCTTGCTGTGAGTCCACACGGGTTTTGCGGCAGAAGTGGTGTTTCCAAGGACTGGTGTGATGAGGGTGTGCTTCAGCACAGAGCTCTCTTTAAAAGAGTCAGCCCACTGCGAACACTGGCGGTGTGTGTCTCTTCCTGGGAGCAGGCCGCCCAGGTTCCCAATCTACCCTCCGCAGACAGTCAATTAGTGCGACCACAGCTAATGCAGTCTCTAATAAGGCATGCTTGCGAGCGCACGCACATGATCCAGGGACATGTGGACTGCTCTATGAACGAAACACATAACCCTGATTTGAGCCATACTGAAATTCCTGTACTGTATGAGAGGGGGAGGGCAGGAAAAAAAAAAAAAGAGAAGTCGGCCAATAGCAAAGCAACAAAACAATCTTGTTTTTCAGGCCCTGGCTCCGGCAAGGTGCCCACTATCACTCCACACATTTCCTGAAGTGCCCCCGAGGAGAGGAGATTTTCCATTACCTGTTCACACATTGCAGGGGTCCCAGGGTGGGTGAGGAAGGAGGAGGACAGAGGTGGTGGAGGAGTAGGGGAGAAGGTAGAAAGAGGGGGGAAGAGGAAAGGGGGGGGGGGTGTGAGCAGATGAGAAGGAGGGGGTAGAGGAGAAATAGCGGTTGAGGTATATTAAGGGTGGAGGCTGGGAAGTGGAGGAGGAGCAGTTAGGGGTGGAGGAGGAGCAGTCATGGCTGGAGGAGGAGCAGATAGGGGTGGAGGAGAAGCAGTTAGGGGTGGAGGAGGAGCAGATAGGGGTGGAGGAGAAGCAGTTAGGGGTGGAGGAGGAGCAGTTAGGGGTGGAGGAGGAGCAGTTAGGGGTGAAGGAGAAGCAGTTAGGGGTGGAGGAGAAGCAGTTAGGGGTGGAGGAGAAGCAGTTAGGGGTGGAGGAGGAGCAGATAGGGGTGGAGGAGCAGATAGGGGTGGAGGAGGAGCAGATAGAGGTGGAGGAGGAGCAGATAGAGGTGGAGGAGGAGCAGATAGGGGTGGACGAGGAGCAGATAGGGGTGGAGGAGGAGTAGATAGGGGTGGAGGAGGAGCAGATAGGGGTGGAGGAGGAGCAGATAGGGGTGGAGGAGCAGATAGGGGTGGAGGAGGAGCAGATAGGGGTGGAGGAGGAGCAGTTCGGGGTGGAGGAGGAGCAGATAGGGGTGGAGGAGGAGCAGATAGGGGTGGAGGAGGAGCAGTTAGGGGTGAAGAAGAGAAGCCCTCTGCCATCTGACTTCCAGACAGAGGCTCTCTGGACCAGGTGACCCACTGACTGAGGTGCCATCAGGGTCACCACTGTTCCCCCGGCGACAACACTACGACCACATCATCACGCCTCCCAGTTATGGCTGCTGCTGGAGTTCAAGTATTTCATTCAAGTCAACGAAGGCTTCCTTTCCAGCACTTTACTGGGTGTTTACTAGATGCACATTCCTGGAACAATCCAAGTATTTGCACCTTAATAACACCCTAGAGAAGGCAAATACTTGGGCTCTACCAGGCCTAGATAACCCCCTCGCCCGTCACCTAGCCTACAGTAAATCCCAGCTGCCAGCCTGAGCCATCTACAATGTGTTGAGTTACACTGCATGCCCTCTCCTTTTGACTTACACCTACAACTTTGCTGCGCTGGAAATGTGCTGACACAAAGCAGACACAATGGAACAAGGCCAAAGCACAAAAACCCCAGAGTGAGTGAGAGAGAGAGACAAAGGTAGAGAGACACAAAGGTAGAGAGAGAGAAAGGTAGAGAGAGAGAGAGAGAGAAAGGTAGAGAGAAAGAGAGAGAAAAAGGGTAGAGAGAGAGAGAGAAATGTAGAGAGAGAGAAAGAGAGAGAGAGGTTGTGTTATGGTACCAGTGCCGGTGAAATTCCATGGTCCTCGATACCAAAGCAAAAGAAGCATCGACAGTAACGGTCACCTACAAAATCTAAGGCTGTACTTAGGTCAACAACAGAGAATTGACAATTACAACGGATGCAGGCTTAAAGGCAAGAATAGACATTAAGCTAACTCAGCAGGTGACTTCGATCATTTGTGAAGCTCAAAAAGATGAATCTTGACTTGAACATGACTAGTAATATGTAGGAGAGGATTCAACATGCTTCATGAGGCTTCTACAGTTTTTTCTTTTCTTTATTTGAGTACCGACTTGGTGTGGGGGAGTGAAATAAAAAGGGACATAGAGAAACAGCAAGAGAAAAAGTGAAGAGAGGGAGACAGGGAGAAAGGGGCGGTGATGGAAAAGAATCCTGGTTAAGAGTCTCGTAGGAATGAGGGGCTTTGTAAATTATGGAGAGTGGAGGAGGAGGGGGGAGGGGGGGGTAGCCGTGGGTCTGTCAGGGGGAGGTGGGGGGGATAGCCGTGGGTCTGTCAGGGGGAGGTGGGGGAGATAGCCGTGGGTCTGTCAGGGGGAGGTGGGGGAGATAGCCGTGGGTCTGTCAGGGAGAGGTGGGGGAGATAGCCGTGGGTCTGTCAGGGAGAGGTGGGGGAGATAGCCGTGGTCTGTCTAGGGGGAGGGGGGGGGTGGAAAAGACAAGAGGCAGAGAAGGAGGAGAGGATTTGGGGAGGACGGAGGGGAGGGGGGGGGAGATAGCGTGGGTCTGTCAGGGGGAGGTGGGGGGGATAGCCGTGGGTCTGTCAGGGGGAGGTGGGGGAGATAGCCATGGGTCTGTCCAGGGGAGGTGGGGGAGATAGCCGTGGGTCTGTCAGGGAGAGGGGGGGGGAGATAGCCGTGGGTCTGTCAGGGGGAGGGGGTGACAACCAGCTTCTTCCGTCAACAATCCGGGCGACACACGGAGTCGCATGTGGAATTTCTGGTCCAGTGGGAGTGAAGCCTTCTCCAACAACAAGCCTGGCTGCTGTTCTGTCAACACTCCCCCCCCCCATCTGGGGCCTCTCCAGCACCTCACGTCAGTGCAAGCGCAACCTAGGCTCCGTCAAACCTGGTTAAGAAGGAACACGGCTTCCTTGGTCTTGATATGAGGCCCCTCCCTCCCTAACCTCTCTGGAGAGAAGAGTCGCTGGACTGATCCCGTAAGGAGAGGCCCACGCGGGGCAGGCTGGGCTGTGTGTGTGTGAACGTAGAGAGAGAGGATGGGAGATCTCCAGGGCTCCACGTCCTCGGTGGCCATATGGCAGCAATTTGCTCCAGCAGACTCCCTGACTCTGTTTGAAGGTCTGACGGCCAGTGTGGAAGCTCAGGCGGCTTGGACTTTTTTTTCTCTCTCTTTTTCCTCCTCAAACAACAACAGAGGACTGGAGCAACCCAACACACAGCAGCCTGTTACACTCAAGGTGCGCAACTACAGCTAAAAAGGTCTGAACGTCAAACGGTCATTCTTATTATACGTATGAATAATAGAACAAACCTTATCTTTCAATTTTGAATAAGTGAAAACGGACAAAATGAACAAAATTCAAGTATCACTCTGACCCTCTGTCTCACGGCATTCAGACATCTACTCCACCCTCAGTACACACACACATACACACACACTCCCAGATGTGTAACCCTCCAGGAGTGTACATAAGCAATCAGGCCTTTTCCTGCTCCAAAGACCTCCCGTTATTAATCAAAGTGGCAGACAGCTCCAATGACTCAATCTGGGATCGCAATTAGGAGCCAGGAAACCCTCCTGATTGGCCAGCTCTGGCTACATTCAGAGGTCAGGGGTTAATCTTCACAGAGTGGTGTCGGGGGGGGGGGGGTGAGGCGGTTAGAGCAATCACTGGTGCGTCACGTTCAAAAACTAACATTTGTTTGTGTTCCGTTTCGCAGGGGGAAAAATATCACAGAGACTAAATCCAAACAGAGATGCAATTTACCAACCAAGCATGCGGCCGCAACACATCTTGCTCACATTACACACTGCATTGAACAGAGCGCAGACCATCACAGGGTCTAATCCAAGACAGGGGTCCCATCCTATCCCTGTGTGTGTGTGTGTGTGTGTGTGTTGAGTTCCAGTCTTACCTCAAGGGAGGATTCACAGTGCAGGAACATGCTGAGGTGGAGGTGCGTACAGAGCGTTGCTGGTGCTGAAGAACATGCACATCCATGTGGGGGATAAGATCTCACAGACACTGGTCACAGCAGACAAGGCATGGCACCATGGAGACCTGGGCAGGAGGGCAGGGACTCAGGTTAGCAACAGTTATCACATTGCCAGGACTACACGCTGTGATGTGGTTTGGAAGGACTGCGAAGGCAGGGATGGACCCAGGCCAGGGCAGCACGCCTGGTGGTCAGCGTCTACATTGCGTCAGGGAAGAAGCAAATGTGCCACATGTAAGCAATGTAGGTAGTTATTTCTCCTCACTGCCCTGAGATCTGAGTTACACACACGCACGCGCACGCACACACACACACACACACACACATGGGCTATAATGTTAAGGAGGCTGTGTTGGGGGCGGGAGCGGGGTGGGGGGTGTTGCCGGGCAACATGCTGGGCAGAGCAGAGGGAGGTATCGGATGACGGAGGGCTGAGGCGAGGAGCCGTGCCGCAGCAGACAGACTGTCACCGGTGGACCGGAGCCTGGGGAACCGAGCCCGGAACAAACCACCTCCATCCGGGGGGAAGGGGTTTGACACAGCCAAGACTGCCCGCGTTCCCGTGGAGATGGCCAATTGTCACTTCCAGAAGCGTTGGTTCCAACACAGGCTGGAAGAATGACGTTTGTCCCCTTGCTCGATTCTAAGACGATTGACCTCCCACAGCTTCAATATGGCTGAAAACACGGGTCAGCTGCTCTTAAGACTCGACTGTTTTTAGTCTTGGAGACGGGGGGGAGAGGGAGGTGGGAGACGGGGTGTCCCCATAAAGCGCCCTCCTGTTGGGCCTTGGCAAGGGGCAGTGCTGAGGGGTGGAGGGAGGAGGAGGGCTGGAGTAGCCCCATGCGGTGGCTGTGGAGCTAAGTGGAGCGGCATGGTGTGGATGCGGCCCAGCAGTCTGTAAGCCAGGCCGGCTCTCCACACCAACACAGGAACCATTCTTCCACACGAGAGGGCAGCGCTCCTCCAATGCTCAAAAGAGCCTTTATTTAGCAACGAGGGACGTCAAAGTGAGTTTATATTCGCACAGGACGGCCAGTGAGTAGGGCTCTCTCGTGGGAGGGCGGTGGGGGGAATAAACAGCGCTGCATCAAATGGAAAGCTGGTGGAGTGAAGCAGGGAAACGCTCCTTTCAGGAGCAGACAGTGAGACATGCAAGGGCCCCTTGCAAAACAACCATATAAAACACAACAGTAGCCAGCATTCTGCCCAGTAACGTCTCCGAGCCAAATATTGAAAGACGAAAAAACGGTTTGAAAATAGCATGCCTAGAAACGGCAGTTAAATAAAATGCTGGTAAGTTTTTGGCGATACCAAAAGCTTAGAGGAATGCAACGCAAACACAGAACAAATGTATGGCAAGTGAAAAGCAGCACTAGGAGAGATGTGCTTCTCTGTTTACAACACGGTCCCTGCTTCTGGACGGAACGTCTCTCCGCACCAGGCCAGGGTCACTGGAGGGTGCAGCCGATGATTGCCAACTAACCGCACTCAGGGCTATTTCTGAAGCCCTGAGAGTGGAGCGGGAATATGTTGCGAGGTCGGGGAGCTCTGTCACAGCTCTGCACCAAGGCCCTGGAGAGAGTTATTTCCGTTTAAAGCAACAATGTAGGAGTCCCAGGGAGCGCGTAGGAGGAGAAGGAGGAAACGGAGAACGCGCCGGGCGTCTTGCAATGTCGCTGTTTCTGAGGCCTCGTCGGTCACGCGAGGACACGTCAGACGACCGCGACCATCACACGTGATCGGGGGAGACAGGTGGCAGGTTAGGCCGCTGCAACGCCAAGTTACAGAGAGGCAGGGAAATATGTGTCGCATGCAAATTCCTTTAATTGTCTCTAAGGTGTGCAACAGTGCTGTCTGACAGGAAAGCAGTGTAACCTGTCTTCCTGGCTGAGAACGAACATGCAGCGCGCAGCTTCGCGGCAGCGCATGCGAACCGTGACGGAACGCGGTCGCCGCAAAAGGGCCCGGAGCCAGCCGGAGGGCGGACGGAAATAAAGCTCCACAGCACGGTTTTCATCTGTGTCGATATGTGAGCTCGGCGTGCTAGGAAAGGAAGTGAAGCATTTGGAGATTCCATCGGCAAAGTTAATTCCGTGGGCTTATGCAAAAGCAACAGAGTGGCACGAGAGCAGAAGGAAATGTGTCGAGGATCGGAGGGGCAACTAATGCCGTCAAAGTGAACGATCAGCCATAGCTAATTGAAATTAAAGACCATAAAGGGGAGGGAGGGGAGGGGGTGGGCTCCCTGCACACAGGGCGCTCTCTGTGTGGGAATGTGTGGCAGGGCCTGGTGCCACCCTCCTATGGGGCCAACGCCAGCCTCCCTTCTCGCTCATAAGGATGGGTGTTTTGCAATTAAATTGCTATTAAAATATTTGCATCCGCAGTTTGCGGTTCTTCTGTTGACCTAACTTACTTTTCTACGCGCTTAAATTACAGACTAACTGTTGGTAGCGAAACATTGGTTAAATTCTAATCCAACGAATGAATGGGTCTTGACACATACGGTCTTATTTTGCTCACATGAAGTCTGCTGAAGTCACGCTAACTGAACTGGCTGAACCTGTTCACAACTTCCCTTTGGCTTCCACACCTTATATTCACTTTTCATAGAGTTATCATAAAAACCCCTTTGCCCCCTACAAAGGTAAGAACAGCCATACAGGCTATTGGTTCATGACATTCTATTCATGGCTGCACCGTGGAATGACCTGGCACGTGTCTCCTTGTGCTGTAGACATCATCCAGTTCGGCTACTACCAGTTGGCTCAGAACGGGACCTTTCAATGAGTCAAAACAGACAGTCATGAAAACGAAGATCCACCCATTGCAGAGGTCAAGAGCAAAGGGCAAGGATACCCTTAAATCGGCCATCGATTAGCACTGCATAGTATAAACTAAACGTAGCTTACGCAATCACCTTAAGCCTTAAAAACGCATTACGCTAGGCTGAGAACTAACAATTAGCCAAGCAAATGTTTGCGTCTGCTTCGACACAACCTTTCACACGTTGAATTCATCGCCTTCAGAGGAAATCTGTGGGCGTGACCCGGGCTTCCGAACGATCGTAAAACAGGACGGAACGCTTGCCTCGTTTACGGCACTCTGGCAGATGGTGGAGTTCAGTTTTGGTGACACTACCTTCCAGCTAACACAGAGGTGTGTGAGTAGCAGGGATTTCACCGAGGTACACACCGGGTAACCAAAGCAAGTGATAATGGACAGGCTCAACGGCAGACACCAATGGCCAACGCTGTTTGGCGTTGGTAAACAAACCCAAGTATCTCCGGCTAGTTTCGTGTTTAGCATGGTTACAGTTTGGGCTAATCCAGGTGAGAAAGCGACAACTGTATTAGGGTTATTTGCTATGGGTCAACATAGGGGGGGGGGGGGGGGGTCGAGGTCACAGGGAATCCCATCAAGGAAGAGAAAGGGATTAGCTGGAGAGGAAATGCTAAACTGGAGAATAATGAACCCCTCAGGACTCCATTCCCAAGTTTTCCACAGATAAATCCTCACGCCCAGCAAAGTCAATTCCTTGAAGGCAACATTTCACAGGCCTAGAAGGAGATCTAGCGTGCTTTATCTCTCATCCGCTTCCCTGAAACCATCCAATACAGAAGCCATCTCTTCAACCGTCTTCCGTCCACATTGAAAGAGCTGAAAGGGCGGCATTCTTCCACTGGGCCAGCTTGGCCGTCACATGACCACGTTTGCTTTTGGAAAAACACACAGGGGCACAAATAATCACATTTCCACAGTTTCATTAAAACGGGGGAAGAGGGAGGGGGGGTGGGATTTCCCCAAATAATGTCAACAAACTCGCTGACCTTCTCCACTTGATCAATTAAGAGATCGAGATCTTTCAGATCAGTCTTCTACAAGACGTCTGTTCCTCCCTACCGGCCTGCATGGCCATGACGCGGAGCCCTCTCTAAATTATTCACTGGAACGCCTGGTGTATTTAAAGGAGGATCGATACCATTAAAAAGACTGCAGCCTAGGCTTGGCCAACATGATGCCCAGAACACCGAAGCCTAGTTCAACCTGAAAGCGACCAGACTAAACGATACCAGAGCTTCCTATGTCCTGGAAGGTTCACTATACGATCCACTGCATATCTTTAATGAAAACACGCTGATGGACTGAGTTCAAATAAAATCAATTGACAGTAGTCTAACCTTTACACTTGCAATAGGTTTAGCCAGCAACGTTGCTAGCCTCCATATTGAAAGTCTAGCCTACAGATATCGATTGTTATACCGAACACAAAACGGGGCATCAACTGAACATTCCTACTCGCTACCAACATCCCAAATAGCAATCCAATTCATAAATGTTTGTCAAGCAAGCAAGTCTTCAAGCAAAGTCCATTCATCTAAGACAAATGGGCGAGCCAGGACCAGCAGTGTTTCCTGCAGTACGCAGGGGCAGTCTGACATGGCTCCGGGCAGCTTTGGAGAGATGGGGAAGCTCTAACTCAATAGGCTGCTGCTCTGGAGAAACGGTTTGCATTCTGTGTCCTACGTTCTGAGGGCGACGGCTGAGATTTACAGGCTTCATTTATCCGGAGGGGGGCTCCCGGGAGTCCGAGGTGGACGTATGGAGGACGAGAGGAGCAGCGGACGATTGCATGTTTTCCTCCCCAGCTCAGCCACTCTGTCTCCAAGCTGAGGGTGAGTGGTGGTGGTGGTGGAGGGGGGGTTGAGGTAGCAGTGAGCAAGAGAGAGAGAAAGAGAGAGAGGGGAAGGAGGGGTTGACTGAGGGAGGCACAGCAGACAGAGGAACGTGAAACCTGATCTGTGCATGCCCCCCCCCCTGCCTTCTCCTCTCTCTCGTTCCCTCCATCTCCAGCACCTTCTCTCTGCCACCTCGCAAGAGAACCTTGGAGACTCCCCGAGCAATCCGATATCACCACCCCTCTCCACACAAGGCACATCCCCCACCTCTGAGATTGGAAACGCTCACAGTGAGAGAGAGCCTCTGAGACAACAGAAGCAGGGCACAGAAAGAGACACTTTAAAGAAACAGGAGGCTGGAAAAACAAGCATTGGAGATTCAAAGTGCTTGAGAAAATACATGAGCGAGAGAATGTTTTGCCCCTCTGTTTCCGTGCACTTCGAAGGGACTTCACAAGGCAGTCTACTGTGTGTTGGTGTTGTAAGCACAAGTAACAAGAAACCTTTTCCAGGGCTAAACCGAAACCAAACCTCTCTATTTTGCTTGAGACCAAAGGCCAGATTTGCATATAATACCAAACATCAGACATAAAAAATTCATCAGTAACAGGTCAAAGCACACAGACACATCATTGGATGATAATCATACCATTAAACTAGTGTCTCTATTGGGGCGACGAGGGAAAGGGTACAATGGTTCAGGCCGTCTGCATCCTGACAGAGAACATAACTCTGATTCCGATCTTCACTTCATGTGGACATAATTCAGTTGTGATTTATGTCCCATTTGCCGAACCCGATTCCAATTTCTGTCTAACCTCCATTACGTTTCCCTTCAGACACCAGGCAGTTACAGGGCTCTGGCTAATTAATCAGCCCACGCCCTGCCCCCCCCCCCCTACCTTGCCCCCATCTCCCTCCCCCCACCACACACAAACACTCTTTCTCTCGACTCTCTGCTCCAAGCACACACTTAGCAGGGCAACGAAGACACACCACGCTGCCTCCGAGATTACCTGGCAGCGAGGGCACCTCCTAAGCCTGGGTTTGTTAGTCATTCGCTATCTGCTTACCTCTCTCCTCATCCTCACTCCTCCCCCAGCAATATTGGCCTGTGTTATTTCAGTAAAGGAGAGAGCCCAGAGTGAGCTGTGGAATGTACAGCTGTCTGGCATATGTATAAGGTTCAATTTTAATCCCCCCTCCCCCTCCCCACTCCCCCCCAACCCGCACCTCTGTATAAATGCACCGCTCTCCCATAGCCCCTTCTGCCTCCTCTCCTCCAGGCCTTTTTAAAAGCGTTTTCATATAGTCAGGAGCTCCATCTGGTTTTTGACCTCCCTGCGTTCTGGACCCCTTATACACTTTCGGCATGGAAAGGTGGGGAACGCAGAAACGACGCGCTCTCTAGACTCTCCCTCCAAATGAAAACCAGCTTTACACTTCCACACTTTTTCCAGAGAAGAGACCAAAATGTGAGACTGAAAGAGCCGAGATTGCAACAACAAACGGAAGGAATTGTCCTTGGGAGGACATATTGCTGCCGCAAGTCAGACTGAAAGTCAAGGTGGCAGTTGATTCTTCACTACATACTTTGGTCAACCTTCACAATCACACATCTGATAACACCATACTTTTGCAGCGGAAGTGACGGTCACTGCATCAAGAGTCGTAAACAGCTGTAGCCTAGTACACAATCTAGTATGTGCAGGACACGCTCGTATTAAACGTCCAATACAGAGGCATTAGTTACACGAAGTCTCGTCATGCAGAGCATAAGGAAAAGACTACCCCCCAAGATGTAGTGTATGACTCAAGAGAGCCTGGTAATGGTTACTAATGATCAGATTTATCAGATGATATAGCTTTAGCCATAGGCTGTGTTAATGACAACATTTAACTTGTTTTGAGTTACTAGTACAGCTATCTGATCTCAATCTCACCAACAAAAAAATATTTGGATTTTCTGAACCATAAGACTGTATAACATTTGTGACTACTGAAGTTAAAGAGTGGGAAAAAATGCATGTGAAGGGGGAAAAAATTTGCATACAAGTTAGGTACAGCTAGTGCTACCGCAATCTAAGAAATGTAGGGTACGTTTAATCTCTGGAACGTAGCTTTCCATCTTTACGAGGTACTACTGTGTACTGTAGCGAGCTAGCTGAGCTTTCAAAAAAAAAATTACAAGAAAAAACTGAACTTGAAACTCAGTTGTGTCATTCAAGTTGTTGTATTAAAATAGCTTAATATGTATATAAGCACACTCGGTAATTATTTGAGTTCTTCTAACATTGTTGTAAAATGTCTAAAATTGCCAACTGTAAATATCCAGCATTTACTCTGTGCCCAAATGTGGAACGCTAACTTGTAGCTAGAGAACGCTAGTAGTAATAGCACGTAGCTAGTTCAGTTTCAATACACACACAGGCAATCCAGTTAGCTAGCTAGCAAGCTACTGTAGCAAGTTTTCGTTTACAAGAAAAATCCTTAGCGCCACCTCTCCAAGAAGAATCCTTAATGAAATCCAAATAACTGGCCAAATATAACATGTTTTGATTCTATAAAACCCAACAATCGAACGAAATGAGTTGCCGACCAGCGTATTTATTTTCAGACGCAAAACAAAACTTTTTACGCGACAACACTCGAGGCCAAAATCACAGGTTGCGATCTTCTTTACCATTAGTAATGCTAGGTAATTACGGCTCACCTTTTCTACGACAGGAGACCGTTGACTTTTGTACCTGTCCAGGTTTTCCAAATATTTCTCAATATCGGCCAAAAGTTGCACGAATCTCCATATATTTCCCCCAAAAATCCCCGTGACGATCGCTCTTGTTCTGTTCGCTCGTAGTTCAGGCTGTGGCTGTCTTTGCCATTTGGAGCACACATACCAGCCCTGAGCGAGACGAGATCATTCCATACCAAAAACCTTCCAATCACGGCAGCGAGTACGCAACCACTTGAGGGGGAGCGAGTTGCGGCGGGTACTAAAGGCGAGTGCTACCCAACACGAAATCCAACAGGCTACCCCCTTCCAACTCTTTGATGCCACCTGCCGTCGACAGACTCGCACCGAAGGGCCTTCGATTTCTAGACAATTGTGCGTGGTACGTTTTTAAGGCTAAAGCGTCGATTTGGCACATTTCTCAATGTTGAAAGGCCTATTTGGTGTGTATTCATCTATTCAGGTTTTGAATGACAAAAATATGGATGGTTTGAAAACGATGAATAATTTTCTAAAAGCACTTGAAACTTACACATTAACATATGGACATTTTCTGAACAGTTGTATCATTTCAGTTGTACACTAATATGCAATTGATAGCAAGATATGGTTCACAATAGATTCAAAAGGTGTATTTAACAGATCAATGAAGGACCTACGTTTTAAAATGATGCACGAAAGTAAGGAATCCATAATAGTGTTGTGAAATAACATTTATTAACAAATTTTCATGATTCAAACCTTCCTAGCAGAAACAACAGCAGCTTTCCAACATTGGCTGTCAATATGGGCAGAGCCTATATGTGGTACAGTAAAACAATAATACAAGTATTATATTCCTGGTTGATATGCATTAGGGTTTGGTGTTGGATTCAACATGCAAGTTAAGGCCATCCATAACATTCGGTCAATTCAAGGATTCTCCACAGTGGAAATCAAGCTTTTGCCCTTTCCAGATAGATACGCACAACAAACACATACAAATACTTTAAATAGTGGACTGCCTCAATCTCAAAAGATACAATCTTTTCAGGAAAGCAATTCCACCACCTTTCACTGTATCCAGTCTGCCTTCTAACAAGTAAAAATCAAAAGTCCATATCATTTTGAAAGTGGTATGGCAAGTTGAGTAAATTGTGACATAAAAGAAAGCTTTTTGGAAAGCCCTTGCTTACAATGACAATAAAGCTGACAAGTACAAATGAAGCTAAAGTTTTAATTAAGTTTTATTAATAAAAACAAATGAGCGTTTCTGTTTTTTACCTGATGGTCTAGATACTCAAGTGAGGCCATAATTCTGGTTATTTGTATTGAAAAAAGTAAAGTTTAAGTACGTAAATCAATTATTCGATTAAATAGAGTGTTTGTATCCCATGCTAAGAAAAGCAGTAACCAACTCTGTAGAAATAATTGATCAAAATACAGAACATGGAGAAAGACACAGCCCCTTGACACATCTGATGCAAGTGTTTAATATACAGCAGTGCAAACTGAACAAACCTGTCATAAACATGTCCTCTGAACCACTACTCAGTAGCCTAAAAATGACTCGTGAAATAAATACCAAGTTGTTATTTACTTAATGGGAAGTGGAAATGGGTCGTTTTGATGGTATGTCTCTCTCTTCAGAAATGAGTGATGCACCAGAGAGACCTGTTCACTGAATGGAATGACTGTGACAGCAGAAGAGGGTGTGGTCAGCTAGGAATGGATGGTGAAATGATACAGACTAGCACTACACTGTATGTGTCCAAAACACCGCCAGAACCATAGGAAGTTGATCAGATGAGACTAGTGATTAAGCACAGTTTGGGCTACTGATATAGTGCTGCAGATACCAGGACAAAAAAAAAGAAGATCTTAGTGGCTAATAAAACCAGTGTTAATAGCACTTGACATTCTTGAAGCAGGACTGAAGAAATCTTCATCAGAGAAGTTTCACAAAGGCATTTAAAAATGTCGTAATTTTTAGGTAAATTCAGATGACTACTGAAAACTATGCTCTTGTGAAAAAGAAACCCATAACATTCACGCAGGGGACATTCGGATGGGGAACATTTGAGTAACAATGACAGTGTGATAACATGCAGAGGAAAAGACACACTTAAGTTGCCTTGGGAACTCAAGTTTAAAACTTGGTGCTAAGTTTGGGACAGCAGTTATAAACAATGACATGACTGTGTTTAAATGGGTAAGTGAATAGTTCCTACTGTGAGGCATGCCACGTCAGTGGTATCAACACTATATTGCCCCCTAGTGGTTAGAAACTATATAACTAGTTTCAATTTGGAAACAACTTTGCAATTCCTTCCAACAATTCAAGTCTGCATTTCGATCTCCTTTCCCTCCAGTAAGATATCATCAAAAAATGGCATAGAGTAATCAATTTTCCTTCCAGTGGATAGTAATAAAAAACTTTGTAAAACTCACTCAGTGTATGGTTCTTAGAGTAAAGTCAAATAATAGTTCTGCTCAGTGACTCTAGTGGCACTATACAAAACATATATTATTTGACCCATTAGACATGCACAGACAATCATATACCAACTCATGCATGCACACATACACACACAAAATGCACAGTATAAAACAAATATATGAGTAAAACTTGGACACCAGCACACATATTCAGTGTCCTTAAGGTGTGTGTGCCAGTCAAATTTGAAACGAAGAGTTATGTTGACTTGGACATCTAGACCAAACTCAATTTGCATAGAAATCTTTTTATGAAATAGAGGAAATTTATCTGGACAAAAGGCACAACAAAATTAAAGGCAAAAGCGGAAAAAAAAGAAGCCCAGTTTCATGAATCCACAAGCAGACAAACAAAAAACAACAAAAAAATCTTGTGACCTAATTTAAGGTCACAATATTACGCCATTATTGATTAATTCAATATGGAACGTACAGTTTCATCACACTGCCCAGTAAATAACACTGTTTACTGTTTTCCTACGCAAATAAATAACACTGTTTAATAAATACTAAATACTTAACTGAGTTAGTACTACAATTCCTGTGTGAAGTTAAACTGTGATTAGTATCTACTCAGTAAAATTAGTTATATTACCTCATATTTGGTCTATTGATCACTGCGAGGCATAATTGTGATATTACTTCAAACCCAATGTAAATATTTAAAACTGTCTGGATATATTTACTCGACTCTATGTGTGTCACATTTCTTGTTTAATATTCAGTTTTGGTTTTACATTCAGAACAGGACAGTCATTGTGAAATAAGGCATTTGTATTGAGGGTAATATAGAGTACAGCTACTTAAACCAGTCTCATCTCTTTAGACTTTCAGTCCACGACTAAAGCCTACCAGGAGTGTGGCAGCAAAGGAATTCAATCCCATTTTCACTAATGCAACTCTGATTTCTTTGTAATGAGGGTGACATTCTGTAAGTAAAAAGTGCAAACACTTTTGACCACATACTTTCCTTTCAGAGAAGGAACGTCAGGCAGCGGTGTCTTTAGATTCAGTACTGGTGAACAAAAACAAGTATTTCATTTGACCGATCTGCAAAATGTATTTGTCGTCAATAGCATCGATGGCCTCGCTTTAGGACTCTACCAAGGCCTCTGGGGTACATGCATCTGCCTCTCCCCCCTGTAAGGCTGCCAGCCATGCGTCTAGACGTTGATGGCGTGGGCGTGTTTCTTGCACAGGGGCTTGTCCTTCTTGGAGTAGAAGGGCTGGCCCTCCAGGTTTACATTGCACACCTAGCACACAGAAACAGACACAGAACCTGAGCACCCAGCCTAGTCTGGAGCACTGCATGTTTAAAACCCCTATCTGGTTTTCATGCTATCATTCCACTTGGCATATTTACGCATGTCTCTTTTTTAGGTTGCTTTCCAGTACTTTCCAGTGGATGGTCTATGTTACTCATCGTGAGCTGTTAAGGTTCAACATGTTGGGTCCATATGGATTGTGTGAATATGCAGCATGCAGCAAAGTGGTGGTTGATGGTGATCATTCTTACCGCACAGACAAAGCATGTGTCGTGCCAGGTGTGACCCAGTGCCTCGATGAATTTGTCCCCAGCTTCAACAGGGAAATCACATCCATGGCACTTGGTGCTGAACAGTGAAATGTAATCTGGGAAATAGAATACATTTAGAAGACATTTAGTCACAAAATCATTTGTGGCACCTAAAATGGGTCACACACGAACTTCATGTGCCCCATTTTCCTTCTACAAATGTTTGGCAGCGTGACATCGTTTCTGATCTACAGTCGTAGGTACCTTTCTCACAGTACGGCTCTCCATCCTCCATATGGAAGAGGCTGTTTCCAAAAGCCTTGCCACAGGCAGCACAAACAAAGCAGGTTGTGTGCCATGTTTGTCTCAAAGCATGCATCACTTCCTGCACAAGACAATACCAGAACAAATGGTTATTCTGTCTGACTGTGTGTCAGAGAGTGTGCGTGTATTCACATAAAAGAAAGAGAATCAGATTGTGTGTGTGTGCGTCTGTTGACTGACCCCCATGATCTTGGTGTTGCAGCGGGCACAGGTGGGGGCGAAAAACTCGCCGTAGCAGTTCTCACAGTAAACATTGTTCTGTTCCTCCACAAAGCTGACGTCTGCCAGCGATGTGTGACAGTAGGCACAGTTGAACTCCTCTGGATGCCAGGAGCGGCCCAGAGCCACCAGGAAGGGACCCCTGTCACACCACACAGCCTTTAGCTTAAAGCTAGCTAGACATGTAATGCTAACAAACTAACCACTCGACCGATAGTTCAGCCTATTGTCTATAAAGTAAAAGGAAACCATTGTTTGTGTTCGGATTTTGTGTGAGTGAATACATTGCCCGTTACCTAATGATGTTGTTGCAAGCTCCACAGAGGGGTGTGCGGCCGCTGGCAGCAAACCTCTCTGCCCTCTGAGCCACACCGCGGGCCACTGAGGGTAAGGGAGCAGGGGCGGGGGCGGGGTTGTACGCCGGGCTGGGGGCTGAGGGAGGAGTGGGGGAGGGTTTGGGGATGTATGCTGGTGCAGGAGGTGCACCCTGAGGGAGCGGCTGGACCTTCATGCTGGTGGTGGTGGTCTTGCTGGGGTCAAATTTCAGGGCGAAGGTGTCGTCGGTGACCCAAGGGGGCCTGTTCGAGGGGGCGGCAGGGGCAGCTGGACCAGGAGCTGGAGCTTTGGCAAAAAAAGAAGCTCTTAGTCTACGTAGCAGATCCAAGTCAACCATCTCCTCATCCCATAAAGAAACAAATCATCCAAAATCATGTTGGGACAGCCTGTCCCTCCTGCTGTAGCTACCTGGTTGCGTAGGGTAGATACAGGCGGTGCTGACCACCTTGGGAGGGGGCGGTCCCATCGGGATCTGGATAGAGCTCTGCTGCATGGGCGGGGCCGGTTGCATGGTAGGGGGCTGGTGTGGGGGTGGAGCTGGCTGCATAGGCGGAGCCTGATGCATTGGAGGGCCCTGGTACATAGGCGGACCCTGATGCATTGGAGGGCCCTGGTACATAGGCGGACCCTGATGCATTGGAGGGCCTTGGTACATAGGAGGGCCCTGTTGCTGCATAGGATGCCCCTGGTACATAGGAGCCTGACCATACTGGCTGCAGAGGGACAAATATAATAGCTGAGTGACATTAATACTATCCGAATGCAGACATGACTGATCTAATCAGTCTTGTGATTGCTCGAGTCCTCGATTGACATACAGCTGTAATCCGACAAAAAATAATACATGGATTCCATATGGGCTGTACCTTACTACCTGTCAAACCTACACTAGGATATCGCCTCGCTCATTGACTTCCTGATTCGGAGCGGCTACTCACGTGAGTCTTACCTGGAGCTCCTCCCCTTTACCACACGTTTGACGGAAAGGTTAGTGGGAGTTTAATGTAGCAGAGACCCAGAGAGAGAGAGAGAAAGACAGCCTGCTACCAGAAAAACAGGGTTAGAATTGAGAGCCTCAATCATGGCAGTCACAGAAAGAGCCTCAAAGTCAACCAGAATACGTCAGGAACAGGTTTTAAAAAACAACGTTACGATGGGAACAGTGGTTAAAAAACACGGTAGGTTAAAAAACCAGGCATTTTTCAAAAGCAGAATTAACACCATCCGAAATACACACGGCTAGAAACAGAGCCAACAGGGAATGGTGAGTAATTGCAGAGGTGGGATAGTTACAAAGACACGTCAGGGGGGAAAGACAACACACTATCCAGATGCTGTATACACACAAGGTGTTTTCCGGATGCGCTTCCCAACAGCAGTGCCTAGGAGACTGAGGATTTTAACTCAGAGCTGTAGCCAGTTGCACACTGCGTTAGGCTGTAGATATTTGACATAAAAGAAAGACAGCGTTCAGAGGTAAGTTGTCAGAAAAGGCTTTACGGACCCTTTTTTTGACGGCCAAAGACACCTACACCTCTATGACACGGGCTTCTGCCTCAAAAACACTGAAATTAGCCTCAGGAGGTTACGATCCCTCTCTAATATAAGTGAACTTGCTCACACCAGGTGTCTGTATGTGGTGGAGTGGCTTTACTGATGAAATGTTTTCTACATTAAATTAATGTATTTCAAGATACCGTCAGTGAAGCTACACACACTCAAGTCAATCTTCTGACCAGTCCAAGACTGAGCTTTCCTATCCCATAATACAACACAACACTCCAACACACCAATCACAGCATCTTGTTCCACTGCAGGGTCAACACGCTTGACTACAGCAGTTATACCACACCGGATTACTGAGGAACAAACAACCGCACGCAATTAGGGGACTGAAAAGGAGGTGAGCCAAATGGCAGCTCGTGAAAAAACCATGCAAAAAATAAATCCACTTCAAATCACCCCCACTGCAAATTGTGAACTGAAACAGTGCCTCCTGCTTTAACCACTGTTGTTAACTCATTGGCGCCATTGGATTATTGCAGAAAGTGAGGAGCAACCATGCTAAAAAGAAGGGCAGATTTGATTGGTTCATTCAACTGAGCCTGTGGTGAGTATATAAAAATGGACCTTTTTAGAAGGTTTAGACTGTACCGACTATGGAGTATCCCAAAGCCCAGAATCTAACATTTACGTGCAAATACATTAAGTCTGTGTAAACAGAATTGAAAATAGAAATAACTGTGAAAATTGTTAATGATCCAGTTAATGTTTTTAGTAGAATACAACAAGAAGTAGGTCTGTAATGCAGCCAACACTTCGACATTTGTTGCACTCCGACAAATACAAATGCCATTAACATCTGATTTAGCATTGAGTTACATAGACTATAATGATTTAAAAAATGACACATACTATAGTACATCTGGCAGATAAAAACCAGCTGAATGAGTGGAGCCAGTATGTGGACATGCAGCTGAGCTGTGACGCGCAGAGTGAGCATGAGGAAGCATGGGATTGAGGAGCTACAGCAGCACCACATCTAAACATGGTGAACATACTAACTCAATAAGCAGGTGATTTACCATCACTGCAGTGCATGTCCGGCTATTGCAGGGTGAAGTGTCCGTTACTGCCAAACCTGGCAAATCCAATGTATCAAATGCTAACTAGTAGCACGCAAATGTGAAGACTCACATTTTGTGTGATGAAAAAATGAAAAACATTACATTCTTTAACGCCAAAACATATTTAACTGTTAATACTGTGAATGGACATTATGGGAAACAGGTGCATATTAGTCAAACAAATAATGAAGGCGGCATCTGCAGCTGCCATCCTCTCATAGGATACATATTGCTGCCGTAGCAAATTTGGATGCTTGTGCTAATGCTAGTGCTAATGACGGGTAACACATGGCTTAGGAAAGGTCTTGGCTGCCCTGCAGTTCCTGAAATTGCAACAACCATGTAAAAGGAATGGTTGAATGTTCACACATCTTTTTGGTTTAATCTAGATGAAAGTAAGTCTCTTAACTCCATAGCCCATAATTCTCCCCTATCCCATGTACCCCAGCAACTCTGCACACCACTGGCATGATCTATCACTGTCCAGTGTGTTTGTGTGTGTGTACCTGAGGTGTTTGGGTTTTCCTGAGGGCAGGGAAGGTTTTCGTTTGGGCAAAGTTCGGGTGCGGAACACTGGGGTGATAGTCAGAGCCTCCAGCGCCGATTTGGGCGGTGGCCCTTGCTTATAAACGTGGTTTCTTAATGAGAGTCAACAAGAGAAGTCTGAGCGGTGGCTTAGAGCTAGGAACAACCTTCCTTACACACACAGACATATTTAGAAGCTAACAACTACTGTACAGAATGTACAGCACAGTCTGCAAGACAAATATGAATGACAAGAAAACACCAGACATCATTGTGAAATATCGTCCATCTTTCTGACATGAAGCACACCCACAGAACATATTTGGCCCTACCACCTGGAGACCAAACATGCCAAACCAGGTCTACAGTCTATCAAACTAATTACCAATTCGATAACTCATTAACGAATCCAAGTCATCCCTTTACCCTTCTAAACCTATGTTCCACCAGACATCCCACAGGGACTACCCTCGATCTCAAGGCTTACATGAGCGGCAAGAGTGAACGGAAAGGGGGGGGGGATTGAACGACAACTGTACCTAGACTGTGTAGTCAAAGCAGATGAGATATGGGAGGCTGCAAGCGTCAGGTGGCGGGGCCCCCCAGGGGGGGCGGCAGGGGCCTCGGGGGGCACTGGCTGTGTCTGCAAGGGTGGCTGCTGGCTGCAGAGGACAGAGTTGTGTTAACAAGGCCAGGTAAGACGTTGGCAGGGGAGGAGAACACGCCCCTTAGGGTCGTCGGAACGCACGGCTGTGTTTTTGCGCTGTGCTTTGTATGTTGAGAATGTCCTTATGGGCAGGTGTAAGGTTCTAAACTGCTGAACAACCCCAGATGCAGAGACCTTGGACGGGCCACTCCAACGCTGGCTTAACACTCCCGGCAAAAGAAATGAACAAAAAAAACCCCCAATGAGATTAAGAGGGAGAGTTACGATGAGGTCGTTAGAGGTTAAAGGATAATGTAATTCTAGTGGAAAAGCCCTTTATCACACGAGTCTCCACTGCCATGTGGAAGCTCTCTGTTCTAACACACCTCTGAGACTGCAGGTTTTCTTGGTCTTTTTCTCTTTCTCTCTGTCGTGACCTCTGGCATTTGCCTCCAGGCATGAGAACGACTTACCCTGGATACCTTGGATTGTGTGATCAGTAGCGTAACACTGTATGAAAATAATCCTTGACGAACCCTTTTGGTTTTAGCTAATAAAATAGTTTTGAACCCTATTATATGATTTGAATCTATGCACAGTAATGCTCTGAAACAGGAAGACAAGGCTCAGGTGTTAAAGTCTGGGGTTTGATTCCACCAACCTTGTACGGAGACTGGAAGCCTGGTGTAATATTATTTTACCAGACCATTCACACATATGAATGTCCTTTCCTACAATTCTTAAATACTTACTATCCGACCACCTTAAATATTGAGTAACTAAGCCCTGTCACAAAAGCAAATGATCTCAAAATAATCTTTATCGAGAACTAACATTGAATTGTGAAGAAAATACATTTCAACATTACACATTGAAGATGACAAATACAAAAGGCAAGGAACAGGTGAAAAGATAAGGTCAGACACTTTCAAAGTGCATTTACAGACATGAAGGCTTTGACACCTTTGTAGCATATAACACAGTCATAGAGAAACATCACACAGGACAAAGCAAATGGCAACAGTTGGTGCAGAGTACAGATCACACCAGGCAAACGCTGCAAACCCACACAGCACATGGTTACCTCTCGGGGACAGGAGCTACAGGGGTTGGTTCTGGAGACGGGGCAACTGCAGGCGGAGGCGACTGATTGGCTAGGCTTTGCGTCTCAAGGGCAGACTGATTGGGCAAAGCAGCGGTAGCAGGCAGAGCGACAGGCGCAGGGCTGGTGGAGACTGGAGCATGCTCAACTGGGCTACTGTATAAGAGGTTAGGTTGCAATGAGAAAACTGAACAGTCAAGTCATACTAGACTTATATACCCATATATACACGTGACCAAACCATGGTCAAGAGTATATACCAAATATTAGAGTATTAAATGTCAGCACAAGAAGACCCATACAATTGTTACTGGACTTCTCATGCAAACAGTGATGATATTGCTCAAGTCAATACAAGGAAGACCATCAGGAAACACAAAATGACCTATTGTTCATCGAATCCTATGTTTCAATGCTGCCATTTCAAGCAGAAATGGAGTAAAAATCTGGGTCAAAACTAGAGCGCCCCTTGTATGAAAAAAAAAGAAAATCGATTTCCTACGAGATAATAACACATTCACCTTTGACCATCTCATTCTGAATGAGTCACTGCAGAGCATACAGACTAGGGGCGGGCGGGGCTGAGCCTGGTAGTACGTCTCTCTTAATGGGGAACTGCCTCTGCTCTAACATGTATTGATTTGTGCGTAATAGGGGTTGATTAATTAACTGTGTCAAGGCAGAACGGCTTAATCAGTCATGTCAGGGGCCAGGAAAAGAGCAAGTGGTAGAGGGCACTAATGGCTGAGCTCAACCAGGCTATAGAGATGATATATCGTCCAGTATCGTTACCCGACTTACGCAGTCTTTAGCACTCAAATTCGTAACTGCGTTACATATAGTCCGAAACTCAAGGTGCATTTGGAGCATTTGGATTGTCCTGTAGAGTGAAAGATTAACCATAAAACACAACAGCAGCGAAGAAAAGGTGACTGTGCACGAACACACGGTGAGCATGGCAGTTTATGAGTGCGCACAAATCATGTGTGAGGAAAACGTCACAGAGCAAGGGTCTGCTCCCCAAGAACGTAGCATTTTTTTTGGAACAACCCAATTGGCTTGGTCAAGGGGGGCAAAACTAATCTGGGATTTATTGAAGGGTGGAGGCTGAGGCTTCCCCCCCCTCCAGACTGGGGTGATTGGTTGGTCCTGGAGAACGGAATTAATGCAACGCCCAGTGGCAGCTTCCCAGACAGGGTGGGCGGGGTCAGAGAGAGGGCAGCAAGCATCTAGCAGCAACAAGCCAGGTGGTAGTGTACAGATGGCTGACTCTTACTCCCTCCACACCTGAACCTCTACTTCTGAACCTCACTCACATACCACACACACTGATGACTGGAGAAAAAGAAAAGATACTTACAGTGGAATGATCCGAACACATAGTCGGGTTGGTAACTACGTGCCATCTATATCTATGGAGCTAATGACTGTCTTCTTCATGAGATTGAGTTTCAGGCCAATAGTGTTTCCCCATGGCGATGTCATGGTGGTGTGGAACAAGGAGAGTGAGGTCAGGAAGTTTGGTTCAGGTTGTCATCATCCCTTCATCACTTTCTGTGGTGAACTTGTGAGGTTTGCAACTGCTCCTAGATTGTGGTCATGCTTGATGAAGAGGTTTGGGTGCATCTTCTAGGGGAAATGTGCCAAGTGAGGATTGGTGGTGTTGACAGATGAGGTGGGAGGATCTACACATAGCCAGGTGATTGGTGCTCGGAGTGAAAGGGAACTATGGTAGTGGCATTGGGGGGGTGTTTCGATATGAGGGAGTTCCTCCTTTCCTCCACTTCAACCCTAATCTCTCATTTGCTGTCAAGGCACTTCTAAAGAAAAAGACAGAATGACAGCTACAGAAACTTCCTCTAAAAAGGTATACCCTACCTACTTACTACATTACCTACTACCGTCCTAACACGCGCGCACACACATACAGGTACATGCACACGTACAATGACCCAAAAACAGACAGGGGTTCACAAACCACAAACAGACAGACTAAACTGAACTAAGACTCAACAAAGGAAACATATCTCCAAAACAGAACAGCTCTATGGGCATCATTTTTGAAGAATGGCAAAATCTGACATCTTTATTAAAAGATGCAAAACTCTAGAGAAGTTAAGGGATAGAACAAGCTATTGGGTTTTGGGGGCCAAGGCCACATACAGGAAGGGAGGAAATAAGAGAAGGAGGAAAGACGAAAGGTGACCTCAGATAATTAAGAGATGTTAGATAGCCACATACGTACATGCCTACGACCCATAACTGCAAAAAAAAATCTTTCAATGTGCCATATTTTTGAAGCCACAGTGGCAAAAGGAACCATTTACAGGATATACACAGTCAGTGCAAGGGAACGTTGGAAGCGACAAACCTGTGGCTAAAGGTCACGTCTACTCGGTACAGTTGTCAACATTGGGAAAGTGTGGCGCTCCATTCCAACTAAGACACAGCCAGGTTAGTAAAGCAGCTCTATAGTCCTCGTCTACCACTCTGCTTTTCATTCCCTGGGACAGATACTCCAGGGAGGCATGCAGGCAAACATGGGCCGGGGAAGGGGAGGGGAGAGGGGGAGCAAGGGTTGGGGCAGGTTTAGACAGTACCAGTAAAAGAAGGATAACTAGCACATGCAAAGGAGAATAGTACATGTATCAAGGTCTAAAAATGGCAGCCATTCTTCCATTAAACGGCGGGTGAACTAGCGAGGACACAGGTATACGTATGAGGATGCATACGTTATCCATAAGGAGCCAAGCTGTTAATACAAGATGACTGCTATCAAAAGAAGATGTAAGATGGGAACACAAATGTTTTGGACACACAACATGAGGACATACATTGAAACAGACACACACCGCACAACCCTCGTCTTTGTGCCCTTCACCTAACTATGCAACAGTAGGACTCTTTTTGTCAGAATATTAAAGTAGCACTCGCAGGTGTGTACAAACACATGCGAACTATGTATAACAAGACCAAAAACTGACAAGTGCCTCTTTAAGGATAAAAAATAATCTACCATTTATTAATATAATTGAGACAACTAAATCCATTCCTCTGAAAATTACACAATAATAATTACACTTCTGCTGAAAGTTCTGAAGGTAACTGAAGTTCTGAAGGCACTCAATAAATCTGGAACAGCCCATGTTCAACAAGCAAGGTAGGAAATTATGAGCACATAAACCCTCTGGAACTCCAACTAACTGACAATGACGGCGAAATGAATCGCAGATCTATGGGAGCAACGTGCTGAAGCCCTGGTTTTCAAACTGAATCCTGGTGCCTTATCTTTATCTTATCCTCTGAGGTGTAGGTAAGGATGGAGGGTGGGGAGGAGATGTAACAGATGGCCAACAATAATGCCACTCAGGAGAAGAAAGGAATCATGTGTGTCGGTCAGAGAGCTTAAAGCTTGAGTGTGGGAAAGGAGCGGGAGGAGAGAAAGAGTCACGGTGAAGAGCGAGAGGGGTCAGCCAACCAGAGTCACAAGCACTCTGAACACACTCTCTACCCAGCATGCACTGCATGCATTTGGAAATATCTCTGTGGGTTTGGGAGAGGAGGGGGGGGGGTTAAGAATGTGGGTGAAGGTGGGGGGTTTGGGGGATGGGGGAGGGGTTGCCAACGAGCATGCCCAGTAAAGAGGGCAGTTAGCAGAGGTTTCCAACTGTTACAGAAATGCCACCAAGCCAGGCGCCAGCAGAGCTAACACACGTTTCCCCTTCTGTGACAACCAGACAAGCAGAGTTACCTTTCATCTGGGCTTTTCAGCCTTGGCCTCACTCCATGGCTCTCACTACTCACAGACTTCACTTCACGTTCGCTTACGTCTTATGTCCCTTCTGGTGGGATGACAGACGTCCAACAGCGGATCATCTGGTGAACGTTCGTCCGCCTAGTTATAAAAGGTCCTCGCAGCCCCACCTGAACTCCGTGTCAACCTGCCTGTCTGAAGCCTGGGTGGGAAGCTAAGTCAATACGTATAACGGCCTGTGCTCATTCTAGGCTTTACTGCAGTTCAACCCAAACGAAATGCTGGGATATTCTGTCTACAAGACTGAATGGCTTGTGCGGTCAACACCGAAGTTTATAACGGGAGGAAATACTCATCTAACAATGCAATTGAAGTACCATTTGATTATTATTGGTGGTGCTATGCAACCGTATGTCCACCTTGTGTCCAATGCCATATTATTGGGGTCTTTTAAACTGTCACCCCACCACCTCCCCATCCCTAAATAATCCTACATAAGCAGTTTAATTCTGCCCGTGAAAGCTGATGCATTCACCTCACTTATGGCAGAGTGCCAATAGACTATGGATAAACTAGTCTGTTAGACCATGATAGTCTTATGGAAATACCACGTCCAATCCATGAAGGATTCAAAATAAGTATAAATATCGACTCAAGTCTTCGTTATTATATTAATACCATCTATTTGTGTATGTCTTTATTATCTATTTCCAGAAGACTGTAGTCTATCAATACTAGAGGATTTGCTCCCACCATATACTTGCTCTCCAAGTGATTCATGAGGATTATTATGTTTATTTACGTTAAACGTGAATTATATTCAATGGACATCTGAAGGCTTTTAATGGCTTCTAGTTTATTTTGCTGACGATTCCAGATAATTGACTGTAGCGAGGTTGCCATTTATCTCCTGCCAAACACTGAGCCAGATTAGCTTTCTAAGTAAATATATTCGATCTAAAATTAGAAGGCAACAAAAAAACTCCATTATTAGTTTGTTCCATTTCCAAGGGGCACTGTATTTATTCATTCACATCACAATGTCAAACTCTTATGGTGACTTACGATAAAACTCTAAACAGCACTGAAATTGCAGTGGCTTTTTTTTCTTCAACTCAGAACTCACGCGCCATAGCCTGAACAAGAGCTATAATAGTCTTCATTCAAATGTGAAAGGGTTTAAACACGCTTTTTTCCAATTAGGTTTCACATTCTGACATCATCTAACCTCTCTTCTGCAGTCCATCTCCTACACCTGCTCTATCTTTTCTGGTTGCCACTCATTTCCATCCTTTCCCCCTCCCCCTTTTATTCTGGGAGATTGAGGATTTGCGCAGACAAGCCATTGTGCCAGTTTTTCAATTTGGCAAATCGGGGGCCCTTGGCTTCGGACTCAAACCTTTCTCTGTGGCGTGAGGAAAAGACGACAAAGAGGGACAAAGGGAAAAAGAGGGGCAGAGAAAGAGAGGAAAGAGCAGGATAAGTGATGGGGTTTTGGGAAACAGTGATTTCCACTCCACCGACTTGAGTGCTGCGAGGGAGTAGGATGGGGGGGGGGAGTTCTGCAGTATGTGTAGCAACTAAGAACGCTGCCTCCTTAAGGGAGGGGTCACAAAAGGTCACAGCACTTCTTTGGACACGTGTAGGTGTCTGACATACGAAGAATACCTTATAAAGCCACCCTAAACTCCATAAGCTTCATCATGTAATTTGGCGACTCATTATCAAACCTTCCAAGTTCCACACAGAGAGCAGGGGGGTTCAGGGGGTGAACTGGGGCCTGAAGGCTGATGGGACCTCAAGGTGACCCTTGTGTGTCGGGATTCAGCTAGCTATTAGCAGGAAAAGCTGCTCTATAGTGGTCAGGCCTGTGGTAATGAATGAGTGGCCTCAAACCTAGCCTTCCTTCTAGGCCACCTGCTGGTTGCTGCTGCTAGCTGCCTACCTTGACCTCATCAGAGCTTCCACGTCTGGGTCTTGCACTGCAGGAGAGGACGAGAGAAACACACATAGGGGGAGGGCATTAGCATGTTCACAATGATAGAACTGAGTCCAAATATAACTATTCAAAAACCCACGAGCATGGACTACTGAAGTGCCATGGGGGTGTGTGTGGGTGAGTGTGTGCGTGCTTTACAGCTGGGTGGGAACATTTTACTCTACAAAAGGGGACAGGATCGTCATTATGTGTATGGTTGAACAAGATGACAAAGAAACAGGGTGAAAGCAAACCGAAAATCGGAATTACGTCAAATGTCTACTCACTGTACTCCGTTCCCGTGACATGGGCCAGGATGCGGAAGGACTTGGACTGCAGCTGGGTGGCACCGCGAGCCCAGTCAGCCAGCTCCTCGCTCTTGTCCCGAGGCTGGATGACAGCCTGATACACTGGGGAGGCACTGTCTACAAGACGGTCTTTAACTGGGAGCGTACTGCAACCACAGAGAGAGGGCCTGTCCATTCAACGCTGAGAAGTGGGAGGGAGACCTGCAGGTGTGGCTGTGCGAGGCGTTGTGGGCGATAATGTGCATGGGTGGGGAATCAGGGAGAGCTGACGTGTACTGATGCTACAGATACCTTTAAAGGATTGTTTGGGTGTCCTCACAGACGTTGTTCTGGCATAAGGTGAGCACAAGGGTTTAAATCTGTGAATGCTGAGAACCAGCACGTGCTATCAAGTGCGAAAACATGGCGGTTTAGTTCTTCTTAGATCAGAAGCTTGCGTGTGAAGCGCCTCCAGAGACACTGTGTAACCTTTTGTATTTACTCACTCAGATGTGCATACTATACAAAACAAACATACCCATGGACAGGAGCGGGAAAGAGCTCAGAACATTCAGTTTTGTTGGTTGCCGTGGCGCCTGGGCCCCAGATTAGGGCTGGTCAGGGGAACATTCATGGCCTGCAGGTGGAGCAGCCAAGGAGCTCACACAGCTGGCCATCCCCGGGAGGAAGTGACTGTGTGTCCCTCCTCCAGGAAATACATCTACCTCAATGGGATTTCCCTATCTATCCACCTACAGCCAGTTCCATCCAATTAGCAGCCAACCTATTAGCCTATTTCCTGTGCATGGGCATTAAAGGAGACCTCATCACGATGACGGATTGGACAGTTGAACTGCTGCTGACAGAGCATTGATGGATGAGCCTAGTTCCCAGGCGCTGAATGTTGGGTGTGTGGAGGTTTAGGTGAGCGGGATCATGACACGTCAAGGCTAAAGTAGATTTGCAATGAGAGCTAAGTCTATGATTCCACGTCACGCCTGGTAAGCAATATTTGACTTCACTTTAGTTACTGTTGCTTTTAAGGACAAATAACAGTGCAAAAAAGTATCCATCACTGGGGATTTCCATGCTATTCAACACAACACCATTCAAGTACAATTTTCCATCAAATTGAAAAATTGGTCGGTAGCGGTCATAGACCCACTAACACAGATGCGCGAAAAGGCAATTAATCACCATATCATCAATGATCTACGGCTGCACTTTACAGTTCCTCTGTGTTGGGGTTCTTTTAGGGTGCAGAGGCAGTTTCTGTTCAAACGTCCACATTCAAAACATACATATACCCTTCGGTACTGTTACCTTGCACCTAGACACATATATCTCCCGGAAACCAAACGGACAGTCTTCATTCCGTGTGAGAACAGGAGAGTTAGAGGGGAGAGGGGTTAAGAGGCGGACTCGGAGGACAGGCAGATTGGGGGGAGGGTAGGAAACGGACATGGTAACAGACTTGGCATTCAGAACCAACCACCGGGGACAGGCTGCAAAACAAGCACTACTTACGCTAAGGGGGAACCACCAGCTAGTCCCTCCTCTCTGTGAACCAATGGTAGCGCAGGGAAGTGGGGCCATAGATGGATGGATAGACGGATAGATGGATGGATGGACAGGGGTGGGAGCGGGGGGGCAAGCAGCATGGCGCAGCAGGGGGGCGGTGTGGTTTGATGTGGAGGAAGACATGATGAATTAGACTTCGAAATCAGGCGTTGAATTGAAGGAGTTCCTTCAAAGGCATAGAATCTGTCGTTACAGTATAGGAGTTCTAACGATATAAAGGTGATGTATGTACATTTTGCATCATTCGGGAAGCGAAATGTGTGTGTTTGTTTGACACAGATGGCATACGACAAGGGCCTGACAGAACAAAAAGGCAGTGAGAAGATGAGGGAGGGACTGATGACTGCTGCGTCTGGAGGATCGTGAATAGCATAAACAATCTGTCTGTACAGATACGGAATAAAATCCTCCGAGTAGGCTAAAGTATTGGACCTGCTTTTCGAATTTCACGACACACTGGGCTCTGTATGACCAAGCGCCAAACCAACACGGTGGCAACAAAATCCAACCTTTAACAAACCTTCAACAAACAATCCCCTGAGAGAAAACCCCATACAGCAAACCCCACTTCAGATACGTGGCCTCCATCAACAACTCCTATGCAGGATCCAAACCAGAGACACTCACAGGGGAGTCAAGCCTGTCCTGACAACTTCTTAGGAAGGATCGCTGTATCTGCTGCAATAAGGTCTCCTAGTGAGACAGCCAGAGGACGTTGGGAACATAGCGCTGCCAACAGGTTGCCAGTCTGGGTCAGCATAGCACAGCCAAAGAGAGGAGACTAGCCTAACATGCAGACTAGCCTTGGGGGCAGAAAAAGAAAAGGGGGGATAAAGAGAGGCAGAGGAAGAGAGGGAGGGAGTGAAGCGAGAGGGGAGTGGGGAGGAGGGGGGTCTTACCCTGGCATGCCCTCTTGTCCCTTGGCCTGGGACTGTCCGGCAATGGCATCCATAATGGCGTCCTGGGAGTACATGCTAATTGGCGTGTTGTACTGGGCGTGGATGATGGTGGCCTTGCCTCCTGGGCCCTTTACCTCGATTGGCTTGTGGGTGGACAGGGCGGAGTCCTTTAACACGCCAGGGTTGAAGTTAGGGATGTACTCGTTGCTGTGGAGGGAGTGGATGTGGAGGGGGGTGGCAGGAGGTGGCGGTCAAGGTGAAGATAAGGATGGAGAGGAGAACAGAGAAGAGTGGGAAGGATCGGAACGGAGCGATGGAAAGTGAAGGAGGGGGGGTTGAAGAGGAGACATAACGTTAGGTGAGGCGTGATGGATGTGTATCTGGGGGACAAACGGGGGCGGGATCTGAGCACCGACACTGCATGGCAACATGCTTTTCTCCGTCTACAACCAGGAACCACAGCACAGCTCACAGAACTGCAGACACTGTCTCTACTCTCAGGCTTCATGTTAAACAGACCAGGCCTCCAGGCATGCAGAGGACACCTCAGCTAAGGTAATAATGTACCCATAGATACACAGCCATTAGCAAACACAAAATTTTAGGATGTACTCATCCAAGCAATTTATTTGGAAAAATATTTATGCTAACATATTCAGAAACAACCAGATTTATAATTTCAGTTAATTTAAGCTTCAGAAGCATGCAAGGTAAAATACCTCCTGTAATGTCTATATGCACAATGGCTAACTAAACTGTTTAAACTATAGAAACCCAAGCAAAAGGAGATGCCAACACAACTCCTTCAATCTCAGAGCAAGCTAGGACAATGCTTATTTTTTTATAACGGCTTTTCAGGACCAGAGCATGCATATACTCATTCCAGGCCAAAAATAACACACACACACGCCAAAAGACTTGAGACTGTCACAACTGTTTCACACACCTGAGAGTCTGATACCAAATCATGCATGTTCACCATAAATCTTTTTCTTTTAACATACATCTACACACACACACACACCATTGTGCGTGCGCACACACACACGACTGCACCACATCCAAGATGGGAGGATACTAACTTGGCAGGAGTGTTGGTAATAACCTGAGGCAGCGGAAGGGAAAGAAGAAGAAATGAAAAGATTGTGATTATCAAGACTTCTACACGATAACCGGCCCTCATAAGGTCATGGATCAGTGAGAGAAAACAGCGGAGAACAGCGTTTCAGCAGAGGGAATTCAAGAAAGGTGAAGATGATCCTGCGTTCAAAGGAAACTGGTACCAACAGCACCAAATAAAGAAGATGGAAGATTCCATCAACATCCCTTTTAATTTCTGCTGATCTAAGCCTTTGTTCTTTGAAAAACAAATGTAGCTATTTTCAATAAGAGGATGATCTGGTGAGAAGGTATAACATTTAAAGAACAAATGTGTGAAAACAAATGTGGCTGACTATTAACCTACGGGGACGTGAGGTTGAAAGGCAGAAGGTGAGAGATGAAAAGAAGGAGAAAGATGGAGAGATCCAGATTTATGGAGGTGCTGATATGTTTGGAGTTGAGACCAGGTCAGGGAAGGCTAGAACTTGCACCCGAGCATTCCATCGCCTTTTAAAGCAACAACTGGAACAGGTGCTTCACCCATTTCTTAGCGAAACAGTAACCTTATCGTGCTGTGCCATTGTGAGAAACCCCATGCCCACAACATGTGAGGTCAGCGCACTGGGTTAGCTTGCTAAGTCTCACGATACAGTACACGGAATATCGCTTAGAAATGCACACTGACACTGCTAACACATTTGGCTACTTGTGGTTCTAGAGTGACATTATGGAGTCTACACATAGCTTTTTTTTGGGACTGTGATTTCAAAGAGATAAACAGCAGGAGTGGCTGAGTTCTCTGGTAAGCAGACACGAATGGATCCATCCCCAGGCCACTCTAATTTCATCTCCATCCTGGCCAACGAAGCGAGCAGCAGTTGGGGTTCATCTTGTCAGATAGGTGTGTCATAGTTTGTGTGGGGGTGGTTGTCTCAGAAGGGTATTTTAGCTAAGGGAGACACCTAATCTTCCCGGGGCTTGTCGTATTACCTGAAGGGGATGGGGGGCACAGCCTGAGCCAGGGGCCTTTACAGGCCAGGGGGCTGCTACCTTGCACATTCCCCTCATAGGTGAGGGGTAGGGGGTCTAAATCACCTCCGATTCTGGCATGGAGGCGTTGGTGTAACTAGTTAGTCGGCAGCTTCGATCCTGAATGTTCTGAGGCTCTTTCCGTCCTAGAGTTTGCAGAGTAGCAAGGGCTAGGTTGGGCATTGGGGTAGAAGGAAATTGCCCTGGTTCACTGCTTAAGTCTTCAGTTATCCTAAGAGCTACTATGGGGATGATGTGCTCAGAGACTGATGATAGAAATGGGTATAGATTAACGGATAGATCCATACTACTTTAGAGGGCAACTTCCATCCACCTTAACCCCCAATCCAGTCTCAATATGGGGCTGTCATCCAACCACCCCTTCTTGCTACAGCTAACTTATGTTTCAAGCACCTTACCAGGTGCCATTGCCTGCTAGCTGGTTAGCCTACGTACCCCACTAGGGTGCCTGCTGCAGAGCCCTGTCGGAGCATGGCCATCTCCCTCAGGGTCTCCTCCGAGTACAGCCCGATGGGCGTGTTATACTGCTTCCTGGCCCCATCGGTGGGGGTGTGCCTGGCGGTGGGAGACGCCCTGTGGGACTCGCTGAGGGCCTCTAGTGAGCCGGAGGAGGTATTGAGGGCAGAGAGGTTGCCATTGATTTGACTTGTTTGACCCTTTGAGAGGGGGAGGGAGAGATGAGTGTGGCAGGTAGGAAAAAAGGAAAAGAGGGATGGGTCAGGGAGGGTGCAGAGGAGACTGTAATTGGTGTCACAGTATCTGTCTCAAACCTTTTTCGATCAACTCAGTGTTTCTACCCTAGTCTGGTGGACCACCTGGCCTGCCTTCATTTAATGTTGTTCTCTTCTAACATACCAGATTCAAATGGAAGAGTCGTTATCCGGCTTCTGCATAGCTTGACGACAACCCATAACTAACAAACTGCACCCACAGGTGACAGGTGAACAGTACCAGTGCACTACCCCATGCCACCATCAGAGGGCGGTAGGACACTTAGAACGGTGACTTGCGTCTGGGCTCCCCACGGAGTGTGAAATTGGGAGCGGATCAGGCTCCAGCAGGACCCCCAGCCCTTTCCCACAGTCCCCAGAGCTGGAGGTGCTACCAGCGCTGCTGCAGCCGCTCCTCAAAGCCCTCCTCTCAGTAATGCTGCAGCTTTGCACGGGGCCTTATGGAATTCTGTCTCCTCACGCCTCGGGTCTAGACCCAGACCAAAGCTGTGCTCGTAGAGAGGGAGCAATGTGTGTGTTTGAGGACTGTTGAGTGGGTAAAGAGTGGGGGGTGGGGTGTACTGCTATGACCGCATGTTCCGTGTTTGTGGGTGTGTCTATCTGTATACCTCACCGAGTAATGCCGACACATCAAGTTAATGAATGAATTCCCAGTGTCGATATGAAATTATAGTATGTGTGTAGATGTTTATGTGTGTGTACATGTGCCTGCGTGTGTGTCATACATTTTGTGATAGAACTGAAATTCCAGAACATGGTAGGTGAAATGTGTTCCATTGGCACATTTCTGGACATGACTTCCAATTCCCAAGGTTACTTAGTTGTGTGTGTGTGTGTGTGTGTGTGTGTGTGTGCGAGCAGGCAGATGCCTGTGCCTACCTTCTGGTGAGGGATAACAGTTAGGGGAGAGTCGATTCTGGGGTTGCCTTGAGGGACTGGGCGTTTTGATCTGCAACAATACAGGAAGATCAATTTAAAATAACTGATAATGGTTGATTTTGACATACATACAATCAACTTGTAATCTGGCATGTAAGTTTAATCACGGTCGTATACAACAAGGCGCGTGGCTTATAAACTATGCTATGCATAGCCTCAATTCTGTTTCAGGACTCGACGCCACATTCAATCATTACAAGCAAATGCCAGACAGGTGAATTTAACTGAAACAACTTTAATTTCATGGTCTGTCTCTCCTACTTTCGGTTAAACAAAAGAGAAGCCCAGATAGAAAGAGAGAGAAAGAAAGAAAGAGAGAGAGACGAGGGGAGATGGGGGGAGAAAAAGAGGACAACAAACAGGTTGCGTGTCGCTAAAGAGTCAAGCAGAGTGAGCAACACAGATGGGAGTACTGTAATTGAGTGTCGCTCAGAGAGGGAAACAGAGAGAGGGATGGAGGGTGACGGCCAGCGATGGGAAAGCAATAGTGAATGATAGGCTTTCAAAAGGAAACTGGGTCATTCTAAAGGTTGTCATTACTGCCCAACGGTGCCATTACCACCTTAGGCCATGTCAGAGACCCAGTCAGACCACAAGTCTTCTCCCTCGCATGTCTGCATTGTACTGCAGACAGGGGAAGTGACAAAGGAAGCTAACTTGAATTTGATGCTTAGACCTTTGTGTGACATGTCTGTGTTGTACTACTGGATGATATATAAAGTCAATTGGAATTTGTGTGTTCCTGTTTGTATCAGTAATGAGGGTGTGAAAGCGTGTTGTGAGGATGTTAAGGTGAGTCACTGTGTGTTGCTGCCTAGCTGGACACGGAGTGGGGAACTACATTCCAAAACCTTTCTTTGGGGGGCAGTATTTGTTTCTCTCCAGTCTATAATTCTACTTACTCACCCCCCCCACTCCCAGAGACCTACCAGGTCAGCAGGACCAGAAAGTTAATCTGCTCTATACCTTTTAATCACCTTTCCCACAAAGTGATTATTGAGGATTAGGCGCCAAAGACTATGCGCTGATATCCGATTCGGAGAGCAACATTTACTATACGTGCATGTCCAAACTTCCGACAGTTGCCGTGATTTAATCCACCGTGTCTGGGCAAAGTGCTCAGTCCCTGACCCAGATCCAAAATGATGTAAAGCACTGACTGATGTAGTACATTGATATTCTCCATTCATGACCGCCAAGTGGGTCAGACTAGACAGTCAGCGGACAAAAGGGACGAGACAGGTCAATGTCAATGCACTGTTGAAACAGAGATAAAGGAAAAAGCATCTTCTTGATAAAATATTGAGTGGTTCTGCTGAAGTCACCTTAACCAACTAACGAAGAGCAACTGTAATCAAGACAACTACTGCGTGAAAAGTGCAGGTAATCCAGTCTGAATCATTGTCCTTGAAGTCTGAGTCTCCATACTGGGTGATGTGGGTGTTGTTCTGTGGGTCTTGTGTTGTGCAATATCCAGTTTGGTGTCTAGAGCTTTTACCCCAGCTGATACCAAGGCGAACCAAGAAGGCTGTAGATAAGTGTGTGCTGTAACAGCCATTAAAAAAGCGATCTATACATTTTTCTTCATATACACCACAATGGGCATACAAGGGTATTTATGAGGGACTGAGTTGGCCTTGTGTCATCTTTCTACCTGCTACACAAAAGCTTTCAAACCAGACCGAGATTTTTCTGGAAACTACTTTCTGAAAGCCAAACCTTCACAGTGACCTGTGTCTTGAAATGCCTTGACAATATGTGATGAAAAAAGCAAACATGGCAAAATACAATTACGATTTGAAAATGAAATAACCTTGTAACATTTCCAAATAGATATATGGATTTTTGTTAGATTCTCACAGAGCCTTCTGGTAAGGTTCTCGTCAAAGAAATGTCAGTCAAGTGCAGCCCTGAAGTCTTTTTGAAGCCTCTGCTATTCCTCCAACACCGCAACATGTGGTTAAAGTGGGCCGCGGGGATGGGCATTGTGGGATAGCACTGCACTGATGACCCTACTGTTTCATAATCACTGAAAATATGCGCACAGGGTGGAAAGGGGGGGAGGCTTCTCTTTGCAGAGGTTTTCCATTCTTCCCAACATATGGGTGAACGTCAGGTGAACCTCTCTGATCTCAGGCTAGATTTATGGGACCTGAGAGATTAGAGCCCTTTTAAGAAAGGCATCGCTGAGCGATTATGGGGAGAAAAGAGGGGTCCGGGCCCAGGATCCAAACCCACGGTCGGCTTGCTGACCTTCGCATGCCAGTGTGCTTCAAGCTCTCGCCCATTTTCTCACATTACACAAGAAGAGACCAGCTAGGTAAATTCAAAACTTAATGTACTTTGCCCAGGTTATGCTAACAGGGCATTTGTGGGCCTTGCTAGATGTTTTCAAGGAATTTAGAGAACGAAAAGTACATTTCTTTCCATCAATTGTTGTACCTCGCGATTTTTCTGTATGGGGTACAAAGAAACTGAAGAACATAAAGAAAGCTATTTGGAAAAAGAGGTGGGGGGGAGAGGGGATGCAGAGTGAAGGAAGACAAACAGATCCCTTTCAGGGGAAGGGGAGGGCAGTCTCCGCACGCGCTCAGCAGGGGAACCGTACGGGGGGGGGGGGGGGTGAGGTCTCCTTTTGTATCAGTCACGCAGCGGGGGAGGGGGGGGACGCGTGCCTCATCGATCCCCAGCCTCCGCTGCCTGTGTTCCTGCAATCAGCACGCTGATGGAAAACGGATGGTGGAAACTACCTGACTCGCGATAGATGGATGTGTTGTGTGTGTGGGGGGGGGGGGGGGGGGGGGGGGGGGGGTATAGAGTATCTCGTAGAACCGGTGTAGATGGAGAAGGGGGGGGGTGAAGGAACAATTGACAATTTGCACCTTGTCACTGCACAGACTGATGAGGGGAGGCAGGAGAGAGACCAAGGCATCGCCATACCTACAGGGGCTCAAATGTTCTTTTTATCAAAAGGTGTTTAAGTGCTTTTGAAAATATTTTCAACGGCATATATTAGGCGTGCAATCATAAAAGTGACAGAAGCTCTTTTCTCCTGTCCACACTTCTTGTCAGACGTATTTACAGTGTAACTTGTTATTTCGCCAACGATATTGGGGGGGGGGATGAGAGTATTCTTCTGTATGAATCGGTGTAGATGGAGAAGGGGGGGGGTGAAGGAACAATTGACAATTTGCACCTTGTCACTGCACAGACTGATGAGGGGAGGCAGGAGAGAGACCAAGGCATCGCCATACCTACAGGGGCTCAAATGTTCTTTTTATCAAAAGGTGTTTAAGTGCTTTTGAAAATATTTTCAACGGCATATATTAGGCGTGCAATCATAAAAGTGACAGAAGCTCTTTTCTCCTGTCCACACTTCTTGTCAGACGTATTTACAGTGTAACTTGTTATTTCGCCAACGATATTACAAATGTGTGTTCTTCCAAATAGGAGCATAATCAATTTCCCTTTCTTTCACACTTTTCCTTCCGATTTTGGCCAATGTAAATGCCATGCTATGTCGATCAAGATTTCCGACTGGATTCCACCACGTATGCCAAATCATCTTGGAAAACCTCACGTTTGTGTCTTCGTATAGTTCCTAAAAGTCAACACTGTGAATTGATCGTGTCATTGTTGTGTTTACAGATATTTTCTTTAACATATAGCCAGTCAACCATGACCAATTGAGAGCACATGCCCTTTGCAATCAACGTCTAGTGCCAACAACATCAAAAAAATCTACTAAGACCCTGACGTCTGGAAGACTTTGAGTTAAGGTGTTAGCCAGGCTCATGTGGAACCATGGGATGTAAACAGACAGGTGAACTGGCAGTGAACTGTGCCTAAAAAGGAGATACTTTGGAGTGGGCTTTTAGACATGGTGTAACATGCTTACTGACCGAGTTTACAGAGGCTATAACAGACAAGTGGCGTAATCAGTTGCCAAAAGCCCATCCCTTGGCAAAAGGAAATTAGAGTTACGCTGGAACAGACCATATTTCAGGAGACAAACTGGTGGTAGCCACTCAACTGGAGGATGCGACAGAGCGGTAGTGTCCCGAGCAGAAGTATAAGCCATCTGTCATGTTGAAGTCCCCTGTCACTGCTGCTAATTGACTTGGAGATGAAACCGGGCGAAGAAAGCACTGTGACCTTTTCCCAGCTTGCACTTCACCACAGCTCCCCCCCCCCTGAACCCCCTCCCCTCTCCCTGGAACACCATCAGGTCGTATTTAGGGATGAAGAAGCCAAATTTGAAAGAAAAAAAAACAACAACAGCGCGATAGAATGGCGTTATCCCGGTCTTGGTAAAAATCAATACTGAGGTAAAAATCGGAAAAGTAGGCCAACAGAAAATGTCGAACTGAAAGTCAGGACAGATCCTGAGGGGGCAACTGTCTGAAGCTGCGTTCAGGCGTCACTCAGGCGATTCCACAATGCAGATGGAAAAGGCTGTTCGTGGACTTAGGCTCCGATAAAGACTGCAGTAAAACACACTCTATAGCTGTTTCTGTGTGTGTCTAGGTCACGTAATGAAGTTATTAAAATGGCTGTGATTGTCGGGTTGAAGGAGAGCAGGCAGGAGATCTCCGCTGCTATATCATGAATGATTGACAGGAAGGGAACCTGGGAGTGAGTTGGGGGTGCAACCTAACATGTTCTTTTGTCTCTATTATCATTTCCATTTAATTGGCTGATTGGTCGATATCGAGTGTTCACATCTCATCGGGTGCCCCAGCTATATTGAGGTTATTTTTTTCATTAGGACTTTATCTTGTCTGCAACCTTGGATGTGTTAATATGCAATGTGAGTGTGTCCATGTGCCATCACGAGCGCACGCGTGCGTGTGTGTGTGTGTGTGGTATCAGACTGCCACAGATCAATAGTGGGGGGTGACTCTGCTCAAGTCACGCCTCACAGCAAAAGCAGATTAAACGTAATAAAAAGATGACAAGGGACAATGTGAAGGACAAGCAAATCTGTCACCCTGCTCTCGCATTCCTGTGTCTGTGTGTGTGCGTATGTATGTGTGCATGAGTGTGTGTGTGTGTGTGTGTGAGTCCAGTTTGGGGTGGATGCCCCCTAAGAGGGATGGGAGTATATGTAATGGGATTTTAAATGTAGACTACATTGTTTTGACAAAGCCAGCTCACTAGGGCAACTCCTCTGACGCTATAATGAGAGTCCTGTAAGACAGGGGCAGGAGGCAGACTCCTCTCTCACTCCATGCCTGTTGAAAATGATGTGCAATCTCTCTGACCGCAATTACGCCGGTATTATAGACTTCAGGACATGGGGTGAACAGTGAGACACTTTATCCATGAGCTGGCAACACGGATCAAGTGTGCGTGTGTGAGAGAAAGTGTGTGTTAGCGTATGCGTGTGTTTGTGAGAGTGTGTGTGCGTGCATGTGAGTGTATGTGTGCGTGCGGGTGACGTCATACCTCTGCATCGTGAGGGCCAGGTTAAAACTGGCACACTTGATCTTGTTCTGGGCCTCCAGGTGAGTCATGCCTTCAGTGCTCACCCCATCGATGGCCACGATGATGTCACCCTGGATCAGGTTTCCCTGTGCTGCCTTGCTCCCCGGGGTGATCTGAATGAAGAGAGCCACACACGCGCACGCACGCACGTGCACACACACACACACACACACACACACACACACACACACACGAAGGTCAGTCACATTTTAAGATTTTCTCAATTATTTGTTCACCTAAACAGCCAGGCAAATCTCCTAGTTGCTGAGCTCTGAAGCAATCAATACGATGGAAAAGATTGAAGAAATGACAGGGAATGTGCTGCTATCACCCTCCCTCAGGGCACAGCTTAGTAAGTCTTTCCGGAGGTATCAATCCATCCATTCACACTCATAGCGCATAAATGCAGGTACCAGGGTTTACATACTCCTACATCCCGCTCTATGCTAGTGAGTACAAACACATCCATAAACCTACATAGCTAAATAAAATAACTAAAACCAGGCTTTGAATCATAGCTAAGGGCTACAATATGCCACGGGTGGTCACTAAAGACAACATCGCAAACATACACATAAGCAGGAGTATTCGCACTTGTTCTGTAAGCTAATTGGTCGACTTCTGCCTCATTTACCATAATGCTATTGTTTTGAGATGAAGGGGGTTGATATCAACAGAGGTCAAAAACCACCCAAGGGGATTCCTGACACTAACATCGCTAAGCTAATTTGGGGCTAATTTTAGGTTCAAACTCATTAGTCCACCCGAAATCTGATTGTTCTGATGATGAAAAGATGGAAGAGATGGTTGCCCCTCCAGCTCTCTCATTAGATAGAACTGGCAGGCCCTCCAACCCGCCCTCTCCCACACTTCCTGTTTAACCCTATGTACGCTCAGCCTAAGGTTACACACCAGCTGCTCTCGTTCATCAATCCAGCGGGGCCCAAAAATATCCCTCCTGCAGCCCATCTCCTCCCCGCTCACCTCTCCTTTTTCTCCTCCCCCGTCCTCGCTTCTCGTTCTTTCGCCTTGTTCTCCCCCTTTTCACCTGGCATGTTTCTCCTCTCCTGCGTCTCCTCCCCTCTCGACTACCCTCCTCTGATCTTTTATGCCTTCTCTTCCACCTTGCTCTCTCTCTGTTTTCTCTAACTCGGGGGACTCCAGAATAATGAAAGAGAGAAGGAGCGTGAGAGAAACAGAGAGGGATTTATCAGGAGAGAAAAGGAACTTCATAAGGAGTGACCCATCTAAACTCCCACAGTGGTGTAAAAGTCAGGAGATGTCTTCTACATTATTACTGTTCTAAGGTCCTGCCAGGTTGTTTCGGGTGTACTGTCATGAGGGGTTAGCTGGAGGCTTTTACAGTAATAGAAGCTGGAAAGACACGAGTGATGAAGTCATTCATTTGTGGTTTAGTAGTGTCTTGATTTAATGAAATGATCAGCCAATAGTAAAGCTGTACAATAGCAATACTGTCACCTGATAGAAAACCTTTCCCCATCAATTGAGTGCTAAGCACCCCATCGTGCCAACTATAAGTCAGCTCTGTTTGCAAATGCAGATTTATGATTGAAAGGTTACCAGCAACCCTGAATGATCAAGATGACTGGGCAATAATCTTCCAGTAAAGCTACACAAGAAAAGTGCCAAGACCGAATTGTTTTGCCAAAACTTGCCAAACTGCTGGGAAGTGGTGTCAAACAGACAATACTTTAGTACTTCAGTTTCCTTCCGGTTAAACAGTGACATCATACAGTGCATACAAGTGTTGTGTTGACATGTCTCAACTAATCTGTGAAATCCAGTATCAAACTGAATGGAAAAAAACTGAGATGTTGACAAGACTTAGACACTCCCAAAGGTCTTAAAGTTGTTAATGAGGCTAGTGATACAACGTCTTACATCTGAAACCCCGCCCAAAAGAGGGGGGACATGCAGATACTTCGGAAGGACTAAGAGATGATTTCATTCACTTTTTAAAAGGTTCCCTTTCATTCCTTTCACTCCCTATTCCTCCTTTTATCACTTTCACTCTCCTCAACTCTCACTCCATCTTTCCCTATCTTTATCGCTTCGCCCTCTCCCTCTCTCTCCCTCTCTCTCCCTCTCTCTCCCTCTCTCTCCCTTTCTTTCCCTCTCTTCTTATTCTCCCTCGTTACGTTCTTTCTCAGTCTCTCTCTACCTCCATCTCTCTGGCAGAGACCAAACAGATGGATTCTTTTAGGTCTCTGGAGAGCTCTGTTATCATTGAGTGCATGTTAGGTAGTAAGCACAGAAACAAGTAGGAAGGGCTAATTAAATTCAAGCATAGACCACTAAGGAATTGGAGCCGGTGTTGGAAAAGAGATTTGACGTCTCAAGGGGATGAAATGCCCATGAAATGAACAACGGAACACTGGCAAGAGCAATTACATTTCAATCATCATTTTTTCCAATAATCCCTCAACAAATCCATGCAAAAATGTTTTAATTCCTTTCTGATTTCTTAGTTGTCAACTTTCTTTCCTATATCTTCAAAGGCCACACTTGAACAATTGCAGCAAAATATCAAGTACTTTTAATCTAGAAGGAATGTCTTCAATGTCACCTTGAGAATCGTTCGGCAATGAAAAGACTGGATTTGAGGTTTCCTTCCATGATACCATCAGTAAAAAGCTGCCTCCCTGTCTATTCAACATCTTTGCCCTTGCTTATCTCCTTCCTTGTGCATATGCTCTCGGCTTTTCTCAACTCTCTCCGACTCTCCCTCCATATTTCTCCCTTTCGTTTGACTATCCGTGTCTCCTTATCTCTCGCTCTCTAATCCAATCTTCCTTGATCAGAAGAAAGTTAAAGAAGACCCATCCTACTTTGAGCAGAATAGTACGCTAGCAAGGTTTGTTATGACACAATCCCTTCACCTGCACTGATGTCTGATGTCCGCCACCCTACACTGACTATGAACTTCCAGTCTGTACAACCCTACACTGACTATGAACTTCCAGTCTGTACAACCCTACACTGACTATGAACTTCCAGTCTGTAGAACCTTACACTGACTATAAACTTCCAGTCTGTAGAACCCTACACAGACTATGAACCTCCAGTCTGTAGAACCCTACACAGACTATGAACCTCCAGTCTGTAGAACCCTACACAGACTATGAACCTCCAGTCTGTAGAACCGGTGCTTTCTCTTTCAGCGAGCCCACTCAGTAGGACGCTGACCTACTGAGAAAGAAACAGACGCATTTTGATTGGATGACGAAAGGGCTAAGAAAGTCACTACAGCAGTCTAACGGCGGTCAAGTCGAACAAAGATCCACTTAGACTGCGACGTCGGAAGACATCGGACTTCTGGTCCGACGTGGCTACCATGTTCGATGGTGGCCATCTTATCCGAGGGTCACCCGCCCTTTGCAAACCTTCCAACGAATGAAGGTGAATTATGACATAGATGACGACGACAGTCATCAAAAGTGACACGGTCCCATTGATATTGACTTGTTGATACCAATTAGCAGCGCTACAGAGGTCACCATGACAAACAATCAAAAAGCCTTGTTCCCAAGATGATCAGCGACATGAGGCACCGCCAGGGGCAGAGCATGCCCTTTGAGGAGTTGTTTTCCAACATAATTATAGACAAATCTGACAATCCCTCCCAAAATAACTTAAATGTAATATCTGAATATCCAGTATATACCATAAACAATAAAGTTGACATCATCAGTGTCTTTAGTGACTGTCTGGAAATGACCTACTAATCTATGGGATTTACTAAGCCGCAGCAGCTGTAGCTACAACACAACCACGCCAACTGACATCCTGGGACTACTACTCGTGGTCCTTGGTGCAAGAGTCCCAGGGATTATATCGCTCCCTAGAGGCGGGGTCTGGTAAGGGGAGAGCTGGAGCTGGGCCCAGGGTTCATTCCTGATGCCGGGAGTAATTACCCTGCTCAGGTTAGAACACCAGTGAACTCTGAGTAGCCGCCTCTCTGTGCCATGGTGCTGGGGTTAGATAAGGTTGGAGACAAACCCTTAGGGAAGTTGAAATAGAAGTCCTGGAGATCCGTCAAGGTGTTGTCGGACAGTGCCATGGCACACCTAACTAGATGACAAGATGTGATCACAGTTGGAAGGAGAAACTGTTTTCATTCCATCGGTCTGCAGTCAAATGCATCTCTCTGGTTAAATGAGGTAGAGTTGTAATGTGAGTAAAAGTAGGAATAGCAGTGTGAGTAAGGTGAATGGTATCACTGAAGGAGAAGGTTTTCTCAAACTACACGTATCCAGGAAGTGTTGCCCGTCCTGTATTTGGTGAGCGCTGGCCATGTCTTCTATTAAAGACAGATTCACAGTCTGAATGCTTCCCCCCCCCCCCATTCCTAACCCCCCCAGCATTGCCCGAAGTGCGCTTTATAGCGGGCCCTTCCACCACAAATGTCAACTCCTTAATTGCAATCAAAGACCTGCTAGGAGTCTTTTTACATTACAGCCATGCACCGAAAGGTGCCGTGTACGCATGGCGTTCCGCTGGGTGGATGCCGAGTGGGCGCCGGGCCAGCCTGCATGGTGATGACTCAGAGAGGAGGCCCCCGGGCAACCTTTGACCCATCACCTTAGCTAACCCCCACCTCCCTTTTATCTCAATAAATTTATTTTTCCTCTGTACTGTAAGTTAGTTTCTCTCTCACTTCCCCCCCCCACACAAAATCACACACTCCCATACACACACTCCCACACACACACTCCCACACACACACACACAAACACACACACACACACACAGACTTTGAACCTGGTAGTCAGACAGCGTTGGCTGTGTTCCACTCCTTAGCCATCAACTGGGCCTCTTTCTTCTAAAATCTACAGTTCCTCAGACATTCTCTTCCAAACAACTCGTTGACGACCTTTTTCACAGCTATGTTCAGCCAGGAAGAGGCCTAAACTCCTTGGCTGCACAAGCAAATTGATTAAACTACTCTGCCCTCTCCAAACAATACGTCCTGTTTGAAAAACACATAAGGGGAAGCCATTTTCTTTCCTGAGGAGTGCGCTTCAAAGTATGCAGGTTCTACTCTACCATCAGGGTAGGAACCAGGATATTGTATTGGCCAGGTTGTTATTACTGTAAGTGGTCTTCTGTGAGTTGTGGTTGTTGTAGAGGCAGTGGCTAAATTGACTTCGGCTATCGGGATGCCATGTGCACCATCAGAGACACACTGTCAAACTGGTGAGCAGGAAATGAGATAAGGAGGCAATGAATACTCACGCTATTTCTAGAGCCATGAATCTGTGCTACCACCTTAACAGGTGAATGCACAAAACGTTTACTTGGAATTGTTTTAATAAAAGTTTTGACAGCTAGGGGAAAATGACCTGATTTGCTACCGTGTAGCTTGATTCTTCCAAAAGAAACCAAGTTTGAACTGCGTTTGAACTCCATATTCATTCAAACTCATGCTTCTCATTGACTGAATCCAGAGACTTTCAAAGCCAAACGAAAGAGGCAACATAGAGGCACCAGGCGAAACAAAAGCCTTGAGAGGAGCGAGGGGTGGATTACCAACCGGCTAACAAAATCTGTGTTAACTCTCCACCCCCAACTCTGGCCAATGGATATGTGTCTGTCAATGGTTGGCTGACACCGACTCAAATCTCCAGAGCACTCACAACAACACAAAGAGCCCTGTTTGGTACGCCAGAGCTGAGGTAATGGGGGAAATTGGGGCATCCAAATGAAGAGAAAGCAAGTGAAAGGGATAGAGGGGAAAGAGTAAGATAATGGGAGAATGGGAGTGTTAAAACGACTAGATAAGAGAGTAAAGAGAAGAGAGATGTACAACTAAATGGGAGATGAGAAACAGAAGAGTGAAAGGAGCAGCGGCAGAGAAGAAACGAGAGAGAGATAGAAATACAGTAGCTAACTAGAGAAGAAGCGATTGCGAGCCAGCAGGTTATAAATAGTGCAAGGAGGGCCCATACTCTATTTCCTGCTTTATTCCAGACTGACTGGCTGGCCGGTCTAACCTACCATGTCCATTATGTAATCCTTTAATCAGATCAGAAGATAAGAAATTTTACACATCAAGCACTGCCTACATTTACAGACGTAAACTTTGCTGTGGAGAGCAAGGACGGTTTGCTGTAGAATATTGAAGGGCAATGAACGTGTTGAGGAATTGATTTCTGTCATACTGTATGGCAGCATTCTGCATTCTTGGAAACCAAAAGCAAAAACACACAGTATGTGTGAGCTAGTTTTTGCTGTGGGTGTGTTAAAGGGTGAAAATGATCTGGCACCCAATGAATGCTATTTGACCCAGTATTCTTCAGAATTTCCACAGAGCCCACCACCTAGAAGTCCAGCGGTGCATTCTGGGAACCATCCTGGCCATCTTTCACAGGTGACCGGACATGATGACCTCTCAGTAGCATCAAGACAACATCTAAACATCAAGGACACATAGTCCAGCAAACAGCTAATGTCATCAGAAGGATAGCCCACTCCTACAACCAGAGACTCGTAAAATATGGTTGCATTACTGAACATACCTCCACTCTGAATCTCCCCTTTCGACTCGGCTGGGAGAGGGGGAAAAGGAAGAAGAGAGGAGGTATGTGGGTAAGTGTGGGCACTGGTGGGTATCTATAGCCCTCACAATCTGCCCCAGCAGAGTTGACCTTCAATGGCTTGCTAAAAACAGCCCTGGCTGTCATCAGCCCTGGCCTGCTGGCTGTTATACCAAAGGCCAGGGAGGAAAAGGGGGCAAGGATGATGGGTGGTGTGGGGTGATGGTAGTGCTGAGGGGGTGGGGTAGTGGTGTCTGGAATGCAAGGGCCCTGTTATGCCAGGGCTTACATTAAAGACAACATTATCAAGGTACAATGGAAGAGGGTGGGCAGTGGGGGGGGTATATCTTAGGCTCTGGTCTGTTACTGTATATAAAGAAGGAAGGGATGGGGGTTGCAGCATGGCATGAAGCCACCAAAGGCTTCCTCCGGTGTCATATCAATGTATACAGCGATGAGATAGGCCCTGTCATTGGCATTCATCGCAAGTTGTTACTGCGCACTATTAGTTACAAGAGATTAGATTTACTGTGGTGGGAATTTCGGTCAATAGGTAGTTCGGCAAAAGGAATCTGAGCAACATGTCAAATAAACTAGACAACTAAGCCTTCTAAATATTTCAGAATGCAGCACACACGGTTAGTCAATATGCTGAGGATAAAGGGTTGGCAGTTTATCTGATTATGCTTGATGTAAGACCTGGTTTATAGGGGGAAAGGGGGGGGGCAGTGTGTATCAAAATCACCACAGAGACGAAATCGACAAAGAAGACATTTAGAAAATATGTCGCGTTGACTTGAACGATCAAACATTTTTGTGATGGAAGGATGCAGGTACTTCAGTTAATCTTTCGTCACAAACACAGAGTTCACCCAGCACAACTTCACTGAGAAGCGCTGTGGTTTCATTTCCCTGAGATATGGGCAACAGACTGGTCTGACACTAACTGAGATACCATCACCATCAAGAGTTACTGCATCATCCACATGCACTCTTGAGGATTAGCGTCCATCTGTCAATATCAGTCTGCTTGACTAAATGTGTGAGGGCCGACCACTTAACTTCCACCCACCGGAGACGATCGCATCATCCCAAAACGTTACCCGATCTATCCGAGACGGAAAACCTAGCTGCAATGAATATGAAGGACTAAGAACAGCCCGTAAGCAGACACCTGCAATCCAGAAGATTCTATGATCTGCACCCAAGGAGAGGAGACCAGCAGGGAGGCCCCGAAACTGCATCAAAGAATGTCCTAAAAAGATTAGTCCAGATCAAATGAAAGCTGCTCATATAACCCTATCTTCTAGGCTCAACGGGGTACAGAGAAGCTCAACTAAATTCCTATGTGATTAGGTCACTTTACTAAAATAACATTATATCAAAAGCCTTTGCGTATGCCCTTACAGGTGACCCAAAACATTGTTCATTGTTCAGTTCAGATCTTTGACTACATGACATACGGCATTCAACAACCAGCTATCCTACGGTATCGAAGCGTTTGTAGGTAGCTAGCATTGTGTAGTAGATCCATGACATTTCAGTCAGACGTCAGACAGGGCCACATTAGACTGTAATACCAGTCCGGTCTTAAATGAAATGTCATCGTGCTTTCTCGTAAATACAAGGACTTTATGAAGTAATAAAATGGGGGGCTCGCTACCACACAGTCAGATGTATCAAGTTTAGTTTAATGATGGAGATAACTGCTGCCTTAACATTCTCAATAGAACTGCAAATGCAAGTCTTCTGCTCGACAAGGAGCTGTCTTTCAGACACATTTTCAAGTGTATCAATTATTCAAAGAAAGTTAAAAACTATTAACGGATTGCACCACACGGTGCAAAGCTACTCATTCTTTTAATGTCGCTTCTACTGGTTTATTCGCCTTTTATCCCAACCTTTCAGTACCGTCTTTATAACGAACATCTGTTTCTTGCCATTACAGCAGAGTTTCATGCCTTCAATATGCATTCTGCTTCTGTTTTTATTTCTTTAGCCTCGTAAAAATGCATTCACCTCAATTTAAACCCAAATAATCCACAATTTGATTAACAATCTAGATAAAGCTGACTGTGGAAATGTCTCAGTTATGCTATGAGCTAAACCTTGAGTAAACTGAACCAGAGAGAATGTCTATATATTGTACTTTGTTGACAAAGACATTTTCAGGTTATAAATGTATTTCACAGTGATCATTTTAAGTCCCAGGATGAGTAGTTCCATTCACTTGTCCAAGAAGCAACATTCACCGTGCACCAAAAAAGTGAAATACGATGCTGGCAAAGCAGTTATCCACGCATGTGGTGTGGCCTTAAATGTATCTCAAACAAAGATATAAGAGTAAAAAAAGAGAGAGAAGGAGCTTGAGACTGAACTTGTTAAGGTAGGTCTAAAGCCTTACCTCTGCTATCTTAACCCTGATCCTAGTTTAATACACTACAGCATGCAGACAAATGGGAGGAATCTCCTACAGCCAGACTGTCTCCTGAGGTCTCAGCATGGAATGTTAGTTCTGCCTTCACTATAGAAACACACTCAACTCTACTGACAACATCATAATGATGGCAAATTATCAACAGATGTCACACATCCTACATAAAGCACCCCTTTAAAAGCATTTCAGTCGGCGGTCGTTGGTAAGTGTTACTCCGAATAAGTGGAAAACGGCAGAATGTCTTTATGGTGAAACAGCCCTGAGGGTTCGGTTCTGTTTGTGACACCCCGAATAAGATCTCGGAGACCTCATGTGGTTAATGACTGGGGCTATTGCTGACATACAGTCCAGTAAAGAACATGTCAGAGTCATTGGAGCCAGCATGGTTAGACTGGTGGGTGTGTGGATCTGGCCAAGGGTTGCAAGATGTGGGAATGTGAGTGACACAGGCAGCTTTGTGATCTCCACCTTCAAAACCTTAACCCCATGCCTTCCCCAACCTTGTTCCCCTTTCCTGTCATGCACACACACACCCTCCCCCCCACACACACACCCACACGCACTCACACACACACATACACCTACACACACCCGCACACACACCCACAAGCACCCCCCCACACACACACTCACACCCACACACACACACACACACACACACACACACACTACCTCCCACTTCTTCTGCTAACTATCACACCTGGCACATGCTAAAAAAGATACCACAGACCACCCAAACAATCAGCATTGCCGAGTGCAGCAATAGTGGCCTATTATTAGACAGGAGAGATACTGCCTATGCTGCAGATCCCCCCACCTGCCCCCACCTGCCGCCCCACCCCCCCTCCATCCCCCCCGCCCCCCCAGAGAGAGAGAGAGACCCCCCGCCCCCCCAGAGAGAGAGAGAGAGCCAGAGAGGAGCGTCTCCTCTCCACCTGTTGGCTGGCTGAGTGACTGGACCTGGTGCTGTTAAGGCTGCAGGCCCCTAGCCCCAGGCCCTGTCTCCTAGCCAGAGCTTAATGGGAATGGGACCTAGTTGAGGCTCCCATGGGAATTAAGCCTTAAGTCTGAGAACATCTCATGAATCTTAATCGACACTGTGCTCACAATGATCATTCATCTAAACTAGCCGTTGGCTTCAGGTGATTTCAGTGCCTGTTCCCTTTCCTGGTAACCTTTCGAGACTAGTTAGATGTGAGGGATCATCTTGAGAATCCGTTTTGTCAAACAGTTTGTCTCCTAACCACAGTGGTTCTGTCCATTCAGCATCCTATGATGAACTACTGGCAGCTACAGGTGTCAAAGAAGATCACCTGTGATTGGCGATGATAGACCCATACGGCCAAGTATTTCTTGGAAACTGGCTGCCCTTTTCCAAACAGTTGATACGGATGAATACCCAGATGGATATGTGTAGCACACCATCTGGTGAGTCAGGTTACCTTCTTGTGCCACTGTCTTCCGTCCTCTGCCATGTCTATACTGTGCAAATATCCCTTTACTGGCATGATGAGCTTTTATGGTGTATTACACCTGCTGAAAATGATCATGGTTTGAAACAGTCAAAAAGTAGGACGTTTGTGTCAACATGTAATGACTGGGAATTGGTCTCTCATGGGAAAGAGGAGAGTCAAAATTGTTCTCTGGCCGCAAGTAACGTGTGGACCGGTGTCAAAATGCTATTGTATCACATCACAATGGACTGACTTAAACTGCCACTGTTTGACATTCATGCTATCTTTTTACGCACCTGTCTTTTTTCTTTTTTTAACGCTTCTGGTTCCTATAATGACAGGTGGCCACACAGTGGCTCTTAAGAAACATTGTACATAGATTTCAAGGTACACAGTCTCCAATGGACACTATCATGGTAGAATCGATCACTGCAAACACACCACATCACTCAGTTGCAAACGTAAGGTATTGTACATTGCCATTTGCACATGGAAAGATGTTTACGTGCTTCCTCCATCCAAACATTTGCAGGTGACGATGTAAAGAGACAAAGGTGTCTGAGCCGATGATTAATGCATGTATGTGCATGTGCTGCAGCATTTGTCGACTGTGAAACTGATTGTGTAGAATGTTCAGAGCAGTAGTGTGGCGATATTGACGAATGTCTCTCCGTGACGAGGTTAACTTTGAAAATGTTATACCTTTCTGTGCACAAGCCACAGAAGGCTTTCAGGCTCATAAAGAACATTCTGAATCAATTCTGGATCATCTTTCTGTGGTTTTGTTTACCTTCCATGGTCTAAAATACCTGGAACATTGTCAATTTGACAGTTGACAGCGGAAGACAATCCCTATCTCAAAATACACAAGGACATTCCCTTGTCCCCATTCTGCTTTGCGTAACAATAGAATTGCTTTTCCAAAGCATCCTGCCATATACCCTGAAACCTTTCTTTCAAATCGAACAATATTATTCTAGGCTCACAAGACATGTCCATCTGTGTTAAATAAACAGTAGATTACAGCTCTTGGATTATTCCAATGTACAGAATAAACATATTCTCGGATCATTTTGAACAACTATGTGGGTTGCTTCCAACGGAACAAGGATTTAGACTATACTAACAAACCATACCACAACCCACCCTAGAAATGGCCTGCCAGATCACTGGAAACCTTTGAACAGAAGCAGACATCCGACCAAACCAACATATCAAGTCCTGCCATTAGACACGCCCCTTAAGGCTCAACATTCCACACTATAGGAAACACTCACAAGTACTATGGCAGAAAGGGCATATAGGATAATACAGAATTCCTGAATAAAGTATATAATGTAGGACCACATACTGATTATATCACTTTTAAGACGCATCATTTAACGACACGAAGGCTCATCCCATTAGACAGAAATATTGCAAACGCCTTACCCAAAGACATGATAAAGCTGGGATGAGAGTCCATTCGTAGCACAACCTTAGATCATTTGAACATTTCGCTCAATGGGTCACTTACCCTGGAGATGGTCAGTGGCATGTTGAAGTCCTTTCCTCCCTGCAACCTAAAGCCCCAAGGTGCAGGCCCGCTCAGTGTCACGTTGTAGGTAGTCATTCTTCGTCTGTCTTTGCTGTTTGGATTATTGTCAGATCTTTTTCCAAGGTGGTGACAAAAAATGGGGGTTGGGGGGGGTGGGGCAGGAGCCGAATAGCCTCTGAAAGACAATTACAAACTTGATGTAAACTTGACTGAAAGACTGGAAAGTTTACAATAGTTTCCCCCGAGTGCCTAGCGAAAGCCCAGTGAGAGGAGAACGCACGCCCGCCACTTTATCTGAAAGAAAGAATAATGAGTATAGATAATGACAGAGAAAAACAGAGGAATGAGTGAGAGAGAAAAGAGAGGTCTTGCCTGCTCTGATGAGCTGAAGTGACAGCCTAAGAATAGCCACCTACTCTGCACACTGTGATAGCACTGTGGCATTGTGGGGGGTGGCGTGGGGGGGTTCCCGTATATGGCATGTAAGGAGACACCCAGAATGCCAGACCTTCCATGATACACAGGGCTAATATAGCCCCTTCCATGGCCAACAGATTTTTCTAGACACCCCCTCCCCCTCAAAACCCTCTAACAGGGGTCTTCCTCACACCGGTTCTCCCCAAACACACCTCATGTTCGGGGGGGTTGGGGGGCAGGGGTTGGGGAAACATCTAGTTAAGGATAAAACATAGTTCTGATCCTTGGTATTCTGTTGTCATTTTGACATGCATTTGTACGTTGCTTACGTGTCTGCTATATCAATAAATTGTCTGCTAAATTAATACATGGTCACTGTAAATATACACAGTTTAAGACTGCATTGGATTTTGGGTCCCTGATTTGATCAACTTTCCCATTGACCTTGAATGTGGAGAACTATGTGGTACTGGGTAATGCAGTTCTAAGAAGACTTCAGGCCTGGTCACGCTCCAGACATAGACAGATACCAGCACTCTGGTACTGATACAGTGAACAACCACAGTCCTGTCACAACCTGAACTACTGTATTCAGTCACACAGGGGACATGAGATAGGCTTGTCATTAAGGACCTGCTCCCTGGCCAAGCCTAATTTGGAAGAGGCCTGTATACCAAAATGTGTCTGAACTAAGTTTAGTCCTCCTTATCAATGGGAAGTATAGATGATAGGGTTAATAGAACATTGTGTGTGTGTCTGTGAGAGAAAGAGAGAGAGAGAGAGAGAGAGAGAGAGAGAGAGAGAGAGAGAGGAAAGTGATATTGCCAGGATATGGATTCAAGTCCCCCTCTCAGAAGCAACAACAGAGAAAAAGAGAGAAAGGTAGGGAGAAATATGGACTGAGAGATTAAAAAAAAGAAAAAAGAGAGAGTGTTGCCGTCACATTTATGCATGAGATATTTCCTGGTTGCCCTCAGAGTTAAACCCAGTGTGGTGTATTCTGGGGGAGGGGGGGGGGGGGGGGGGCTAGGGTGTGTCTCTAAGCCCTGTGAATAGATTGACCATGACTCAGTGTGTGATCACAAAGAGGGGCCCAGCATCGAGTCTCACTCTGCATGCACACATTGGACTGCACTGTTAGAGTATCCAGTCACAGCACACACACAACTAATTACCCTCTTGATATGATGCAGCAATGGCCTTACGTCAAGAATGATCAACGATCAAATGAGAATAGCTGCGTGTGCTGCTCCACTCGGGCACGACAAGAAGAGGTAGCCAGTGAGCTAGCTAGGAAACAATCTGATGAGACTTGGGCAGAGGCATGAGACCACTCTATCTACAATATCTGCTCCGGTACATTGCAACACTCAACACATTGACAGTAGGAGCATGGGTATGCCAATCATGCAGCTGTTGGGAACACAGCAAATGTTCCACTGATCCTGGTCTATCCTGTCACAGGCACCCCTCCACTACTCAGACCTGTGGTGGGGAGACAGCCTATGAGGTCATCTGGATAATGCTTTATCAGCCAATGGCAGGCATGTAGGGCTGGAGTTTATTGGTCCTGGTCTGGTGTCAACCCAGAGATAGAGATGTGGATGTGGGGGTCGAGGGGAAGCACTGGCACTTGATCTATCAGCTGGGGGTGTCTTCCTGTCCCCTGTGGTGGCCCAGCGTGTGTCTATTCACACCTCTGCCATATAATAGACTGTCCGTGCCCTTGCTGGAACCTAGCAGCTGCACACAGGCTGAGCCATTTCAATCTAACAACAATCATCAAACCTAGAGATTCTGTTCAAGTCATTCTTTTGTCTCTGGGTAGATTGAAATGTCTCCCAGTTCAAGACTTTTCCCAGACAAGACTGTAGATGATTGAACCAACAATGGCTGTGTCTAGACAGCAACAGAAAATATTTCCTGAAAATATTTCCTGTCTGAAAAGGACATCTTAGTAATAGCAACTCTAATGTCCATCTGAAATGATAATGGGTGTCTATACAGACCACTGTACGCAATTAGCAAATGTCCTGCATATTCTTTCTATTCTGAAAACTAAAATAATACATGCTCAAGTAGCCTTCCAAATCAAACTATTAAGATACACACAAATCAACAGCATGATTCATATTTATGCAATGTAGGTCAGGAGGTAGCACGGGTGTCAGCTTCAATTAATTGTCTCCACAATCACACTTCCCTTAAATTCCACGTCTAAATGTTGATGACTGTTTCAGGTATGGTTTCAGCAGGTGATCCAGAGTGGGGAAGAATGGAATTTCAGGTGACAAGTAAAACGGACGTAATTGCATATTAAAGTGTTAATGCTTGCAATCGAAAACCGGAGCTGGCATCCGCTTACAACAAGCAACTGAGAGGTTATTCAGACAAACATGATCCCATGCAATGCGATGTTCTGTCTAATGGCGACAAACAAGGATATATTGTTGTTAAGCAACAAGTGGTTTAAAGGGCCTTCAGTTCCCGTCAAGTTAAGCGCTCAAAAGGCGACGGCTTTCCGCTACTACCTGCAGTTGGTAAATGCGGTCCTCCTCTTGCTGGCTCTCTTGAGTTTCGCTACAGTATGACACTCGGGACAACCTTATCCGATCCCCGGGACCCCAGGGCTACGTCAGCTCATGGAAGAGAAGGGTGTGTGTGTGTATATATGTGTGCGTGTGTATGTGTGTGTGGGTAAGGGTGGGTGGGGGGGGTTAACGGAGGATTTTCATTAAAGAGGAATTATTAAAGCGACAGTCATCCTTTTTGTGTTTACTACCTCGCTCACCACAAATAAATGTACAGTTTGAATGAATGAAAAGTTGAATGCATAGTTGCACATAATGCGTCTGGGAAGAGCTATTGTGCGTACATTCTCCACATCACATTTGTCTTGTACTGTCATCCAACTGGGTCGTCTGAAACGTTCTAATGTTTGATTTTCAGGGAGTCATGGCATGGATGCAGCTGTTCAGTGCATAACATAGTCTTGGTATTTATTTATTATTGACTGTCGGCGGGATTGATTGCCAGTTGATGAGAGTGAATTGTCACAAAGAACAATCAGTGGCCCATTTCTTTCTGTGCATTCCTTACTCCAGGTGAATTAGAGAGATAAGATGCTGCTGTGTACTAATGCATCGGTACTGACTGAGACACTCAGTGTCTCATCCTTAAGATTGGAAGACCCAGTCTCCGGTCTGTCAATCATGCTTGGATCAGTGAAAGATGGGGAGCACTCAGAGGACTCACCAACAGCATCACCAACATCATCATCACCTTATTCCCCATGCAGTCTCCCTGACTCAGAGCAGTCAAAAGCCCACAGTGGGAAGATCCCAACCAAAGGGAAAAAGACAGGAAATATATCCAGGGATTCTTTACCGGCCCCTAATTCCAACCTGCTATAAATAGCTCCGTCGCGCTGAACTCCTGAGAGAGACAGAAAAAGAAGGGTTGGGTTTGGAGCAGTGGTGTCGTATAATTAATGCATAGGTTTTCCAAATGGGCCTGACAGTCAAATGTGGAAATCCTTTTCAAAGCTGTATGAAAGGATTATTTAACATTTTGAAACGCTTTTGTTGGGGGTCTTTTTCTATACTTACATACTTTGCATGTGCTGCTAATGAGTGTAAAGTGCTGAAAAAGACCCACACTGGAAATGTATGGATGAGTCAGAGTCTGTTATAGCAGGCAACTGACAGCAGGGATGACAGCAATTTGCAAGACAGAACCGTCCATTTAACACCCAATATTTATCCATCTCACTGACTCTATTGGGTCTATTGACTCTATTTATTATCTATGAAAAGCAAACTAAAGGCTGTCTCTGCACTGCACCAATAGTCGAACTATAATCATGGACTGCAGACAGCAAATCTTTTCGAAACAGTTTGGAAAGTAAATATATTATCTGAAAAAAGTCTGGAAAGGTGAGATTGCCTCCAACACCACAAAGCACACAACAACTCGAATTTATACAATCTTTCTGTAGAAGACTAACTGCCTCAATTTAAAGAGAGATTTACTTTTTGGGGTGTCTTTTTTATGTTTCACGTATCTATCAAGAAACCTCTTTGAATTGAAACACCCAAATAGACAGGTAATCGACAAGTGAAACTTCACATGTTTTTGTGTAATGAATGTTTTACACAAGGTTTGAATTCGTTATCTGGGTTACATGAACTGAGGCACAGAAAGTTAGAATGCAGCTATATATAGTGCACATTTTTAGTCCCAGACAGTGAATATCTAGATCAATTCGTACGAGAATAATGAATTGATGAGATTGTAGTTCTCTCTCTATGATTGCCCTTGACCATCATTTTCATAAACTTCTTTTGGCTTACACACACGCACGCACGCACGCACGCACACGCACACACACACACACGCACACAGTTGAGTGGTAGCGTGAATAGATTTGGAACACCAATAGCAAATGGAAAATTCCATTTAGACTCTCATATACTCTCAAACATATACACGTGACTCATTATGAACTGGACACGTTTTGCAATGTACCCACTAAAAGGTGTAAATGTGCATTCCTGGATAATCCAAGAGTTTCATGGTCTGTCATATATGGAGGGAATGTCGTAGATGATGTTGCTCTTTGACAGTTCAAGCTCTTTGACTATGTTGGTTCCTGGTTTAGTGGATACCAGCAAATACAATAGCCAACCTTTACTTTTTAACCACTGAGAGGCAACATCTAATAATTCAACTGCTGTTTTATTGACAGTTGGTACCCAGGTAGTTCAGAATCAGCTGTTAGTTTCAAATCACTTCGAGTGAGACATGAGAAAGGCTTTGCTGCCCGTGAGCAAGTTAATGTCAGCATTTTCTTAGAGTACCCATAAAAAGTCTAACATTGTTTTGGAAACAATGGTCAGAAGCTATTCTGAAAGAATTGCATCTGCTGGGTTAAGTGTCTATGTGTTTGTTCTCAAACAAAGGGGTTGTGACTTGTCCTGGTAACTGCACTGAACTGATCTGCAAAGCACTTCAGACAAACTTCCCTCTCTGCACAACTTCGACACCAGGCGGTGCCTGTCAAAAGCCAGGAAGATCATCGGCAACCCCAACCACCCTAACCACCTCAACCACTCTAACCACTTCAACCACTCTAACCACCCCAACCACCTCAACCACCCCAACCACCCCAACCACCCCAGCCACTATAACCACCCCAACCACCCCAACCACCCCATCTACCCCAGCCACTATAACCACCTCAACCACCCCAACCACCCCAACCACTCAACACATCACCATTTTTTTAATCAAACAATATCATATCTTTTAATCTTATTATTGTCTCTAGCTAACTATTTGATTATGAAAAACTGCTATGTTTTAGTCAGCTTAGCAGCACCAAGCGTTTTGTTTCATTTTTATACTTGTGGAGCCTTTATGTCTGACAATGAACTTAAAATTGGAGACTGCAGTTCCAACCATCGAGAAATCTGAGTGAAGGGAAGAGAACACCCACTGGATCTCAATGTCAAATGGAGGTCATGTACTGTACTGAATGTGTGGTTACATAAAGCCCACCCAGCCTGTGTCTGGCTGGCTCCACTACCTAGCCCTGCAGGTCAGGGCACAAAAGGCTGGTGATGATGAGATAGTTTACATTCCACCAAACCTCACCCCTCTTTCTGTGATCATATAAAGTGCCTGCATACTTTGAAAGAAAATATCCATGTATTTCCTCCTGGAGCAGCAGTCCATGTGTCATGTGACTTTGTGCGCTTTTCTTTCTTTTTTTTTAACGACAGCTATCTAGCTCAGTTGCCAGCTGGTTTTCCCCATGTAGAAGCATTGTTGCAGAATCAGGTTCCAAGTATTATGTAACTGGAAATATGTGTTGACGTTTATTTGTCTTGCTTATCCAGCTTGTGTATTGTTATGTTTATCTGTGAATACACGATTTTAATTTGTTTTTAGATCGGTTATGACACGACAGGAACGAAAGAAAGAGAAGAGTGCATGACGGTAACTTGCATTGAAGAAATGTGTTCTTTTTCTGACTGCACATTGTTTGTGAGTTTGTAAGCAGTTCGTTAGCTCGAATGCCTGTCAGTGCCTCACAGAAGCTGGAAGAAGAGGACAGGACAGCCTGACCCGTGAGACCTCCAGGTCAAGGGCACAGAGACTCCCCCCTAGGACACTTTCATGTTGAATTCAGCCCAATCCTATAAGACATTGTTTATATAAGGTGAAATAATAATACAGTAAGTACTGAATATTTATTTAAAAATATAAATGAGAATGACACTGCATGGACATTGGGCAGTTTATAATCTACAGTGAATTATTATTTTACAACATTAATATAGAACAGGAAAATAGCCATGTATGATAGATAGCTCTCAAAGTACAAACAATACTCTCATTTTTAATAAATATACATAAACACATATTTGAAACACCTGCGTTTATGCATGAAACACTTTTCTACAATGCAACAGATGAAAACAAATCGTAACATTTGACGACTCAACGCTGACAACATCGCCCATCTCACTTTTTGGACTTGAATACTGTACCACCATTCACCATTAGAGTTGTGGGATCATTTCTGATGCCGTATCGTAAGGATAAAGTAAAAGGTCACAGTCATGAAACTATTGCCAGACCTTCATGTCACAGTAAAGCTGCATCAAAAGCCACTGTGTTGCTCTGCTTGAAGCAGAACGGGATGTCAATTTACTCAAATGATACTTGTCACAATATGTATTGAGAATGAGGATTGTAGGATGCACAATATAACTGCACATGACCCCAAAATTAGGCATATACACAATAATTATGTCCCTTTCAGCCCACTTTGTATTTTGCAGTACTTTGCATTTCACATTCTAACACTAGTCGTATCATGACGTACAATTCACTTAGTAACAACCCCAAGCTCAAATGTTTTTATCACGACTTAAAAGCAGAACACAACTAATCACAAATGTACAGAGTACAGAAACTATGTTTTGAAAAATAAATATTTCACGTTTGGAACATCTTGTTCAAGGTAACAAAATAACACTCTTACATGTCATCAAGTGAGCTTGATGAAATAAAGAGTCAAAGTTTTCAGTCGCTTTCTTAATGAGCTTTTCCACCGTCTCCATTTTAAAACATCTTCAAGGATATTGCATTTGCGGCAAATTAATAGCAATCATGAATTTACATGTGCACTTTGGGGCAAAACCAATGTTTTCCTATATTATCATTGTTAATTGAGTACAGAAACCCTTCAAGAAGAGGGAATAAGCAGAGGAGGCGTGATGACATGAAGACTCAACATGAATTTTACGAAGCTTCAGTCAAGTATTATTTCTGCTAGGCTTACTGCACTATACAAGACATTTGAAAAGCATCAACTGCAGTTTATATTACCTGTGAAATTCAGTGTACAGTACCTGCCATGTACACTGATTCAATCCTGTATCGTTGTAACCCTGACTCAGTTTACGTACCATTACAACATACTACATCATTTGAAAAATACTGAGATCAGACATAAGACTAAGCAAGAGATAGACTGACCCAACTGGGAACCTTTACGGAACAATGTATACATTCTAATGGTCAACAACAAATACCTCCCCTGTCCTCCCCCAATTCTTTCTCCCTCCCTGTCCCGATCCCTGTACCTGCCCCCTGTCTCCCTCCCTCTGCCCCCTCTCTGCTCCCTCCTTCTACTTCCCTTGCTCTGTTGACAACTACAGAGAGGATTTGAATCAATAACCTAGAGAACCTGGCGTGTCCCACCCCCCAATGCCTATCTCCTGTGACTCCTGGCCCAGATAGATCAGTACAACATCTCTCTGTTGCTCTCAAGTCAAGCCCATGCTGCCACAGAAACCCGCACAGACACACACACATACACATACATCTGTCTGTCCAACTCATTCAGCTTCTTGAACATCTAAGACAGCAGGAGAGGATTTAGGCTGTGAACAGAGTTTGACTTTTGTGTGAGTTTGCGACTTCCCGACTCAAAACCTCAGAAGAGCAAATAAAATAAAACCACCTTTACTCAGCCAGTGAACTTGGTAACTTCCTGTCATCCTTGTTCGGTAACTCACTAATGAAAAGAAAAAAACACGGCATTAACATGAAAATTGAACAAGACTCATAAAAAAGTTGAAAAGCAACTGGACGTGACTTTACTCTCATACATATAATACAAATAAATACGGGCGAAGAGAATCAGACGGGTGGAGCAGAAGAATCGATGACGTTGGCAGGTAGGGTTGGACCTTGTTGAACATTCCCCATCGTCTCCATAGTAACAGACCCAGCCCCACTGATGCCGTTGAACACTCTGGGACGTGAGGAGCGGGAGCTGGCCCGAAGGACAGGTAAGAAGGGGCTGGACTCTGATGTGATGACAATGCTGGGAATCCGACCAATCATACCTCTTGTCACAGATCCTTCCAAGTCAGCGTTCTGGCAACATGAAAGAGAGACGACAACATTTTAAGAGGCATGATGGATGTGTTCATTTTCCACAGAGACATGGGGGAACATTGATTATGTGACTGCCTAAAAGACAGTCACGTCCTTCAGATACTATCAAGAAGATGACATCTTTCAATATTCTGTCTCTTTAGCCCAGAGTAATTCCTGTGTTCCTCATGTCAGCTTGATCAGCCAGCATTGTTCATCCTTTGACAGTATCTGAGATGACTTCCAAATCAAATAGCAAGTGGCAATATTCCCCTCGTAGGTAGAGGAAGCGAGACACCCACTATGTTCTCGGGCAGTTGATTCTGTCGCTCATTCATAAACCCATTTAATCTGCTGTGACATTTATTGAGATTAAACAACAGTGATTTAATAAGGCCACTTCCTCCTTGCTTCTGTTGTTGACATGCCTTCTGAAGAGCTACTGGCGAGTACCGTCAGGTTGCGTACAGGAACAAATTAGTCGGCACCTTTAATAATTCAACTGACTATAGCTGGGAGGATTGGTCTCAGGGATACTGGCAGCCCAGGAACCGCACTGGTCGCAATAACTGTAGATTGTATCCTGGATTTGATTGGATTGAACATAGAGCCTTGGTCATCTGTGGTCGGTTGCTTATCGTACGTGGAGCCTACAGTCTTTACTGACCGAGCCGATCGATGGGGTCACAAACTACGAATTGATTGGCTGTTGGGTCTCTCGTCGATACTTACAGCTGGAGGTTGTCCTCGCTCATAGTGGCCCGCTGCTGCCATGGACATATCTGTGTCATATGAGGTCTAAAGGGAAAGAGAATCGGTTCAGATTAGGGCAAATGCGTTTCGAATGTGTATACATGTCCAGTGATTTGACTTCCCTGAGTCTGTAGAGTGAGCCTGATGGTAGACATCCTTTGCTAACACGTTCACATGAAACACACTCATCAAAGGCAAACCACATGAAATCCCTTTATGGGTGCATGATTCGGTTTGCACCAAACTGATGAAAAGGCATTACTTCCCGTGCTGTGGAGTTGGAGGCCATCTATCGCATCATATGTCACTGTGGATTATCTGTATCAGGGTACTTTACATCTCAATCTAGAAAACCACAGGTTTGTTTCCGCCATTAAATCAGAGGCAAATGGGATTTTCTCATTCAAGCTGGAAAGCATATTTCGCAGCACAAAGAGCAGCCTCACGCCCACTCGTGTCCCTAAAAGATTATTTCCCCAAAATACACAACCCTGGGATTAACATTAGGGCACAAATGATTAAAATGCAAACGTGCCTCGAATGACACAGACGCATTTGCCCAGACATGCTGGTTTCCCAGCTGAATCACATCCCCAACCAAGAATTCTCTAGGTCACTAAGGTCACCGAAAGGGAAGACAAAGCATAGGGTTTAAGGGTTTATGCCTACTGTCACAGTGTGGGAGACACACGCTAATCCACTTCTGATAAGAATGAATGGAAGTGACAAGGTCAAGAGACAAGGTCAAGAAAGTGTCCTAGTTCAGATCCCACAACGCAACACTTGAATTTATCTTATATACTACAGGTTCTACGATACACTGCTTTTCTCACCTTAAAAATAACAAAAATAACAAACAAATGTTTACTCTTTGGGATGAAAGCTCATAAATACTTCTGCAAGTGCAAGAAACTAACTGAAAACCTTCTCACATCCCAGTTCACCATTACAGATTAAGGACATGACGTTAATACCATCTGCTTGGTCCAATGCCCTCCAACAGAGCTCACTAAACAGATATGTGTTTCTGTCCAAGATGCATGTCAACATCCTGTCTCTGAGAAATACAAGATCAGCCCTGGAGCGATGTGATTGGCTGGCACAAATGTAGAGGCACATTCCAGGCCAAAAGACTGTTTATTAGATTTGAGGCAGATTTTGCCCCATGAATCCTTCCTGATGGAAGTTGGAGTACTACTTAGTTTCCCCTCCCAGTCTTGTTAGAGACCTACAGCACGTATGGAGTCCAGCTGCTGTTTTGCACCAGAGTAGTTAGAGCTCAATCTGAGATAAAAAAAAGACAAACTGCCGTTGGTGCTGCATTAGCTGGTGGAATGCAACTACTAATTTAAACTCTCAAGCGTGTCAGGGGGAGTTATATAACTCTCAACGCTTCTGACATCACAACATTTGCAAATGCCTATTTTCACTTGTACGTCATATGCATGATTGTTTGATAAGCACACGATCAGAGGCACAGAACCGCTCGAGCGAGCGCACAGACACACATGTTTCACACGGAATGATTCAGCGGTGCGCACTCAGACATGACACCATCTTTCATGGGGCTGTGGTCGTACCTTCTCAAACATGCCCGAGTCATGGCTCCTGATCTTGGACTTGAAGCTGGAGGAGCCAGAGGGCTTGAAGTCAGGCAGCTCAGCCGTGTCCTTGATGATATCACAGGACACCTGACGGCTAGCAGGCCTGGAGCCCGAACTTGCCAGTTCAGCCTCAGTGTCTGTCCAGCCCTGCTTAAAGTCCAAACACAAAGGTCAGTATTCTTTCCCTCCATGTGCTGACTCAAACAGACAGAGGTACACACACACACACACACACACACCAAACACTGTCTTACCGATTCACTGTCAGAGGCGGAGGAGAGACGGGACTTGACTGTGCTGGTGCGTCTGAAGTTGTGGCTGATATCGGACGTCTGGCTGGTGACTGTGGAGCGCCGTGTGGACATGAAGCTGCTGCTGTAGGAACGCAGCTCTCGCGGACGCACACACAACAGGGCTCCAAGGCATGGGATGTACTTGGCTAGGGCTAATCTGGGAAGAGAGATGATGAAGGGAGGACACTGATGTGTGTGTCTAAAGGGTTCTACTGATAAGACGGTTCAAGTAAAAGGTTCAGCTAATTCCTTAAAGTAACTTGGTAAGTAACTCTTTGCAATGGCAGGAATTACATATCCATCCTTTCTTATATAGTGACAGATGTTTAAAGAGTCTCTCTCTTGTCTAGTAGATCCCATATAATGCAATCATTTTCACCTTAATCAAAGCTTGGGGCATTTCAATATGGTCTCGCTATGCCAGTTGTGGTGCTGTTTTGGTTCACAAAGTTGTTGGATAAGAATGGGTCTGTTCAAATGAGCAATACTATGAGTCCCCTTCAAAAGTACAATTCCAGTTTAAACCCTGGTTCTTGGTTCATGAGGAATAATGACAGTCAGTTGAGCTTGCCAGGTTCCCAAATCATATTGTTTTAATAGAAATCGTTGGCTCTGGACTTGCCACTACGAGTCAGACCACAGTCAATGAGCAACCCATCAGCTGTGAACTCCCTCGAAAGCACTTAACGCTGTTCACAGCCGTTCAGATGTCCCAGATATTAAACATAATAAAATATTGTCCAGTCGATTTAACATTCAGGTTAATTGATGGTCAACGGAATTCAGGCCGAGCACAAGCTAGCTTAGCTTGACGTGAAAGTGCCTCTCAGATTGGATCAATCCTGATATGATGGGCGGTTTGCTGGGCCGGTGTGTATTAGTCAAATGAAATCCCCCCTGATGGGTAAGTAAACTCACAAGTAGGTTACAGTATATTGAATAAGCAGATGTTTATCTGACCCATATTCTCTTCTGATACTGACTTCTAACCGTCGAGGTGACACAATGAAATGCAGATTACTTTCGCTCCCATAATATGATGATGCCCAAAATAGGCAAGGGGATAGGCTTAACAGGCACGTCAACAGGACCAAATATCCGTGGCAACAGACAGCTCTGGGTTACCTGTATTTGGGGTGAGTGATGGCGTAGATGATGGGGTTGTGGATGGCTGAAGCCTTGGCAATCACAGCAGGGACTGAGTTCATGTACGGCGTCAGAATGTCTGCATACCTGCATGAGAAGCAAACCCCAGGTGAGACACTGCACATGGTGAACAGGTGACTGATGCTAGATTGTCACGGCGATTGTGACTGACGAGGCGAGGCTCTGTCTCCAGGCCTCACCCTGCGAAGGCAGTCAGAGCCACGGTGGAGTAGGGGGACCAGGAGATGACGTAGAGGAGGATGACGATGAGCGCGATCTTCGCCATCTTCCACTCGTTCTTCAGGCGGTGGAAGCTCTTGATGGAGTCTCTGGTGCTCCCGTTGGAGCCTCCCACTTTACAGACAGCACTACGGAGCAGAACGTTACACCTGACGCTCCAGTTGGTGCCTCTCACTTTACAGACAGCTCTACGGAGCAGAACGTTACACCTGATGCTAAAAAAAAAACGCAAGGCCATGTGGCCACGCCTCGCCTCGCTCGCTCCGCCTCGCTCTCACTTACTTGTTGGTGTGGCGTATAGCCTTGAAGATAAAGAAGTAGCAGTACATGATGATGATAAGCGGGATGAAGAAGACGAAGATGAACAGCAGCATGGTGTAAGCGCGCACCGAGGGGGTGAAGGTCACGTAGTCCCACGTGCATGAGGTCAACAGGCCTTCGGGGACGTAAGCACCTGTGGGGGGGGGGGGGGGGGTGTGAAGAGTAAAGGAGAAGTGTTGAAAGAGACCATTTCCTGGAAACACATGGAACAAAAGAGGAGGCAGAGCCGCAGGTTTTGGGGTTTTCAAAACACAATGCTCTTTTCACGTCACTGACAACTTCGAGTTGTCCCTAGAGTTGTCATTCGTTGACACGGAACTGTCAGTCACGTTGTCAGAGGACATTTAATCAGGGGCGCACGTCACGGCTTGCATTTGAGACACTCTCCACTCAAAAACAACAAATCACTTGTTCCAAAGAACGCCCTCCGCTGCAAGCGCGTGACATCACATTATTTGGTGATATCTTTCATGTTTTACAATGTGTTTGTTTCTCGGATGCGGAGCGCTGACGTGATAATCAGCGCCGCCAAAGTGAGCCAAAGCTGTCAGATTGGTTTAAGGAGCCCTTCATGTGATTTGATGGAACTGGAGCGACTGGGAAACAGCGGCTTAAGCGATGCGAGGCAACCAGCCCATTAACTCCCCTGTCCCCTCGAACCTCCATCCAGGCTCCCATTCTCTCACTCTATTGGGTGTTTAAAGTTAGGCCTGCCAGCTGTAGCACTTGTGAAAAAGCAAATAATTGCCCGTCTTCCCATAACCTTTCATTCAACATTCTATCCAGTCAGACGTTTTTGAGCCAGCTTATCTCTCTCTGATCCCGCAGCCAAAGCCGTATCCTCAGCCTAGCCACTGTACAGCTCTGGATGGCACATCTAAGAAGGACTCACCCAGCCAGACAAGATGTTTTTGATTTTCACTCTGTCCCTTACACTCCCACACCATCTTCCTCTGTCTACATCTGTCTAGGGTGGGTTGTTCACACTTTCACATCTAACACACACGCACGCACACGCACACAGACACACACGTACACAATCAGACTGAGTCATGCCAACCTGGCTTCTGAATAGCTTATCCCGATTCCTAGTGCAAGGCCAAAGCAAATGTCTTCACTGTCTCTTATTGTCTCATTGTCTGTGTGTGTCTGTGTGTTCATGTGTCAGTTCAAGTCTATGTAGAGGTGTCTGTGTGGTTTCTGAGCATGTGTGTGTGTGTGTGTGTCTGCGTGTGTGAGTGAGTCTGTCTGCGTCTGTGGGCGTGTGCGGACTCACTCCAACCAAAGAAGGGAGGCAGGCTCCAGCCCAGGGAGTACAGCCAGGCCCCCACAAGGATGAGGAAGGCTCGTTTCCGGGACATTACACCGATGGAGGCCAGCGGCCGCGTGATGACGAAGTAGCGATCCACAGCGATCACAGTTAGAGTGATCATGGAACAGATCCCAAACAGAGCCCCACAGAACGCGTAGAGCTCACAACCTAGGGGGGGAGGGAGAGGGAGGGAGGGAGAGGGAGGGTGAGAGAGAGGGAGAGGAAGGGGGGGATGGATGGTGAGGGAGAGGAATGGAGGGTGAGAGCGAGGGTGTACACTTAGTAAGAGTATAGACAGACACGCAGATATACTTTCCATGGACAAAAAGGCAGGCTGATTGTGGGACACACTGCCAAATCAACCATATGCAGATGGGTTCATAAACCCAGATGAGAGTAAGAAATTGCTTTTATCCTGTTATACTCCCACACCCCGTCACATTAAAAGGAAAGTGAACAGCAAAAAGAAAATGGTGGTAGAAAGTGGGAAAGCGAGAGAGCTGGTGATTGTGTCTGTATTTCCTGTTCCTGTGTGCTTGTGTTGGAAGCTGGTGATCAGTAACCATGTCCATCTGAAGCACAGCCTGCATAATGGATGGGTGACTTCCTAACAGGGTGGGTTTCACATGTTCACACTTTCACACGTAACACGCACATACACACCTTAATATCCAGAACATCTTCCCAGAGGCACGTATGCCTGCATGCGTGAAGAGCATCCAGACACACACACGCACACTCACTTTCTCTCTCTCTCTCTCTCACACACACACACACACACTCCCCATGGTGGTCCAGGCTGAGGGCACAGTTTGTCCTTAACCCATGATCCCCTCACACCTCCGTGTTCAGAAACATCTTCATATATACGGATTATCCCAGGGTCTGGCCATACACACTGGCCCACCATGAACGCTTGCGTTTCTTAAAAACAAACTGAGTGGATCATGTAGAGAGATAGGGTTTGTGAAACACCTAATAGGATAGGACATTTGAATGAACACCACCAGTAACGAGTCATTTGTTTTTTAAGATAGTTATTATGTTTTAAGATAAGCAGACCAAATAAGCAGTACTGTAACTGGTGTACAGTAGCTGTGCATTGAAATAACCTTGTTTGTGCTTCGGTAGTCCTGGTGGTCATCTTGATTTCCTTTCTTTTGAAGCTTTACAGTGTGACGGTTACACAATCCTCCAATGTTCTAGTAAGCAGACATGCAGTGCCAATATGACACCTTTATTATTGACTCAAATCAAAAACAGATCGATACTGGTAGCAACTATATATTTCTCAGGCTTGAGGTGCACATTAGTTCTACCAAATGTCACTAAACAGGAAATCCACTTGAAGACATCTAATTCTGCTCAGTCTATTTGATGTAATTATCTACATGGGTCAGTAGATTTGTGTGTCCTATTGATCTTAATGATAATTGTAAATGTCAGCATTTTGAAGGTCAATCGATACTTAGAAACTAATGAATATCGAGGTAGCTCTAAAACATTCAAGATGTTCATTATTTCCAATTATCTCCGAAGCAGAGTAATACTATTACAAACAGACAGAACAATTGTGCAGTTCAGTTTTAATACGTCAGTTCCTTTCATTGTATTTGCAGACTGAATTCCATAGAAGTTTGAATGAAGCGTGTCTTTCTAAGATACTGTTCACATAATATGCATGTGACGTATGAGTGCCTTCCAGACATGAGTTGACTATCCTTTGTTGTTTTCAGATATATTGAGCTGTTTTTTTCAATTCCAGTGTAAACAAGTGTTCCGCAGTTTGAGAGAGAGCTGAAATGGCTTTGCCAGTAGCTTGTTCACTTCTTTCATGTTTTAGGAAAAAAGACGGAGATTGTCGGTTCAAAACTATTTTTGTTAACCCTGAATCGAGCAGTATTCCTAAAACATCCGAGGAATAAAATGTAGAGAGGAGGACTAAAAAAAGAACGAGGAGCTTTGAACGCTAGGTGCCTTTAGATACCCAGCCTTTAAAAAAATCAACAAATGAATCGACACATTTCTGAAACACGGGTACAAAGACCTACTTAAGTGATATTACCTGCAAACTGTACACAAATACAATAGGTTTATACTGTCTAAGGACACGTCATTCGGTTGATTCTAAGGCGTGTATTAAGGGTCACTATGTCATGTCTCTCCGGGCAGCATTATATTCACTGAAATGTCTTTTACTTTGAATATAAAAGAACATATTTCACCCACTCATTTCCCCCCACCAACACCCATTTTCACAACGTGCGCCTCCAAATGGGAAACAGGAAAGCAATTCAGAAAGCAATACTGGAAGAATCAGCTGAGAGCAGCTGATTGTGCTTTGTGTCATGACTTTGCTATTGTGCTGAAGTCCTGGTGTTCACTCAGTGTGTAAGAGCTTACCCTTTTCTCCAAAGATCCATCTTTTGTGCATGCTAGTGGTGAAGAATATGGGTGCCTGGGTGACACACATCAGCAGGTCAGTGATGGCCAGGTTGATGATGAACATGTTCGCTGGAGTTCGTAGAGATCTGCTCCTATAAGTACATAAACGCATGCAGGGGAACAGATTCAATTCCAATCCAATGCAAATCTTTGTTGGGTCATTGCATGGTTTCTTTTCATTCAGAGACAATAGGTTTGATGTGTTGCTCTTCTGGTTTTGCTTGTTTAGAAATAGAAAAATATAGATTATATATAGAGTATATGTGTGCGTATACATTAGTGAGCGTTTGCCATTATGTTAAATGAATCATAAGTATTATCACAATAAAGGAAAATGATGGTAACCCGAAGCATTGAGAGCCCCTGCAACTTACAGAACCAATTTCCTTCAAGCTTAGATTCAATGTGGGTTTACGTTTTTGCCAGCAAAATATACTGTAATCTTATATAGATTCACATCAAGCCTCACCTATATCATAGATGAAGGGGTTTGCAGTTCACCATGAAAAGTAGTGCAACAGCAGCAAAACAGACAAAATACGCATTGAATTCATACAATGTCTGATATCAGCTTGCCCTTTAACTATCAGTACCAATAGAGGGAAAATCCACGCTTTTCCAGTGACCAAGGTCAACGTACCTGCTGAAAGCATAGATGACCAGGAAGTTTCCAACCATCCCTGTGATGCCAATGGCCAGAATGACGGCCCCTATAGTGTAGTGAGCGTGGTCCGGCACGTCCACTGTTGGGAAAGCACGGCGTGCCTCCTGAACCACAGCCACCTACAGGTGAAACAAAAGCACTGCATGTGAACGTGCTCTCCAGTCGTTACGAGCAGCGGTTGATCAAATGGCTAGGATCTAGCATCCAAGCCAAGGCCACTAAAAAGTATTTCACATGTACGTTGAGTCGACTGCAGTTTAAAACATGACAGAGCAGGAAGGACACCAGAAAAGAATGTATACCTGAGATGCTACTGAAGTATATAGAGATACCTGATCATTTTTGACCTTGAACATTGTAAAGACAATGTAATCTTTAGTTTACACATGTTCATATTTCTATATCTTAATATATAGTCATATTAATAATTACATATATTAATTAATTGGCGTACACATCAAGCTTAGTCCTGCATGCTAGAGCAAGATTAACTGTAATTGTACAGTGTGCTATTCTATTCTATACTTATACAAAGGAGTGGGAGGAAGAATCAGTATGGGAAAATGTTCACAGGTAAGGCCATAAACGAGACATGCTTTGAATGTGTCTTCATGAAAGGCCGCAAAACGGTGCTAATTCAGGCTTATTTTAGAATTGAAAGACAATCATTTAGAGAACAGTTTGGTTCATCATCGGCCCACACAATTCAATACAACACCCACAATCATAATACAATATTACATGGCTACCATTCTCTCCCCTCACTTCTATGAATGTTTAAGTATTCAAATCCTTATTTAACTTCCTCGTTCTTGCTCGCTGTGGCCCTCAGCAGGAGAAACCTAACGTGACATGCCAGGATGCCCACTTGCTTTTCTAAACCCATTTGATTGTCACTCTAACCTACACGGGAAATATGGTCCCAATGTGGACAAGCAGCTGTGGGGCAGATGGAGTCGTTCAACACGCTGACTGACTGACTGACTGACTGACGGAGCCCTCTAAGCAAGGGAGACAAGACTGGAAGTCCAGACTGCTCGCTTAACATTTGCATGTGCTAATTACAACCATAGCCAAAGGGTAACGGAGGGACATTTTCGTAGTTGTCACGCTAATCTTCATTTCCCGTTTGGTTCAACCAGTTCATCTGCCAGTTAAGGGTTCAGTTTAGATCTAACCACGCATTCTAAATGCATGCAAACTGCATATTCACATCATCAAATGAGACATGCACGGAGTCTGCCTGGTTCTATGAAATGTCTTCATGAGGAATCTTAAAGAAATGCCGGCGAACTGACGACGTCAACCTGAAAAGCGCTGATGCTGTGCAGCTGTGTTTGTTGTGGGAGGACCACTAAATCATAATGTTGTTATATGTTCTATATTTGGCATCCCATAATAAAGAGATGGTCAGGGTGCATACCTAACATTGTCAACAGAGAGAAAACATTTTCTTCTAGATGCTGGTCCATCATTGTGTTGTGTCTGGCCACAATCACCAAGAAGGTTGTGCCATAGACCTTGACCCATGCAGCTGTCAATGTGCAGTAGTATTGGTTCTCGGGAAAGGGATCTATGTGTGGATGAATTCAATGGAGCAGGTGGTCACAAAAGACAAATGACACGACCACCTCACATGTTCCATTCAGGTACAATAAACACATACAGACACAGTTTATCCTATGTTCAGAAACACATGCAGATTCTAAAAACCGGGCCTCCATTTCTGAATGTATACAGCCTTAGCTTTCGAAGAGCATATTTATTTTCAACTCGACAGGCTCCAGTCATCAAAAAAGAATAATTCTATTTGACAACCTCACTCTCTAAACCAAATCAACAGCATCTCAATCTTTCCCTTCCGTCCTTCTATCAATCACAAAGCAGCCCTTTGGACTCCTCACACTGCTTTCTGCAGAGATTTGAAATCTCACTCGGCTGTGGCAATGATTCCTCATAATTAGTCTTATTGAGACATCCAAGCCCCTGAGAAAAATCTTGTTTTCCTTTTCGGACTGAAGAGTAGGAGAGCAATCTGAGATGTTCAATTTAGCAGTGCACTTTCACTCCCACCAAAAGTAGTCTTTAATGTCTCAAATTGCGAGTCGTTGTTATAGTCTTTTTAACAGTGTCTTGTTCCCAGACTATCTCCAATTAAATCAGGAACAGGGCCTGCACGCCATTTAGCATTTCAGCCATTCTCCATTGTTATCTATTTGGGGTCTTATTCAGATAATCTGCAGTATGGCTGGAATGAAGAGAGCATTTGATTGGTGGAGTACAGTAGCTGCGGGCGCGGCATCCTGCTCGAGCGCTTTAGAGATGCCGCAGGGGAGAGAAATCAACTCTTCTACAACAAAGCTGTGATGGAATACATTAAACCAGGCAAAATATCGTCTCTGTCATCTCCCGTCCTCGTTCATTCACCCATGATGTGTGTCTTACTCTGTCCTGCCGCACACAAAATGATACAGTAGTTTAGTCAGGGAGTCTAGAACTTTCCCTCTGCACAGGTTTGAGTGTTAATGTGATTATATAATGATTAGATGTAATGAATGAAGATAGGGAGGATGGGGAAATGCAGGGATGTGGAGAAATCTGAAGAGAGGAGAGTTTGTTTTTTTGCACTGTGCTTCGGCTGACGGCATGGTCATGGTGGCATTTGAATGCCATGACACAATCTTCATTAGGCAGCTGGATATGATAAGGCAAAAATACTCCTACGGACCTATCAACATACATATAATCTTCCAATTAAAATCCTATCTCTGCATCTTCACCGACAAAAACCACCGACAAAATTAGGAAATATAGGCAAAGTGAAAACTAAAGTGGATAATAACCATGCCAACAATGACTTCGAAGAAGTTGACATTGAAACTGACTAAACAAATGCTTTAGAAGGCCAAGGGAAAACGTCAACCATTCAGACGTGCGCACAAAAAAAAAGAAGAAAGGAATGCCTGAGCTTGTGTAAGATGAAAACAGTGGCTGTGACGCGCCGGCCAGATGGAAGTGTCTGACAGCCATTAGGAAGCTGTTTGAACTGGACTTAGTTTAAAACCAAACACTTTGCCAGTTCACACATCAAACAGTTCAAAGGTGCCTGTATTAGATCAAGTGAGCGGAATCACCAAAAAAACAAGATATTCCAGTTCACGATCCACAAGAGTCCAATGACAGTCGCCAAAGCTAAGATTTGTCTCTAGATTTCAGCCAGAAAATGAAAATATTTTCATTGTATTATTTAACGTGGTCCTTCCTTGATTACTATACCTCAATCCATTGAAGTATTGAATTTCTATTTGATAGTAGAGTGAACATTTTTTTGTGATATCAATACATCTGGCGACCACAGTCATTCGCGATGCCTTTTGACTCGGAAGAATCCGAGGACTTTGTTTTATCTGCGATAAATTATTTTTAATGTGATTTTAGGTATAAATCATTGTATCAGTGGATGACGTTCTCATTTAACAAGAAAGTATTAGGGCCACTGAGGAGTTTAAGTCAATTTGGACTCTGCCTGATCTCAAAGAAGATGTGGGACCAAGAGGAGCTGAACATAAAAGGCAACATCTTGAAAGCTGGGAACCTTCATTGAACAAATAAGTGGTGATGGATCAAGCATGCAAAAGGGACTTGAAAGGGTAGCAATGTGCCATTTTCCTTATGTTTAAATTCCATGATCTGCTCCAGATTCTAATCCAATCTGCCTCACACTTTCCACAGCTACTGTACAAGAAGCGAAGGGAGATTCTGATATTCTCTGGTATTAATGAGCTGGAAAAAAACAACACAGAGAAACTGTACTGAAACTTTAAAAATCAAACCCTTTACCACAGCATGTTCAACTACAGCCCATTTTGACATCAAGATGTCTACGTGTTGTTTAAGCAGAGAATCCTCCAAAAAATCGTAGCACTAAAAGACTATACGGAGACTGTCTGATGTTGGTAGCACAACCCTCATGATATTCCACAGCACTTCCGGAAGTCGCTCGTTTGCTGATGGGGTTGGCTAACAAATCTGATAACCCTTAATGAGTGGGTTTTTCTAGGGAGAACGTCTGGGTTCGGAGAGAATCTACTTAGCCTCACCGTGAAACAACACTGTCTAGTAGCAGGTACACAGCCAGCTCTCCTCTCAATGACTGAACCGGAAGCATTGATTGCTTTCTTCGCAACAATAGGCTCCACTCCTAGTGTGCGTGGGGAAGTAGATGTATACGCTGTAGTGTGATCAAATGAATCACACTTCCTACCACAGACCGATGGCAGTAATGAGATGTGCGTGCCGAAGTAGTAGAAGTTAGGTTTTTAGGACTGTGGTCTTCGATAAGATGATTGAATATGAGGATTCGATTGACTTTAAGTAGGGACTTATACAGCACAGATCATGGCCTCTGTTTTCAGCGGGATGTTTACCTATTGCTACTCCAGCTGACTATTGTGTGGCTTGGCAAGGTTGTGGTGGTTGCTGGAGGCAAGGGAGCGTGTGTGGGTGTGTGTCTGTGTGCATGTGTCAGGGTCAATGAACCCAGACAACTGTTTTGACTTGTTGTATAGACTTTGTAAATCACACTGATCTTCTAAATATGTATGTCATTTGACGTTCCACAAGACAAATTAGACACCATCGTAACTGGACAACATCTTTAATATCTTCCAACATTTTGGCAACAGTGACTTTAAACCAAAACCGCTAAGAAAAGACTGTGTCACTCCCAGACCGCACTATAACTGTACATGGCACATAAGTACCTGCTCTATTTGTCACAAAATGAACCACAACTCCAATACACCAAAATAACAACCCACACATTCACCTCAGTTGCTCTGGTGTTTACAATGTGTTATTGTTTACCACCAGGACTCCCAGAGAGATCATCTGTAAACAAGGAAACAGGACCTTTCTCTATCAACTTCACAGGCAGTTTGGGGACAGACAAATCGATGGCACATCGAGGTGCTGTGGTGGTATCCTACCACTGCCATCAAACTCTGCATTCATGTACGTGTGGTCATGGCTGTCAGTCTGTTGTCTGCCTTAAGCCCTGTAGTCTGTCCCTGACTTGACATAGTGATATTGGCCCTTGGTAAGAAGAGATAAAAGTGCCTCGGTTGGGGCCAGGTTCAGTCCCAGTGCCGCAGAGCAGACTTCCAGCTGTAATCCGAAACAGTTGTTGGAAAGCCTCACATGCAATTACCAGCAATGGTTGTTTCCTTGAAAAGGATCAAATAAGCAGAGGGAATCTGTCTGCAGATACTGCAGATACCACTATATCTTATTAAATGGGAATGTTGTTGTTGAAGTTAAATCTCTCGCAAATGAGATGGGCGAAAAAGATTGACTTTGGATCATATGAAGCCACTCAAATATTTCGTGCGCATTCGAGATTGGATTTTAATCTAATGAATTTAGAGGCTGAGAGAGGACAGTGAACTGTACTATACATATACCCATATGTACAACGGAGAACGTGATTAATAATATTACTACCATGGTTAATAATACTCTTGAGTTCAGTTGAAAGTAGGGAGAATGACGGATACAAGAACAAAGATCCGCCTCTTCACCCACCCACTGAGAAACATGATAAGTGACAGGATGACCTGCACCCAGGAAAGTCTTGGTGCTGAACAAACAGATGCAACCAGCTCACATGCACGTTTCCACACATGCACGTTTACACACATGCACACATTACACACACAGACACGCAAACACAAAAACAGAGTGATCCATGGTGAGTTTGACTGAATCTGTCCATCCTAATAATCATTTATAACCTTATAGCGGTGGAGCAGCGATGCTGTGTACTCAAATCTATGTGGCTAGATCATTTCTCTGGATCTATCTCCCCATAGGTCTCTATGGTCACTAAACAGGGATTTAACACTATCAGAAGCCTCTAACTGCCAGGCTGTCAATTCAGTTTGTAGAGAAACCGTAAAATGCTAAAAGAATGCTCAAACTTTAGACATCGAAATTTGACCTTTGCATCTGCTCTCTTCTTTAATGTTGTCTTGCTTCCTCCTGTGCCTTTAAGCTCTTCTCCTTCTCCCACTTCCTCCCTCCTTTTTCCGTTCTCCTCCATTTCTCTCTATGGAATACCTGAGCTTTCAGGTGCTGTTGTCATGCGAGCTACCGGCTGCAGACCAGTGGAGGGGAATAGGAGGAGCAGGCCAGAGGGACACTCGTCCATCAGCAGCATGGAAACACAGCACCCCTCCCACCTTCTCTCTCTCTCTCTCTCTCTCTCTCTCTCTCTCTCTCTCTCTCTCTCTCTCTTTCTACCACTATCTCTCCCTTTCTCAGCATCCCTCTCTCGCTCTTCCTCCCACCATCCCTCTCTTCCTCTCCCTCCCACCATCCCTCTCACTCTCTCTCTCCCATCATCCCTCTCTCCACCCCTCTCTTTCCCATGATCCCTCTCTCACACTATCTCACTCTCTCCCTCTCACACTGTCCCTCCCCTGTCATCTGCACCCTCCATCAGTCACTGTTGCTCTCCATCGGCTAGGCTTCACCAGTGGCACTGCCTCTCCCACTGGGAAACATCTATTTATTTTCGTCTGGGATTTAAGAGCAGGCAGTAAATTAAGCAATATTTATGCCCATTCAGATATTTTCTGATGAAATGCTTTGCCTGGACACAGTGATGGATTCTAGGTTATATTTTATTTAATTACATTGGAGATTAGTGTGAAATTATGACTTGCAAGCGAATGCATTAGTCTTTGAGTGTGAATGGTTGTGTTCATTTTCAGAGTGAAAAGAGCTTTCACCCACAGCCTGATTTGTGAGCCAGGCAAGCAGCCAGAATCTCTTGTTTCATGTCGGAATACATCATTTGAACATATAAAAGTTACTGCATAACTTGACTTTCTTTGACCCATTTATCAACCTTTATTATCCACTGTAGTCACTTGTGTAATGGTATGGTATGTACAGTACTCAACATGCAGAGGGGTTTAGTGCTAATAGATTCACTTTCCCCAACGCCACCCTTCACACCTCAGCAGGCTTCCTGCTTCACATCACTGAGTAGAACCACTGTTCCCATGAGGCAGTGGGCCACCTGCTGTGCCAGCTGTGCCACCCCATTGCCATCCTGACCCAAGGTGATGACTAAGAGGATTGTCTAACGGGCATCCCAGAGTTAGGGCAGTTTGATGGCTTAATGCAAATTTAATCTCTGGAAGACCTGTTTTTTTCATCTTCTTCAAAGAATCAACCACCACAGGGAATGTGCTGTTGCAATTCACTTTCCTTTCCCTTTTAATGAATGAGATGGTCCCTAATCTCAGCATATGATTGAGTGGAGAGGTATCATTACAACAACCTCACTGAGGCTAGGGAGCCAATGGACTGTTGACATGCCCCATCCATAGAGGGCATACGGCAAGTGTTGCCATCTATTAATATACATTTTCATATTTGCTTATTTTGCACCCATTGTTGTGCCTCCAGGGTGCCACGTTTTGTAGAGGAACACAAGATGTTGATGGGGCTATTTTTATAACGAGGACATCAAATCACAGCGACTTGTCGCTTTCTCTGGCTGTTCAGCTACATCAGTTAAACTGTCTCGTCATGCAGAACCCGGTCTGCACATTGCTGCATGCACACAGCACACACTGCTGTTTATGCTGGGAGGAATCTCCTCTCTCTCTCTCTCTCTCTCTCTCTCTCTCTCTCTCTCTCTCTCACAGGCACAGGAGCCATTTGCATGCATGCTGCCAATCAACCCCAAATACATCGGAAATGAATGTGCATCCTTGATATTCAAATGGTACCATGAAAATATGACATTTACCACAAACAGACTACCAGGCTGTGTTGTAGAAGTGTTTCTTTCAGGGTGGTTTTAGCTGATATCAGTGGAATGATCGGCTTCAGAGAACAGTGACTGAAATGCATGTGTACGGTATCTCACAGCTAGGCTGAAGGACAACACAGGCAAATGTCATATCAGAATGTACAGAAAGCCATCTTGATATTTCATCAAAGCTGTCGGGTGATATTTACTGACTGAAGGGCTTGACACATCATTTTAAAGAAGTAAGTAACTCTGCACTTTGGTATTTAGACGGATGAACACCAGTCATGTGTAGCGTTAGAGGAACCCTCATCCCAATGACTTCAATAATCTAAGGAAAACATTTTAAAAAGCACAGAAAGAGAGAGACTTGAGGCCACGCGATACATTTTCCACCAAATAACTTGAACTGTGTAAAATCCAAAAATCAAGTCCCGTTTCAGAGAAGATAATAATCTCAAGGCGATACAACACAGTGGATAAACAGTCGATATAAGCAATAACTGATTGCATTGGATGAACCTAAACAAATGCTGTTGCCAAGGTGTGCTTCAGACTTAAGGGATGATTATGCTACAGCATAATGTAACTAATCAATATTTCCTTTCAAAACATCAATATTTTATGCATTCCATAGTTACTATCTGTGCAAGGCTTGCATTATTTTCACAGTATTTTGTAGTATTTGGTCTATATAATATTTTGAATTCAGAGCTGACCTCTGAGAAAAGAATCCTGTCATGACTTTCAAAAGGACAGCAGTCGAAAGGGACAGTTACTGAAAGTACAGCAAGTACAGAGAAAATAGACAGCAAATGTCTGCAGTTATTTTGACATGTGGAACAAACTCCTTTGGTAACCCAGGCTAAAGTATTGACTGCCATTCATAGATACCAGCTTTAACACCACTAAATACAGAGACACCATGGCTATTATACAAGAAAGGGGAATAGAAGTATTCTAATAAACCATACAAAATAATAGAAACTTCATAAGGTTGTCGTTTGTTGATGCTCCTCCATCCACAGCATTCATCATAAGGGGTGATTCAAAAACCCTTGCGCGCTCACCCGCAGAAGTGGCAATCTCCATGGTAAGATAGAAGAGCAACAGAATTGGACGGGATCTACTCACTGAGGGGGTGGCAGGCGGAAGATCCACCAGACGGTATGCATTGACCACCGATTCATTCCAGGAAGACAGGGTCTCCACGATCCGCGTACAGTTGGGGTCTTGGTACGGACACGATATGCCCTTTCTCACGGATCGAATTGCCCCGCTCATCGCTCCTCACGCGTCCTCCCGGACACACCGGCCACCCGCGATCTGAAGGTGGGCAAGCGGGAGACGGGAAAGATCTGACACACAATCCGACTCCGTCAAGTCCTTTCTCCAGATACAGCCAAATGAAACCAGTTGAGATTCGATAACTTCCTAGTAGCCCCTGGACACTCTATCATGGAAACTTTTCGATTCTCGATATGAATTTTATTGGAGAACTGATCTTCCACTGCTGTCAATTTGGTACTCAGCGCGACAACCACCGGTGTGATTGAGGAGCGCAAAAGGGAAAGGCTAACGCTTACTGATGCGCTAAACAATTGTTGAACATGGACATATTTATAAGTGAGAGAACTGCACACGCTCTATCTCCACTCTGCCCCCTCCTCTATGAGATAAGCAGTAATTGTCGGCAGACTTTCCCGGACTATTTAGGTCAATTGAATAATTGTCTCGGTATCAAGTTGTGTTCTTATGTTGATTAATTCAGACGACTTTTTCCATATAGATTGTCTTTCTGTACGAGTCTGTACTTCAACAGGGAGAGAGATGAATGAAAACTATTACTTATTTAACAGTTTTACCTACTCTTCGACTGAGTACTGCATTGTAAGACTAGATTTAACATGTGTTATGTTTATTTGAATAGAACTTGAATAGCTGCCGCACACCTAGAGCTGGTACGGAGGGTTTACATTTTACCAGGGCAAATGAGATCGTTAATGGTTGCAAAGTGTTGCTTGGCGCTCACATTGGCTATTTGACCTGATGAAAGTGCAGCACACGTGACGATGTATTGAGTCCTTGCACTCTCACCTGGAAGCTTCGCTCGAGCAAATGCCCCCTCGGCGGATCCCGACAGGGCTCCAGGTCTCATGTAAACAACTTGTGATGATTTCCAAACCCCCGCAGTCATGAAAAAGCTCCGACAGAGCAGCGGGAGATGGAGAGTAAGGGAGACAGGGTGCTTCTCTCTCCTAGGTAGGCTACTGTGTTCACCTTCAGGGCAGAGTAGCCTCGCCCTAGCTCCCTTACATTGTGTGTGCCTTAGGTGGAAACTAGGTAGTACAAAGTATAAACACACATTCACACACACATGCAGACACACGTACGCACACACACACACACGTACGCACACACACACACACACACACGTCAAAAGCAATGACATTACCTTAAACGTAACCTTTTCTGCCACCAGTCTTTGCTCTATGTTATTGTGACAAAAAAGCCCTTGTGACCCGGCAGGTGCACTTACATGGATACAGGCTTGCTGAACCTGTAACATCACCTGTTGTACAATATTCCCTCATGTGTAAAGTACATAGATGAACAAAGGCTGTAAAGATACATATTGATCTGCAAGAACACGGCCCAGAGATCCTGATGAAACAGCTGCAGTTTTGCTCTGATCTTGCTCGCTTACTATCCAGCCTGAATGCTTTTGTGTGTGTCTGTGTGTGTCTGTGTGTGTGTCTGGGTGTGTGTGTGTGGGAGAGAAAGAGTGAGAGATGAAGAATGTAGATTGCGATCGTCGGAAGTATAGCGTTCTCATGCAGGTCTGTGGAGCTTTACTCAAACTGTACTCTATGTTCTCTATGCATCGTACTGTATATTGAGACTAATCGGCAACAGAAATACATGATTGTGCCCTGTATATCTGTCAGAAGGAATTATATTCAGGCAGGGTTTTTTTAGTGCTAATGACTGTAACTGTTTGTGTGTGTTTACATAAGAAGGCAGAGCTTACTGCCTTTCTGACCCCCATGGCACTCACTGGAGTGAGCATTGGCAGTACACACATCCACACAGTACAGTCATCACAGTACAGTCATTAATGTATTGATCAGTGGAATAATAGTCTGTGTCAGTCTGGTAGGTGGAGAGGGGGAGGGACGCGCACACACACACACACACACACACACACACTCGGTCAGACTGAGCCCTGTCACGTATCAAACCACTCACACAGACACACCGACATGCAGAATGTCCTGAAATCACGATACATCCAGCACCCACCGAGCCGGACACAACGCCCCGAACGCTGTCGCGAAATATGCGCCGAATGTCAGCTTTCAATTAAGTGATGAACGCAAGATGAGTAAGTCCACCGCTGATGAACCGCCGAATGAGTGTCCTTCACCTTTGATGTGGATTCCTTGTACTCAGTCTGCCCGGGGTTTCAAATCGCGTGTTGCAACTGTGCCGCGCAGCGTCGGACAAGCGGCTTCGCCAGGCAGGTCATTAGTATCAGTGCGGGCGCATGACGTGTCGCATCAAAGGCTGCAGAGGCAGTGCTGCCCGTGTAAGCTCTGCCGGCCTCCTGCTCTCATAGCTGGATGAGAGTTCTCCTCATTCGGTCGCATGCCAGGTTTCCAGAGCACTCGGACATGGCTCATGACCGTCTCTCTCGCTCTTGTACTGGCCACCCCTTATAGCGTGTGTGTGTGTGTGTTTGTGTGTGTAGGAGTCATCAATTATCCCCCCCCGCCGTTCCAACCCCCCTCCCTCCTTAAGATAAAGCCCTTCCACCTCAGCGGAGAAGGACTTCGGCATGACTGGCACCTGATGCAAGCAACACCAGGGAGGCTGACTGACCCACCTGCCCCCAACCTGTTAGAACATCTCCCCTGGACACAGGCCTCCCAGGAGAGCAGGGGGCTTCATGCCCTCTGGTCTACTTTCCAAAGGACTTTCCCTAGCAGAAGTACTTTATTTGGACAAAGACTTGCGATAGGACGTTTAGAGGGCAGAAGGGGAGCAGTTGAGGAACCACAGCAGGACAGGAGCACCATCGTCTCAGCGTCACAGGACGACTTCTCAGAAGCAGCCATTCTTTAAGAAATAAAAGAAATGCAGATATCGACTTTGTCTTTTGTCTTTTGAAGGACTTGGAATAAAACCCTTTTGTTTAAACTGTGGTTCCTGTCATAAAATGTCGTTTTTTACACATTGTCATGATTATGTGACCCATTCCTACAACCTCAATCAGGTACCTAGCTTGGGCAATGCACCAATATACTTGAATTTTTCTGTGGACAAAAGCTTAGGAGAGACAGCAGTGTTTTATTGGTTTTCAAAGCCGAACACACAGACAAGTCTAGCCTTTCGAATCGATGCGATGCATTGTACTCCCAGTGGAAGTCGGTCATAACTGAAGACAAGGGTCTTCCTGTTGTACAGCAAATCGCACATAGACGTGATTGGATTAACATCTGGAGAATTTAGAGGTCAAATCAACACCTTGAACTCTGTTGCTGTTGTCCTCTGACCATTCCTGAACCATTTTTGCTTTGTGTCAGGCCGCATCATCCTGCTGAAACACGCCATAGCTACAGTCGTCAGGGGATGCAGTTGCCGTGAAAGGGGGCACAAGGTCTGCAACAACACGTAGGCGAGTGGTGAGTATCAAGGCGTTGATTTGACCTCCATATTTGACGTCCACAGGAATGGCAGAAATCAACGTTTCCCAGCAGAACCATATTCAAAACATGAGACAGCATACCCTGCCCTCACCTTCCCATAGTGCATCCTGGTTCTATGTGTTCCGAAGGTAAGGGACGCACACACGCACCCTGGCCATCCCCTTGATGGGAAGAAAACATGAATAATCAGACCAGGTCACCTTCCATTGCTCCGTGATGCAGCTCTGGTGCTCACATGTCTGTTAGAGGTGCTGTCAGCAGTGGACAGGAGTCAGCATGGGCACCCTGACTGATCTGCGGCTACGCAGCAAACTGTAATACACTGTGTTCCGACACCTTTCTAACAGAACCAGCATGCACCTTTGCAGCGGTCTGAACTTTTTTGATGAGACCAATATTTGCCAGCCTTCGCTGCCCACCTGCGTCTGTGACCCTGTCGCTAGTTCACTTCTTTCCTTTCCTTGGACCACTTTGGATACAGGAACAGCCCTCTGGAGAGCGGGAACACCTGGCAAGGGCTGCCGTTTTGGAGCAGCTCTGACCCAGTAGTCAAGCCGTCACAACTTGGTTCTTGTCAAAGCGTTTACCTTCATGCCTAAGACATTCAACCCACTGACAGGTGCTACGATAACACGATAATCAATGATGTTCATCTCACCTGTCGGGGTTCATGATGTAATGACTGTTCGGTTTGTGTTCCCTCACGTAATCAGTCACAGTCACTCTTTTCGTTCCTAAGAGAGGGACTGCAGCGAATACAATGAACTGCGTGCACTGCGTCAAATGAGTTACCTCAAATGACATGAACTTGAAAGCTGGAAAACCTATTAATTAGCCATTTCAAATTTCAAATGCACTCTCTTTTATTCTGGAAGTCACTGACTTCTAAAACAAAAATACCCAATGCAGTCAGAGACCCAGCAGTCATCTCAGAACTTGGTAATGACTAAAAAGGATATATATGACATTATATATCTTACAGCATCTCTCATTAATGAGGGAGGATAGAATTATACAGCTGATTTCATATAGTACAGCTCCATCTGTTCTTCATAGGGCAGAATGAATGGAGCAGTGTAACGGAAGCAATCTTCTGGATTCAATATTAATCCAACTCTAATCTACCTCTAACTTTCCCATCTGAACCCCATTGTAACAGGACTGAGTTTGTTTAGCTCAAATGCTTTCTCACACACTCTCTTTCTGACACAAACACACACACGGGTTTCGCTAGAGCTTCTGGGCCCCAAGCCCCCAATTATCTCTAGTTCTGCTGGGCCCGCTGTGTTATCAGGGCCCTTGGAATCCTTTTAATGTCCCCTCCACCACAACGCCCCTGCACACAGTCACAGTCACAATGTGCCTCAGCTGCAGAAAGGCCAGGCAGACCTGAGGCAGAGTAGTTTCTCTACTGTCACATTGAGCAGTCAGCTTTGGCAGACACAGTGTCACACTGAGCACACACACCTGTACAGACTCCGTCACCTTGACGCAGACCTTAACAACACGGGAGGCACTGTACTTTTTAGAATACCATCTGCGTTTCATCATTTTCAGACTGTGAAGTGTTCAAACAATTCAATCCTATTTCAAGTGAAGTTAGACATTTTGGAAAGGATGAAACAAACACTGATTGGTGTAAAATCCGAGGTCTTTATTTTCATGCCATGCATTCCTACCATTCCATGTGAGAAAATGTAACTTCTCAGTAGGATTAAGGATTAAGAAAAATGCTTTCCACTTGCTGTTTTTCATGCCTGGTTTGGAATAGAACGACAAAGTGCCTTAGTTTGTGGTACAAAAAAGTGACAATTGTATAGCTACTGTTTGGATGTAAGAATTGGTTTCAAATGAGCAGTGAACTGGCCACCATCCCCACCCCAGACAGCTGCTGCTGGCACAGCATGACGACTCCTGTGGCTTCTCGAGGATCGATGATCCAGACAGTTGTCAACAGCAGTATCAAAACAGCTTAGCAAAGGAGGTGTCGTCATCAAGTACATTATATAACATGACATGAACCCAACTCTGACAAGATCCACGGCAGTACTGCTCTCTTTTTTTTTCCTTTCTTGAAAAAAAGAATAAAAATCGGAAGTATATAAAGAACAACAAACCAAACGTATATGTAGCAAGACAGGGGATTAACTGTGGGTAGCTTTGCTAGACTGAAGGACCTCGGGGAGATGAGAGCACAGAATCGCTTCTGTTCTCCCTCAATGATCCTGAGGCTACAGCGTTGCGTTCTTGGATGCTGTCCTCCACGCTGCCTGTCTGTTTACAGGATGTCCACGATCAAAGCTCGGATTCGAAACAGGATCTGAAGAGCCCAAACTGCGGACGAACGCAGGCCAGACACTAAATCAGAACGCATGTGTCATAAACTGCCAATATTCCCTTTGAGAGATTTACAAATCATCCACTTGCAGGCAGGCTGGCTTTGACAATCAAATATAAATCAGTGCAATTATTGGAGATTGAGTTTAAAAAAAACGCTCCAATCTTGTATCCTTTACCGATGGCTGAAGCTCACTAAAGAAAGCTTCTGATAACTACAAAATAAAAGAAAGAAATATTGACCTGTAATGTATAGTGTCATACATGCAACGTCATACCAGAAGCACCCAGTCAATCCCTTCTGACTAAGCTCAGGTGAGGTATTTGTTCGGCCCTTTCGTTAGGATCGCAGGATCTCCAGGTGGTGGAAGCCATGGAATGCTGCAGGATCTACCGTAGGAGGAGACGCCACGACAAGATTCCTGCAGTCAGCAGGATCATCATCGAATCTGCTGCTTAGCAGGTCACGCGGCAGGCAAACAGGCTGTCAGGACGGACTCAAGCGAAGCAGAAGGGGTGAGAAGTATTTAGCATGCAGTGCTAATGCTCTGCGGTACGCGGCGCAGGCGAAGAGACGTGATTCGATTAGGAAAGCTCAACGGAGCACCCCAGGCATTTCCTTTGACCCTCAGTGAGACTTATGTCTTCTGGAGACTCTTGGGTTGCAACACTCAGTGACACCCTCTTGGAGATTATGTCACCCCCCCATCCCCTGGCTCCCCCCCCCCATCACCCCCTTGACTCCTCCACCGCCTGTTTACCATCATGTCATGCCGTTGATTTATGTAACTACTTGAGTAGGACCTTGTAAAATGTCACATGAATGTTAGTTTGAGGCAGAAGTATTCCAAACGTGTCTTCCAGAGCACTTGCGAAGGGAGTCTGAACCTTTCTGGAAGTGTCACCTTGACTTGTGCTGAGCGCCCTTCAATGGGACCTTATACTGTCTGGCACTCTAACAGGGTTATGAAAGGCTCAACTCTGTCTTGACACTTTCATACAACTCTAAGTTTATGGAATGTATTTTTATATATTTTATAGCCCCCCCCCCCACCCCCCAAACCATCATCTCCACCCTGGATTGGACATGAGGCGTGCAGCTCGCCAGCAGGGTGGAGACTGAGAGATGGCACAGACACGCAAAAAAGATTAGACATGCGAGAATGAGGATCATTTAGGATTTGATTAAAGTACCAAAAAAACGACGATAAAACATGTTCATGTTCTGCTCTTGCTTTGAGCACTTTATAACAACTTTATTGCAAAAATACATGGTCCATCTGCTAGCACAGCATTTTACAAACAACAAAAAAGTCAATTCAGCTTTCTTTTACCATGAAAACCAATTCCCTAGCATTGGAAAGCTTCAATGCTACAATAATCTGTACAATCTTTTACACTGTCCAAATGGCGCAGTAGTGCTATTTAAAAGGATTATGGACATTGTATGCATTCGTCTGTTCTACTGGCACTCCACCAGGGGGTGGTGTTGCATGTTTGTATACAGACTACAATGAGCTGTACTTTTCATATTCATGTCTTACTAAAGTGGCACTCTTTGGTAAAGTACTTGAATGACAATCCTTTCAGATTTCCGTTTTCATTATCTATCTATTTTAGCCTAGAGAAGCAACACTCATACCAGGTGAATTGCACAGTAGTTGTGTATCAGATAAATACTATATGGTTTTTATGCACTTCTTAAACACAAACTCTTTCCATTTTCCAACTTCAGTCTTCCTTCAGTCATGTCTACAGTGTAGAGAAATATGTCTAAATATCCCCAAAACAAAATCAGTAATATTACAAGCAAAACATGTCGTTCTTTCCTTTCCAGATTGTGATGAATTCAAAAAAAAGTTTTTATGTAAGGCTGCAACACATATTTTGTTTCCAAATACAAAATGAACTTAACCGTCATTAGAAATCCAATATTTGATGGTTATTTACAACCTTTCTGTTTTAAACGTGGCATAGCTGCATGTCGTCGCAAATCAAAACAGAACAGAACCTCACCAATGAACCTATCATCTGTCGTCTTTGTAAATAGACCGGACAGAATCAAATACAGCTAGTTCTCGGCTACCAAGTTTCCAAAATGATTCAAAAGTTCAAATCCTGTCGCACTGAAAACTTGGCATGTGCTTTGTCAATCATTCGAAACGTACTGTATGCACTGTTTTCTACACTTCCCGAAATGCCTCCTGTATGGAATGTCCATTGACATCACTTGACATCTGCGTGTAAACCTCTGATGTACCTTCAAGGTGGCCATCCTTTGACCTTGTGTATATCTTCTCAAGTACAAAAATAGGCTAGCATTGAGCATCCCCCAGAACAATGGGAGAAATGTCAATAGACCTACAACTGCAAAAGATACAACTATGTTGAACACTTATGAAGTGCACTAAACGTGTCGAACACAGTTTAGTAAATTCACTGCACTAAGAAAGAAAGACAGATCACTTGTATATATTTCTCTTCATATTGTACACCAAGTCAAGCGATTCCCTTTTAATGCATATTTCCATACATGACCATGCTTAACCAGTTGCAAGGCTGCCTTAAAGCATAGAGAAAGTTCTAGAGTATCATAGATCATAGATCCGTACTACAAGACAGGAGTTAGTTACCAAATAATGCTAACTAGCTAGTTCATTAAAATGATAAAAGTACTGGTCTATTGCAGATTATATTTACAAGTCTAGCAGGTTAAATTGGTTAGATAATTTAAGGACTACTTACCCTAGAAAATAAATACAGTAGTACAGTAACTAAAGAAATCTTAGTTCCACGTGGTAGCTCAAAAGAGGCTGTTGCCTTCCTCCATACAAAGCAGTGTACAGAGTGAGGCTGGAACTTTACAAAAACAACCATTTCTGTCTCGTAGCGATTGGAAAATATTCACAATTGTCTTTTTTTTCTTTGCATCTGAGAGTTTTGTCTCTCTGTAGTCTCGTCTGAGCCGTGTGCAACCGGAGGACTGGAAACTGCTCCCATCAGCTCTGATGCTGTGACAGGCGTTGAAGTCACGAAGACATTCATACAGATCCGAGGTCTGTGACGACTCAGATTATGTGCTAGTCTTTGAGAGCGGAGTATTGTGTGTGTGTTCACCTCAGGGCTTTGTGTAGACCCAGGGAACAGGGTGGGGAGGAAGAGAGAGAGAGAGGGGGGGGGGTTGAGAGGGAGAGGTGAGGGGGGCTGGGGACAGCGTGTTGACCAGGCCGGCTGGATCAGCTGGCGGGGCGGAAGCGTGCCATGTACGCCCCGCAGGCCTGGCAGTAGTGACGCGATGGCTCGCTGGGAAGCTGTTGGCACAGGGAGCAGAGCTGGGCGCCGCCGTAGAGGGCACGCTGCGCTCGGACAGGCGGGTATTCAGCCCTCTGGGCGGGCTGGCGGAAAGGGTGGGTCTCCCGGGCGGACGTGGGTGGGGCCACCCCGTAGGGAGGGGTCCTCCAGTCGCTCTCGGGGGGCACGTCCAGGCGGAGGGGCTGGGCTGGGGTCTCCCAGGGCAGCCGGTGGGGATGCTGGTGGGACAGGGGGGGCTGGTGCTGCGGGGGCATGGTGCCATTGGGCCTGCTTGGCTGCCTGTACAATCCGTTGGCAGTGTCGGGCTTGGAGGCGGAGCGACGCGGGTGGGCTAGGGTGGTGTAGCCGGGGTCGGGCCGGCTCCAGAGGCTTCCGGAGGCGCTAGCGGGGCCGGGGCCCTCTCTGGGCCGCGGGAGGGAGGAGGAGGAGGAGGAGGCAGGGGGTGGCCTGCGAGGGGCCCGGGGCAGAGTGCCGTAGCTCAGCGCAACACTGTTGTAACTGTTTTCACGGGAGAGAGCTTCACCCCGGTCAAACATAGCCAGAAACTGCTGGGCCTTCTGGGGATCTCCTGCAGAGGCAGAGAGAGTAAGGAGCGTTAGGACACAGCGGGGGGGTCACGAGCCAGACGGGACACATTAGACAGGGTATTAGTCTGTGAGAGACTGTTCTCCGTGATGTAGCTACGACGTTACCTTAGCAACATCGGTTACCTCCGTCCAAGGTTTGTCGCTATTTAGTTTAAGAGCTTCATTAATCCCCATGGGGCTAAGTGTCAGGTAATATAACACTTACAGTATACAATGATTACTGCTGAACCCCACATACAGAGATGATGAGAACCATTAGAGACAGAGAGAGGGACAGAGGGAGAGAGACACAGAGAGACAGGGACAGAGAGAGAGAGAGAGACAGAGAGAGACACACACAGAGAGAGAGAGAGAGAGAGAGAGAGAGAGAGAGAGAGAGAGAGAGAGGGACACTGAGTACACCACTATCCAGAGCCCGTGCTCCGTGTGGCTTACCAGGAAAACCAATCGGAAACCTTCAGACTACTGTGGGTGCTGGTGGAGGAGGGGGATGGAGGAAGGGTGGGGGGGGTGGGCGATGGTTACCTGAACGTCCCCAAGAGGAGGGCCCTGCGCTGGGGGGCCGCGATGCCTGTTGAAGGGGATGCTGTGATGATAGTGGTGGTGCTGAGACTAGGGCGGAGGGGACATAGTGGTGTTGGTGGTGGTTGTGGGGGAAGGGGTGGGACAGGGGAGAGGTGGGGTGAGGAGGGTGGCGAGCGGTGGAGGAGGAGGAGGAGGGGAGGTGCAGGGAGGAGGTGCTGGGACGCCGGGCGGAGGAGGAGGAGGAGGAAGTGCTGACTCGGGGTTCCACATGCTTTGGTGTCCTGGTTACAGGGGGGTCCTTGTGGTGAGAGAGAGAGAGAGCGAGCGAGAGAGAGAGAGAGTGTGGAGCACCGCAGGGTGAGAGAACCAAGCAAGTCACCGAGTCAGGCGGGAGGAGCGCGGGAGGGGGAGCGGGGGGAGAGAGATGAGTTAAACACAGGTTGACAAGGGATGGCCGACTTCCAACAAGTCTGTAACAGCAAATCCATGACCAGGGGAACATGAAGATGAACAAAAGAATGCACTCGGGATGAATGTACCTCACCCTCTCCCCCATATGATGCAACTTTGCCCTGTGACGGCCTTCGTTCCTCAGCCAGCGAATATGAGCCAAACACAAGGTTAAAGGCTTAATGGAGGAACTAAATCATTGATAAATCATTTATAGATTCGCCTCAGGCATTTTTTTTTTCCTGCTGAGCGAACGTGCAAAGCACCACTAGGAGCTGGGAGAGTGCTGCACCGAGCGACCACCAGGTGGTGCTGTGGTGCTGTGGATGAGGTTGGCCAGGAGGGAGGGTGAGAGGATGGGGGTGAGGGATGTATTGATGTGCTTGAGGAAGGAAACACACCCAACCAGGCGTTGAGCCCTGCTGACAGCTGTGGCCTTTCCCAGTCGGCCAGTCAGGTGGGGCTTGCGTGTCACTCTTTGTTTACCGAGTGCCTATGCACATGAACGCTGTGTGTGTTTGTGTGTGTGTATCTATGTGTGTGTGCTGAATGGGTGTGTTTATATGGCTCATCCCGAGGTGATTTCTACACAGGATGTAGTTGTCAGACGAGGAGTAAGAGTGCGTCTGTGTGCGTGCACGCGCATGTGACACTCACAAAGCTGCGTGACAGGGCAAGGTGCTCAGCTCGTCCTCCAATGACAGTGCCGCTGAGACTGCGGGCGATGCGACGCAGGTTCTCCGCGCTGTAGCTCTCGTCGTCCGCCACGGAGCGCTCGCTGGGGCCTCCGGACGCCGGCTGCGAACACGCACAGGGTCACACACAGCCCCACGCTCACCATAAAACATGCAGAGTGGATCAGCACGAGCACGCAGGCTGACCTGGGGGTGTTGAGCGGGGCCGTCGGTGTAGCTTGGCGTTCTGTAGGCATATCTCTCAATCTCAGCTGTGGGGGTCTTGGAGCGGCCAGGGGCACCCAGGCCAGAGAGGATCTTCCTGGCAGCTACACACACACACACACACACACACATCTCTGTAAGACCTTCCAAAAGGTCCCAACACTCTCAACTTTTCAAATAGATAGAGATGACCCCACAGGCCAAGCTGTGTCAGGGTGGAGGGGGACCTACGTGTTTTGCTGCCAGGCAGGGGGCTGAGTCCTCGCGATGGCCGTGGCATACTGGGAGCCTGCAAGCTGGCCTGGTACAGAGAATCCAGCTCGGACAGCTCCTCATTGGGCGAGCCGCTCCCCACGCAGCCAGGGGCAGGCTGGGAGTTGTAGTACCGGGTCACGTTCTCTGCCCAGCGCTCCACAGGTATGGATGCTCCTTGACTGTAGTCGACCAAGGAAGGAGAAGGGGTCCGTAGTGGTGGGCTGGGGGAAGTCAGGGTGCCATTGAGGGGGTCCGCGGGGGGGAAGAGGGCTGAGTCGGTGGGCCTATCAAGGCTCCAGCATGACCAGTTGCGGATGGGGGTGGGAGGAGGCAGGCCCGGCCTGGAGGTGGAGCTAGAGGCGGGGAGGGCGTGGTTCTGAGATGAGGGAGGCGGGTGGGCGGAGCCCAGGGAGGACTGCCTGAAGTAGGAAATCTCCTTTTTAGGAACCGCGCTCTCATCTTGACGACGGCCAAGAGGGGAGGAGGAGCGAGCGGGGGCCCGTGGGGCGGGGGACGTCTGAGAAGGCGGGGGGCCGTGCCAGTGGGAGGGAGAGGGGGCCCTCTTGTGGTTGGAGAGATCGTGGGCCGCCTGGCCATCGTTCCGGCCGTGTTCCCGGGCGTCCACAGACAGGGCAGGCAGGGATGCCTTGTTGACTTGGTGGGGGGGCGTCCCTCTGGAACAGGCGCTCTGGGACCAGTGCTCCCTCCCTTCCGAACCGTACCCACTTGGCCAGTCCCTGCTGTCCCCTGTGGGAGACCCTGTAGGACGAGGGCTGGCAGGGGTGGGGGCATGGCTCGGGGGGTCTGGGAGCGAGTATGAGCTTGAGGGGAGTGGCTTGACATGGAGAGGTAGAGACGGGCCTTGGGCTGCATCCTGCTTGGCTAGTGGCTCCTCCTCTGCGGCCATCAACAGTATTTTGACCGAGACAGGCTGTTTACTAGAGAGGAGGAGAGAGCCCAAGTTACACACGGACTCACACGCTAATACACTGTTTACATCTGAAATGTGTGTGTGTGTGTGTGTGTGTGTATGTGCGTGTTAGAGTGACTATGTGTGCAAGGGTGTGTTTATTAGTCCTCCTAAACAGATGGTGTCTGAGCGGATATTGGAGGGCCCACTGACTTCCACCAAGCCCCCACCCCACATAGAGCACGTGTCGAAAACCCTGACTGTGCTACCCTGCTCTACAACAGCTCCACTAATGGACTCCCACACAGCACATCGGACCATGACCGCCGTTCCTGTTAAGGGTTAAATATGAGAGGCACGCTCGCACGCCCAAACGTGTTAAGCCAAACGGCCCTAACGCCAAGAGGATATCCTCGGCTCCATCGTGTGCTCAACGTGCTCTGCCAGGAGGTGACAGAGCAGGAGTGGAGCACCAGCGTTCAGCAGGGGAAAGGGTCCTGTCCAGGTGATCCAGGCGCGGGCCCCTGGGGGAGCGGTAGGAGAGAGGGGAGGGCGGAGGGGCCCCGGCGCAGGTATACCTGGGTGTTCCCTGGGGACAGGGGGGACAGGCCGGCTCCTGCTCCTCCTCGGCCTGCCGTGGGGACGCAGCTCTGCCGTCCTGCTGCGGCGCTGCGCTCTCCCGCTGCAGCGCTGCGCTCTCCTGCTGCATGCGCTGCTGCAGGCCCCGGGCTCTCCTCATGCACTTTTGCAGTCGGGCCTCAGCCACTGTGCTGCTATGAGTGTTAGCCCCATCGCTCTCATGCACGGGAAGCCTGAGTTTAGCTACAGTCGTACAAAATAAAATAAGGAAAGGAAGGGGGAGGGGGAGGGAGGGAGGGAGGGAGGAGAAAGAAAAGCCAAAAAAGGAGGGGAGGGGCAGAGCAGATAAGAGAAAACAAAGGAAAAGAAAATGCAGAAAATAAAGAGCTGAGTTATGGGGAAGCATGCGATAAAAACACACTTTGCTCCAAATGTAAATCATAGATTAGACTGTTGGAGTGATGGGAGGGTGGTGAGGGGGAGGGTGGTGAGGGGGAGAGGGAGGGGTACAAACAGGTCAACACTGGGGTAAGTATCATGGATGTTGTGTGTGTGTGTGTGTCACACAAAGATGAATACAGGCCTTAGACAAATTAAGATCCACAGGTAAATCATAGTTAAAATATTAAATGAATTCATTAAAATGGATTATGTCAAGCCAAACAAGACAAACTGAAACAAAAGTTCTAAAGCTGAGCTCTTGACTCGGTGCAATTTGTCTAAGATCTTCCAAATACGTTTCTGATGTGCTGTTTGAGTCTGAACTCTGGGCTTGAAGCGCAAAGCTGAATCTTTTCAAAGTTCCGATGTTTTTTTAAATTTCATGTTCAATTAGACTGTAGATACGAGCTGTAGATCTTAAGAGGCAGGATCAAGGAAGGGGGGTTGTGAGACAGGGTTTACTGGGGTGGCTGGGAAGGGAAACACTGTGTTAGTTTGTGTGTGTGTGTGTGTGTAAGAGAGAAAGAGATGGTGTGTGTGAGCATTCCTCCAAGAACCACTCTGGGGTGTCAGAACACACACATCCAGACTGTAAGACGCCTTTGACAGACAATGAAACTGTGAAGGTCATATCAACACACAGTCTAATAAAGATTAACAAACAAGGACACGTACAGACAGACATACACACACACACACACACACACACCACTGAGACACACTTGGCCATGTTGACATAACAGAGCCAACACAGTCATAAATAAGGTCTTAGGAGAGTCTTCGAAGCTCCTGTTGTCATAGCGTCCTTCCAGACCACTCCCACTCTGCCCTGGTGGCCTGGTAACCATAGTGACGTGGTAAACACTCCAGGCCTGGTGCCAGTGTCAGAGACAGGTGGGTGTGCGCAGGACGGAACAGTTTGAGTTAATGTTTATAGTCTCTCTGTAACAGTGTCATCTGTAACTCATGTAGGTTGTGTTTGTGGTTACCAGGGTTCCGTTTACAAAAAAATAAATACAAATGGTAGTCGGACCCAGAATAGTGGGTGGTTATAAGTGAAGTCAACCCTGACGTCAGTGTGGAGCCGGTCAGGAGTTTGAAGAAGGCCAGGTCGACTCCACCCTCGCTCCACCACCACCACGCCTGTCTAGCACGCATTCAGTGTTTGTGGAACGGCCGGACTGACACACGACATCCACAGACACACAGGAGTGGTGCTGAGCGTGGGCGACGTGCGCGCGCCACGTGCGCGCGCCACGTGCGCGTGCTAGCTGGCGGCAGGCAGAGTGGTGGTGGAGGGGGGTGAGGGTGGGGGGAGGGCAGGTTTAGAGGGGGCGGGGGGCTACTTACACACGGCCTCGTTAACCACAGAGAGCGCTGCAGCCACCTCTCCCGCCTGCTCCAGACGCACCGACTGGTCAAGCAGCAGCTCGGCATCCGACACACACCGCTCCAAGCTGTCCCCTTTGCCTGCGCCACACACACACGCACACACACACACACACACACACACACAAAGCATGAGCACCAATTCAAACACACACACACACACACACACACACACACACAAAGCAAGCTCTTTTAAATGCACCGCATAAGCTCCCAGAAACAGCAGCATTCACAGATCATGATGTGATTTTCATGGAGCCCTCTCCAAGACTAATGACTTACTTTGCAGGCCTTGGGGCGAGCAGCTTACCCAAACTGTACAACTGGCTACTGCTACTGCACAGAGCCTGTACTGGAGCTACTGTATCAACACCCCCCTCCCACCACCACACACACACACACACACACACACACACACACACACAAATGCACACAGTCGATGGCTTTTTATCCCCTCCCTCCCTCCACCCCCCCACTCTCTTTCACACTGGCCCACTCTGTCCAGCGGCCTGTGTGGAGCCAGTGAATGAGGAAGCTTCCTATTGTGTGCGGGACACAATGCTCCTTTCAGTGGCGGCTGCAGCGGGGCCATTAGAAGGCCCATGCGGGGTGCTGCTGGACAGCTGCAGCCTAAACCACCCGGGTGCCTCCCACTCCGGCCCCACGCCCTGTACCTGAGGCCAGCCAGCCTCCACCCCACACACACACACTCCTATAGGGAAACTGGACTGGACTGTTCTGGGCTAGTATGCTGAAGCCCACTGGTCTTGATGGGCTGTGGTTAAGTTAAGGTGAAGAATGGGGGTTCATTGTATGCTGGTGTTGCTATACGTAGCAGCTTTGAATTGGGGATTTGTAAACTACTGGGAGCAGTACATAAGAGCTGTGGATCGCCTCAATCTCCCCAAGGCCTGAGATAGAGGATGAGGTCTGGGGCATAGGATGAGGTCTGAGGCAGAGGATGAGGAACTGGAGAAGCAGATGAGGCCTGAGGTCTGGGTCTTACCCTGGCTCTGAAGCTCATCCAGGTCCATGAACTTGCTGGGTCTGGGGTTGAAGCCCATGGCCGCCTCCCTCTCCTTCTCCTTCCTCCTCTGGACCTCCTGCTCCCGTGCCCTGCGAGCCACCTCCTCCTGCAGCTCGTCCAGCTCACTGCGGCCCTCGCCCGCTGGAACACACACGCACGCACGCACGCACGCACGCACGCACGCACGCGCGTACAGGGAGAGCGCAAAACGTTAAATGTCGACATAAGGGTCCATTTACTTTTGCGGTTTGATCTCTCCCGGGTGCAGAGTGTGGTGGTGATGAGGTTTGACGGGTGAGTTTCATCATACTCACGTGGTCCCCAGAAGGGAGGGATTAACATAAGCAAACTGCTCAAGCCTCAAAGGCCTTGGTGTAACTACGTTATGCACATACACTGACAGACTGTGATATGGGGACTGCGTAGACACGGATAGGCACAGACCACCCACTCACAGTCAAACACTATTCAAACATGACTCTGACAATGAGAGGAGGAGAACTGAGAAAGGCGACAGGAGTAAATCAAAGGATTCAGCCCGCACGCATTGTGGAAGACAATATGCTACTCACACACACACACGCGCGCGCACACACACACGTTGGCTCTCAGCCTGACCTACCTAAGCTTGTGTGACTGTTTCCCCTGCGGGATGCCTTGACGTCCTGGAGCAGAGCGGAGCTGCTTTTGGACTTGGGCACCGTGCGCCATGACGGCCCTGAACCGGACGGCTTCTTCATGCCAGGCTCCCTGGACCAGGACACAGGCGGGGGGGGGGGGGAGGGGGGGGAGACACGTGAGGCGCATGCAAACCTGCATCCCTACTAACAGTCGTATGTGTACACACGTCTGTGTAAATACACACACATTCTGTTTATTTCATAAACACGTATGTGTGTGTGTGTGGGAGGTCACCTGTGCTGCACGCTGCTGTTGGAGCCCTCTCCCAGAGGCATATCCAGACTGACAGGGCTGTTGCTGTTCCTCTCGCTACTCTCATAGCCGCTCTCCATCCTCTGGATCAGTCTGGGGGGCTGCTGCTCCCCCCCGCCCCCCCGGCCCCGGCCCCGAGGGGCAGGCAGGGTCCAGGACGACGCCATGCTGATCAGGGGCCCCTTCTTCTTCTTCTCCTCTTCCAGGCCCGTGGCTGACCCCGTGGGGGCCTCAGCAGGGGCTCCGCAGTCTTCAGGGAGGGAGGCCCCCAGCGGGCTGTAGCCCACCTGTCGTCGCCTCTCCCGGGTGAAGATGCTGTCGATGTTGAGGGCCTCCCTCCGGGGCCTCCAGGCCGGCCGGTAGCGGCCCCCGGACGAGCTGGACTTGGACTCGCTGCTGGTGCTGTCCGCCTCCCAGTCGTGGGTCTTGGCGGCGGCCGGGGGCGGGGAGGCGCCCAGGGTGACGGCGGCGGCGCCGGCCTGGGGAGGGTTGGTGGATCCCGAGCCGGAGGAGGAGGAGGAGGAGAGGGGCCGGCTGTGGATGATGCTGCTCATGGTGTCGCGGAGGTCGCGGAGGCGGCTGGTGGAGGCTTTGGGGAGGGCGCGAGGAGCCTGCTGCTCCTTCAGAGTCTCGCCTGGAAGCGAGAGAGGAGGCGAGTGAGAGGATGGACGGAGGAGAGGGAGGTGGAGAGAGGGGGCGGGAGATAAAGACATTAAGGAGGGTGATGATGCAGCTCAATGAGAGAGAAGTGGGAAATCCAAGAGGATGGATGTGCGATGCGAAAGCCTGACTGTTCCGATGCTGAACCAGACCCAGATAAACAGGAGAAGACACGACAGCAGGTCCTTGTCACAAAACGTCACTTTCTTCCCCACACACATACTTGCTCTGTTAAGCTAACTATAAAAAGTACCTTGCACTGCTATGGCAACTAGAGGATACAGCCTTCACAACGCTAGTGGCAGAATCATACAGAGGAAGACAAACAAAAAAGGATGGTAAGTCTGGCTTGCGATTGGTGTAAAGCCCCCCCCCCCCAAGCCCCTCCCCGTCCGGCAGCACTGTTGTGATTGGTCGAGCCTGTGTGAGCGTACCCTCGCTGTGGTACCCTGCTGACGAGGCCTCGTCGCCCCGGGAGCCGCGGCTCTTCTCCTCAGAGCGCCGCGGGCGGCTAGAGCTCCGCCTCCTGTCCCCGGCCCCGCCCTTCCTGTCCCCTGTCCCGCCTTTCCTCAGAGAGTGGCGCTGCACTGGCTCACTGTCCGTCACTTGGCCTTAGCGGTGAGAAGCATGGGGGGAGGGGGGGGACATGATCATAGACTGCTCCACATGGTCACAACGTGCAAGACAGGATGGAATATTCCACAACAAAACATGACTGGATGGATGGATCCTGAGACTACGAAGATGCCAAGCAGTTTGTTCTATTGACATTCAGATGATGGTGTTTTAATCCCATGTGTGTTGAAAAAAAAGCACATGAACCAAATCGGTTCTTCGCAAGCGTGGGTAAAGCGAGCGATGACATGTTTGTTTGTAATCAATATGAGCGTTATGCGTTTAATCGTACGAGGTAGCGTCTAATTTGGGCATTTTTGTCTGCTTGGGTATGTATGTACATGCGCGTGTGTATGTATGGGTGTAAGTGTGTGTTGGTTCGTGTGTGTGTGTGTGCATCCCTCTCTCTACCTGTGGTGTCCAGACTGCTGTGGGAGGCGGTGTCGTGCTCAGCGTTGCAGATGACCGTGCCCTGAGAGTCAGAAGAGAAGTGGCTGGCCATGGACTCATGGTGGGAGTGGGAAGGCCGGTACGAGCAGCTGTCGGTGGACGAGTCGGTCCGCGTGTCGCTGGAGATGGACGGCTCGCGGCCTGGGCGGGACCAAACCGATCCCAAAGTCATGAGGCAGGGACCAAGGGCAAGGCCAGAGAACCATGAAGAATTAGCATGACCTTTTTTTGTGTGTGTACGTGAGGCACCAGTCTGAGTGAGTGTGTGTATGTGTGTCATACCGGAGTCCTCGCTATCGTAGTAGGACTTGTTGAAGTTGTGTAGTTCAAGGCGGGAGGGTAGGTCCTGCACAGACACTGGCGTCCCTCTGGGGTCAGCGTAGAGAAGCAGCAGGGGCTGGTAGTGGCCCTTGATGCAGCGAGACACCACGTCCTTCCACTTAGGGCCGATCTGCGGACACGCAAGGAGACTCTGCTGTGGAAACCAGCCGACACACAAGCACAGGCAGCGACGCTTTACAGCGACAAAGGAGCCGGCTAACTGAGGGTGATTTGTCAAGAATTCTATCCGATTCCAACGGGTTTCCACACAAAAAAAAACGGAGGAAGAAAAAAAACCTTAATGGAAAAAAAAAGCATTCACGTCAGGATCAGGAATACATTACCGTCAGTTCAAGTTAAATGAGAGCGAGGAATGTCTTTTAAAAGCAAAGTAGACAAACAACCGAAGACAGATAGCTAAGTAGTTCTTCTAAGGCGAGTTCCATGTTCCCACCCGGTCTTACCCCGACCTGGTTTTCCAGCACTTTCTCCCTCCACCGGAATCTGTTACAGGACGTCCCGACAGCCCTGCCGTATCAGCTGTGTGTGTGTGAATGTGTGTGGATGTGTGTGGAAGTGTGCAAGGGTGTATGTGTGTGTGAGAGAGAGAGAGAGAGAGATTGCAAACGTGTGCGTTGGTCTGCAGCGCGAACAGAGCTGGCGGATGATCTGTGTGGGCTCTGTGTGTGTGTGTGTGTGTGTGTGTGTGTGTGTGTGTGTGTGCTGGCCCCACCCTGACTATGTCCAGCTGGCCAGATAAACAATGGAGGGATATCCTTGTTTTCAGGATACTTTTTAGTCCAAACCCTGAGTGGTCCACGTGCAGGCTTAGACAGGGGTGACATGGGGAGAGCAGGGTGGGGGAAAGAGAGAGAGAGAGAGGGAGACAGAGAGAGATAGAGAGAGAGAGAGAGGGAGAGAGACAGAGAGAGAGAGAGACAGAGAGAGAGAGAGAAAGAGAGAGAGAGAGAGAGAGAGAAAGCGGACAAAAGCTGCTTTGTTTGCAACTGTCCAGGAGTCAGTGTCCAGCAACAACATATAACCATTATGAGGCTCTCCAGGAGAATAGGGTAGGGTGGGGTACCGGGTGTGTCTGTGGGGGTGTTTGGGAGGGGGGGGGGGGGGGGAAGGAAAGAGAGGTCTATAAAAAAATGAAAAGTCAAAAGAGGTGAGATGGGGAGAGAAGAAGTTCACAGGAGGGTAGAGATGGAAGAAGGGAGAACAAAGGGAAAGAGCCAGACCAACGGATGAGGCCGGTGCCCACACACAATGATGTCATTTCCTCCCCCCTCCCACTGGTCTTTCCACCACAGCAGATCAAAGAATAGACACAGATGTGATGGCACACACACACACACACAATACTTCGACTTGCTCAGGAGGTTCAATCCCAAACCTGACCAGGCACACGTCCCCCATGACCCTAACGCTGGCACTAACACTGTGCTCAAGCAGACCTTCCAGGATCCTCTCTGGTGACATCACAGGAAAACCTGGAGTACTGACAGGGTATGACAGCGCCTGGTTCCTGGTTGCTGTGTTCCTCTGGTGCCTGTGGCTCCCTGGGCCACGCAGGCCAAGGGTGAGTGTCTCGTATGAAAGATGGAGACTAACAGGCCAGGCCCAGGGAAGGAGTCAACAAGCTACGGTGAATAATGTCAACTAATGATGCTGGGAGCCCGAGGACAGCCTTAAGGCCTCCAAACAAACAAATGAAACATCTGGTAATATCTCTGATTCAAGATTGTGCCTGCATATCCCAGGAGACACAGAGAGAGAAAAGGAGAGAGAGGGAGAGGGGGGGGGCTAAGTGAGAGAGGGAGAACTATGAAGGAATCACTTCAGAGTGCATTTCAAAAACCCTTGTATGCATGCTTGAAATCCCACTCAACATTACCTCCGTGACTTGCCTGACAAGCCGATGTATATTTCATACAAGCAACAACGGTAAGTGTGAAGAAAAAAACCCAAACGCGTACGTACACACAAACACACACACACACAAACACACACAAACACACCCCTGGCGTTGTCCTGGAGCTGCCTGACACAGAAAACATCTTCTGAATCCACCCAGACCGGATGTCGTTCTAACCCTCTGGTGATTGGCAGGGAGGTGGGGGGAGCGGGGAGCCTCGCTGTGTCTCTCACCTCTTTAACGTGCGCGTCGTCAAAGTACATCCACTTGCGGATCTTGGTCTGGAAGAAGAAGGTGGAGTAGTGCTTGCCGTAGTAGCACACCATGCCCACTAGGTAGAGCTCTGCCTGCTTGGCCTTGTCATCCGTCACTCTGTAGAACAGCTGGGGACGGGGACAGACGAGGAGGCAAGGTGAGCGTGTGTGTGAGGTGAGCGTGTGTGTGAGGTGAGCGTGTGTGTGAGGTGAGCGTGTGTGTGAGGTGAGCGTGTGTGTGAGGTGAACGTGTGTGTGAGGTGAGCATGTGTGTTCCTCATGTCCGGGTGCAAAAGAAAACCAGTGTCCGACAATGTATCCCAGAGCAGGTCAGAGCAGGGTGTGTGTGTGTGTGTGTGTGTGTGCTGTCTGTGAGGGCGTCGCCTGCATTGACTGACAGGGGTGTTGAAGTGAACAACCCTCATTATCTGGCCATGTAGCGCAAGCTGCAGTTATCTATCATTACCTCTCAACCACTCTCCTACCATTCTAACCTTAACAACCCCCCTTTTCATGAATGGTTAGGAGCTTTGAAATAATCGTTCAGGTTTACTGCCTGTACATACATACTGTACAAAGGGAAATGAATGATGGAGGGAGAGGGAGAGAGAGAGAGAATGAGAGCGGAAGAGAGAGAAGTAATAGAGAGAGATGTCAGCAGTTGCAAGCTCCCCTTAGGGGACCATCCACTTCTGCCCCTGGGGCTACAAAGTGTTCTATAAAGACACAGAAGTAAGTAACACGGTGTGTGTGTGAGTGTGTGCGTGTGTGCGTGTGTGTGAGTGTGTGCAAGTGTGTGTTTGTGTGAGTGAGTGTGTGTGTGTGTGTGAGTGTGTGTGTGTGTGTGTGTGTGTGTGTGTGTGTGTGTGTGAGTGTGTGTGTAAGAGAGGGTGTCCCTACATCCCCCAGACGCAGGCAGGTTCCCAGGCTGTGGATGACGTCCTCGGCCAGGTCCGAGTGGTCCGAGTCCCACACTAGGCCGATGGTGATGATCTCCGGAGAGTTCATCAACACGCGACGGATCCGCAACTTCTCACCACAGTTACTCTACAGGGAGAGAGAGAGAGAGACAGAGACAGAGAGAGAGAGACAGAGAGAGAGGGAGAGAGGGAGGGAGGGAGAGAGGGAGGGAGAGGCACAGATGGAGCGGTGGAGAAATGAGAGAGCGAGAGAGAGGGAGAGAGACAGAGAGAGAGAGAGCGGTAGAGAAATGAGAGAGAGGAGGGGGGGATTGACAGGAAATGAGCGTATGGAGAGACAAAGACGGACGAGTTTGAGAAAGAGGAAAGTGAGAAAGTAGGATGAGAGGGGAGGGGAACGGGGAGTCGTAGCAATGGAGGGTAGAGAAAGAGGGAGCGAGGGGAAAATAAGAGGGCAATAAATCAACCTGGAAAACCTTCCTAAAACCCAAATAGTAGAGTCATAGTAGCAAAGGTTACTATTACTCATCGTTCATCCACAGTCCAACTCAAAGCTGAGAGGCACCCTTTTCTGTTGTATCTCTTGCTAGTATTGGGGGGGGGGGGGGAATTCCAGG